>OZ010736.1:157103657-157673487 GCA_963932295.1 Tipula lateralis | reverse complement strand
CAGAATCAAAAACTTATGTTTTTAAAAACTATAAACATTTTGTTATTGTTGTTGTTGTGTGATTAATAATTATATATATATACTACATACATTCTTTAAATTATATATTTAATTAAAAGACAAGAAACTTGCATTCCAGATATACAATATAACATAAAATTATTATTTTTTGTTTTTTTGTGTGATATTTTAATTTATATATATAATTAATTGTTTCAAATAATAATTAATAGTTCAAATAATAATTTATATATAAGCATATATATTATATATAAGATAGATGGGTCCAAAGAATCTTAGAATTAAAATAATATTTTGTGTGTCACAGTATTTCAAAAAAAAAAAAAACGTTACTATATAAAAGCCTCCCGACTTCCCACGAATGGCGTGAGAGCAAGTGTCGGGGCGCCAGATCGATTGATTCGAATAGCTAAATTGCCTTAACTACGTGTTACAAAATTTTAATATTGTGATAGATTTATAATGTAATAACAATACGAGTATATAGTATATCAATGTTTAAAATAATTTTGAAATTTACATTTACAACTTGAATAATTTATAATATATACATGCGTTACAAAATCTTTTTAAATATTTGAAATTAAATTCTAAATATTATATTTGTGTATATAAGAAATGTTACAAGGTTTATATATATGAAATAATTCACAGGTTCGTCGTTTATGTGCATGGCAAATGTTGAACTCTTTATATATTAAATAAATTATAAGCAATTTACTTCAACTGAAAAATATATTCATTCGTTGAAGTTTAAATTAAAGTTGGAAGATTGGCGGAAAAAAATTGCACCTCGTTGAATGTATAATATATTGTGTAGGTGGTGAAGGTTCATGAATTAAATCATCTGCATCAGAAAAAGAACTATCAAGTAAATCGTTTTTTACTTGATTGTTTAAAGAATAAAACAAAATTTCGTTAGTTTAGGTAAAATGTCCACGTCCCTGCTCATCCAACTCTACACCATATCCTACTTTTGAAACAATTATTAATCGTTTATTGAATTTGTTTTGTTAAATCTTCAGCTCCATGAGCTTCGTCAATGACTAAAACCAAAAGACTCATCAGTTGGCTTGCGATGGTGGGCCTTACAACTTTTAATGATCCCCTGGCCCAAGGGTTTAATGCAGAGGTGGTATATAAGGGGTAAATAACTGGATCTTAACATGACTGCATCCTTTGTTTGGTGATAAGTTGCATTATCCAGAAAAAGAATTGCTCGTCAGTTTAGTTTTGCCATTTTACTATCTTCGAATATAACCGATGTCATCCAGGTTGTTTTATTTATATTTAAATTTTTAAAAGCTCTTGGTTTAACCACAAATAACTATTATACAGATAAACAAACTATATGGAGAAATTATGTATACTAGACTGAAATAAGGGGAAATAATTGTACCCTGAGTGAAAAGGCTATTTATTTGAATTTTATTATCTCTTACATTCCTTTGGCAGATATTATTACGATAAATAAATGTTTATATAAAATATTACTAACTCATTTACTGTCCTGAATGAAATTCATCGCAGTGGCATGAACAATTTATTCGATTTCATGTTTGTATTTCAACTTAGTTTTATAGATTTGATTGAATTTTATTTATCGTAATATCAATGCTAAAGGAATGAAAGAGATAATTAAATTCAAATATAGCCTTTTCACCCGATACAATTATTTCCCCTCATTTCAGTCTAGTATACATAATTTCTCCATATAGTTTGTTTATCTGTATAATAGTTATTTGTGGTTTAACAACGATGAGTAATTCGACCGTTA
Organism: Tipula lateralis; assembly: GCA_963932295.1. Taxonomy (NCBI): domain Eukaryota; kingdom Metazoa; phylum Arthropoda; class Insecta; order Diptera; family Tipulidae; genus Tipula; species Tipula lateralis. The sequence continues at coordinate 157,671,689 of OZ010736.1, read as the reverse complement.
ACCTCTCCTTACACATTTTACCCCTTGACCAATTTTCGTGTTTTAATTTTAACGTCCAGGATGGCAGAGCTAGAAAGAAATCTCCATTTTATCTAAATTATATATATTTTTGGGCTCGTCCTTATGTGTTATACGATAGTCCTATCCACTGAAACACCTTATCCACTTAAAATACTGAAATGAATATTGTGTCTAGTCTTAAATTATTCCATCCATCTATTTGATGCTGTAAAATCTAATCGACTTAACAGTTCGTCGATTTTTAGAGTTTTTGTCTGTAGAAGCTTTTCGTCGTATCGGTAAATTTGTCACCCGAGCTATCGTAAAGCTAGCACTATACACTTTCAATTATAGCTAATTTTTCTGATAGGGTTAATTCCTTATCTATTGTGTCTTGGGTTTGTGCATTCAAAATAAAATTAATTATGCGGTCCAAACGTCCAATTCAGACGTGGTTCGATTACAGAGGCATTTTTATGTGGGAAACCTTTTATAGATTATAGAGAATGGTCCGAATATGATTTGCTCTGTATCTTGAAAAAGTGAAACAATTTCGACTCGTAAGTCGAGGATTGGACTTATTAAAAACAAGTATTTACCAAACAAACAATTAGGCTTGGATTAAAGGAGTGCGGCTTAATAAAGAAGAAGAAATATTTCTTTTTATATTTCACTTTAGCCTGTGACTAATAATTAATAAATAATAATTATAAAACATTCACAGAGAACATTTCTGTGCTCTGCATTCTCCATATCAAATTCATGTTCAGATTCTTCCAATGTCGCTATCCTCGTCATAAAATTTAATGCCAGTTTTGTTGAATAAGAGCATCAGAGAAGTGAAACTTCAAGTTAATGTGCTAATTCTAACATTATCTAATACCTAGTTGTAGCGCTTCAATTAAGTTGGCGGTGTTGATATTATTGAAGATCTGATCTGCCGAATATCTTCCAGAATTGGCAAAAATAATTTTTTTTCAATTCTGGAGGATACTTCACAACAGTCTCGGTGTTAGCTGAGGCTTTTTCTCTCTGGATTTTTCATTGTGATATTTCGTTTCATGATGTTTTTTATATTTTTCTAATCATCTATTGCTGGGAACAAATTGATGGTTACTTTAATCTGTATAAGGTTGCGAAGTTTGTTTGAAATGGCTAAATAATTTTAATGATCTCGTTTACATTACAGCTTTTTATTCTTTATATTTCGATAACAGCAGATTAACTTTGGCCGGATCCCGATCATATAATCGCAATATTTCCTTTATCTTTTCCTAAAATTACTCATAATCGATTACTAACCAACTGATATCCATTAAGATCTTTAAATCGAGACCACATATTATTTAGCAGTTCATTGAAACGATCTCCATCAAAGCTTAGAAATTGTCTTAATCTGAAGCTTGGTGAGCGTTCCCAATAAGAACTGATTTGTTTGACTGGGTGAACAATTATTTTGGCCAAATTTTAAGACCATCTCTAAGTCGTGGTTAAGGAAATTTCAACCTTTTACTTGCAAATTAATCCAACTTTAATGTAACTTACCAGTTGGATTCTTCTTATCTGGTTGTCTTATCATATAGTATGTTTTCTAAACGTTTTTAACCTCAAAATTTAAAAGCTTAGTTTCAAGAAAACATCAGCCGCTCTTTTAAAGAACTAAGATGAATGACGCAATGAGTGGGGTTTCAATCTAAATATAATGTTCGGCTGAAGTTGGAACTATTATAATCCATATCGGTCGCATAACAAATGATTAGAGATTTCCAGTTAAAGTCTCATAGTTTGTTTCCGCTCAATATACTGTCGGGAGGAAAGGCGTCTTTCAAATAATGGCAACTACTTATCTATAATGATAATGGTTCATGTGGATAGCTTTTTGCCATAATTATTGGTTGAGATAACAAAACTTTCTAAAATCTCAGGAGTACAAAAGTTAAATTTGTGTAGACTATAAGAAACACTCATTTGCATTCCAGCTCTTCGATAATCAAAAATAAAATCTGTGATACTTTCTGTATTTGAAGTCCATTCACCATTATCGCTCTCATTGAAATAGGTTGAACATTTTCTGGTTCACCTTTCTCAATATGATCTCTGAGTTCCGAGTCTATTTCTTGCTCCTCTTGGAAGCTACTTGATTTTACACTGTTCGATTATTCGTCTATTACACCTTATTCAAAATCTGGATCATTATAGAAAAAAGTCTTCAAGTGGATCTGTTGAGTTTGAATCATCGTCTCTTTTATAAACTTGAAATTCATATATTGTAGTGTTGTCATCATAATCATCATTTAATGTTATTGTTTCGCTAGGCCATTTTGACGGATGAGTACAAGAGGTTTCAATTACGAGATCTGGAATTTAATGTAAATTAGATCCAAATAACAGTGAGAAGTCTGGCACAATCACGTTCTGCGTTCCGTTATGTTTCGGTAGACCAAGAGTTCTGTCGGCGTAGAAAGCGATCTGACATCTTCCATTTGTTTCATTATCACTATAACCAGTATCAATATAGTAAGCTTTCAATCCAACCATTCAAAACCATTATTAAGCCCATATAGTGTTCCAGTGAAAGAGGTAAAATTTTCACTTCTATCTGCCTACATTTGTTCATTGAGACGTTGTATATATTACTGTCCCGTCACGGTTCGAGATATCGAGGGCATCAATATGATATATGAATATCCGTTTTGTTATTTCACTTGTATTGAGAAATGTGAATTTAACTGAAATAATTGTAGCAAAGCTTTAAACTATAAATGAGTAAGTCTCATAGCATTATAACGATCGTTTTAGACGCCATCTTAGAAACTTGATAGAAGTCTGTGGCGTGACATGTTATCGAAAGATCCAACCGGATTTAAATAACCAATTTGACGAAAGATACAAAAATAGTAAATGTACTGACGTATCTAGACATCATTTGATCTTGAGCACCTGCACGAACGCGATATCATGTAGCGAGTATGACAAGTTGAAAATACATCGTTTTAATTTGATGGAAACATTTTTCAATATCATCAAACATCCTTGTATACAACCAACCTGTTATTACTCGGTGTCTGCAATCATGCATGAATTTGAATCGTTCACCAAACTTAATAATCATCTCACAACAACTTTTATTAAAAATAAAAAAAGCCATGTCACATCCATTATTTCGATCATGCAATCATTTTATGATTAACACTTGTACTTCAATTGATTCGTTTCCGCCAAGTTCATGTCCAACATAAAAAAAAAATTAATAATAATAAAAATATTATATTAGATCACAACGCGCAAAATTCTAAACTTGACATATTTGTCGTCGATCGTATATTATGTGTTCAGCACGATACGATCTGTATGCGTTGGCGCAATCCGTCACGCTATAGTTGGTATATCCAAACCATACAAAAACCTTTGTTTCATTTCAATAAATACAAATTAGATCTTAAGAGAAAAAAAATTTTGACCAATAATAATTTGACATAAAATAGTGTGCCTTTTTGTTTTGTTTTTCTAATTAATTAATTAATTAGCATATATATAATTAATTAATACAAAATCAATCGATTTTTTTAAATATAATTATTGTGACAAAATATTTATAATTAAATCAAAAACATTTTATATTAAAATTTATACAAAATATATATTTAATTTGTGTCTAAAAAAAATTAAATTAAATTAAATTAATTGATTAATTATCGATACACACACACATATGTATATGTACACCACCCCACCAATTAGAAAATCCATTGCGTACTATAATCACGTATGATTTAGTTTTATATATATATTTTCCATAATTATTTGTTTTATCGGTTTTAAGTGGTTTAATATTTAATTTATTTGTGATGGTTTTTTAATAATTAATAACATAATTATTATAATTAAGATTATTTTGTGTTGTGTACAAATATTATATTATGCCGCCATATATTATATTAGTTGCGCGAGTTGGGTGGTTTTATGAAATATAATAGTTTGGCTCAAGTAGATTTGTATAATTTTTGTGCACCATCCGCTCGTTTAATTATTAATTATTTCTATTTAAATGATTTGATATTACATATTAGTATAAATTATATAATCTCATTAATTTTAAGAAACCAAAGAAATTTTTTTCCTCCCCCCCAGAAAGAATAGATGTTTAATAACCAGAGTTACGTTTTAGGTCAGATCATTATAGCTATCTGCACTACCTCAGGTTTTAATTATAGTTTAGTGTGTGGACCATTTTAAAATTAATAATAATTTTTTTGTGATTTTAATTAAATGTCTTATTTTTGAAAATTACAAATTGTCCCTCTCACTTAGTGCCTTGTTATATTATATAAAATTAAATTATATTTACAACTAAAATCAAATTACAAAAAAATCCCAAAAAAAAAAACAAAAGTATAGATTTATAATATTATAAACAATATATATTTATTTATAAAATAAAACAAATCAAAGATATTATATAAATTAAATATATGTATACATTTTTATAAATTAATAATTAATTTAATTTTGTAGTTGTACACCAAATAAATAAATATTTTATTTTGTTTCATTAAATTGTGGTTATAAAAATTATATAAATATATTCATAAATATATTATATTATTTAATTTAAATATTATATAAATGTTGGTTGATGAAATAAAAAAATATTATATCTATAAATATTATATTATTATATATTGATATGTATAAGAAAATTTTATTTAAGATTGTCGAGTTTTATTTATGCGTTGCTAACGATTTTAAGTCGATGATGGAGGATAATCTGTAAGTACGAGTATGTATAAAAAAATGTATCTATTATCGGATTAATATAGTGCAGTTGAAACGATTTCTCTTTTTAAGCTTCATCCGCCTTTTAAAATGAATAACACTAGGGTTCGGTACTCGATTTCGTTCAGCAATTGCACTTGTAGATGTTCCCAGTGATGAATGCCGGGTATTTGATCAGTAATTAACTTTCGGCAGTCTACAGGACATTTTGTCCACTAGTCACTCAGGCTCGATTGGCTCATTGTGAAATCGACTCCTAGACGTACACTTTCAGTCTAGAAATCTGTCTGTTTTTCGAATGGAACCAAATCGATAAGATCGTCAAATCAAAATCGTGATCGAAAGTAGTGCACTCTATGGGAATAGTATAAAGGGCAGGGGCACAAGAAGTGCTCAAATCCAGAAGTCTAATTTCATTTAGACTGCCTTTTCGATTCGGAATATCAAACTAAAAATCATAATCGAATCGGTTTTTTTACGACCGCATCAGACAAAATCCCACTGCTGTTTAGTTAACGTATTTTCTTTTCGATTGATTGTATTTTGACCGTTCATAACATTACGCAAAAATTATCAAAATTTTCAGAACCTATAGTATAGAAGTCAATCACCTTTAGAGTAGCCTGGATCAGAAAGTATGCACATGCGACGATTTCTGCAATTAATCTATTTACACTTCTCTCCAGAATTGCTACAATTTCCGCCTGAAGACAGCAGCGTACCAACCAAGCAGATAGATAATTTCACCTCAATATTTAGCATGTGTAACCCAGTACCAGTCAGATCATCATATCGTCACCGGAGAGGAAGGATGGGTTCGATTTCTACTTTTCGGTAATAATTACACGAAATAATTTCCCGAGTACTTGCCTCTACACCATAGTGTCCGATGGTAGCTATATAAAATCTAGTGTCATTTAATTGGGCTAGCAGTGAGCTGGCCACAAGACAACACGATACAGTTTTATCATTGCCAAAATCTGCAGTAATTCTCAACACTCCCAAGGCAGATTCCTGCAATTTTGCAATCCGTCCAACGTCTTCATGGAATGCTGTTTCAACAGATTTTCTGGTATGCGTGTTGTTTGGAATGTATGGGGTTTTCTACCAGTGTATTATCTTTATTTTACCTATCACCAATCGCTCTAAACATTTAAGTAAAAAATATAATAAGCTTATAAGTCGAATTCTATTTGCCTGGCCATATCTAGGCTTTCCATACTTCGGGATGAACACTACCCTAACTTTTCTCCGTGATCTTGGAACATATCCCAGGACCAAACTACCTCTGAATATATATGCATGGTGGTCTAGGATGATTTCGAGTCCTTCCTGTTCACTTCGGATACATTTCTTGTACTCCCTTGGTGGAGATTTGTTCAACTTCTAATTTTCCGTTATACTTTTTTCCAGCTCGTCAGCTGCCCTTTCCATTCCTCCGCACTATATAATTTTTATTGCTGAAGCTAGAAGTGATTGATTGAGATGGTCTATAAAGTTCCCAATCAGTATTTCTTGAATTCAGTGTTTCTTCCTAATTGAAGGAGATGTAGAGATGGTGAGTAACGTCATCTAGGACCATCCAAGATCAGATGATAACGAGTATTATCAATTACTTCCTGCCTTGTGGATGTGAAAAATGGAAGTTTATTCGTCCGTTTTTATTTTCTAGCCCTTCAAATTCTCCAAATGTAACTTTTATAGGCATTCGTAGTTCGCAGAATAGGAAATACTCCGGCTCAGCTTTCTCTCAGGGATGTAGAGTAGGTACAGCTTAGAGGACCCACTTACATGGGAGCTAAACTTTTCTAGCTATTTGTCCTTTTATTACAAATTCACCAAGTATTTTAATAAAAAATGTCTTGGATGTTTTTTTTGTATACTCCAATCATAGTCTAAATGCTGGTGAATACGTAATATATTGGTGAACACAACTACTGACCGTTTATTTGCTTTTCTTTAAGAGGTCTTTAACAACCAAATGTTTCATCCACCGTATCGCCGCCACCTTTTGTTGCATTATAATCCAAAATTTGCTTGGTTTTTTCTGCATCATTTGCAATCGCTTATGGATCGTGCTTTGCAGGATGACACACTTGTTTTATCAGAATAAAACACACCAAAGTTGTGTTTCCGGCGAACGGTAACATTGTTTAAAATACAGGTTTTCCTTTTACATCAAGAATTATAAGTGGAATTGAGGTCTTATTTTCCGGATGGGTCAAATCATTGTCATATCGATCGTTACACCAACTTCCATTCTCGTGTTAATCTGTATATTCCAAACAGGTATTCTTAATTACGCAAAGTGCCCATAATGTAATGTCATACTTTGCCGGTTTATTTGCCATGAATTGGCCAAATGAACATCTTCAACGCAATATTACCACCCATTTACTCAACACCCCCGAAAAAAGGCAAGATGGTTTGTGCTTCTGCGATCATCAGACCATATTACCCTTGAAGTGATTTTTTTTACAGATTTTCATAAATATATACAGTATAGGATTATGTATGGAATAGCAAATCGGATAAACAGCGTACACAGCTTTGCTAAAATTTTTGATAAACCACAACCGTTTTGAATAAATGTAAGAAGACTTGAGTGTTGGATGGATATTTTTTTTTTGTTCACAACGTTAACCAGTTCAATACAATGTCCGAATCGGCCCACCAATACTTAAATTTAGTTTTGGTTTGGTATAGCAAAACAATAACATTAAGTTGGTTAGCAAAACAGCCGAGATGAGCATCCACATCTGGTATATTAATAGTTTTCATAGACACCTTGATTATATCGACATAACGATGCTTATACTGAACCCATTCGATTAGTAAGGATTCATCCTATTTTATTCCTAATACCAATAACTTCTGGAATAGTATTTAGTTTTATTTCAAGTATCTGCCTCACTTCTAAGCCTTGAGTTTAAAGCATCACTTTACACTACTTTTTCCTTAAATGAGATTCGTTTCAATTAGATGCTTGATAGTCAAATATTGTACAGTTCATTGAATTACTGCTTTGTAAAAATTGAGCAGATGCAGTGCTGATCATTTTCTTCAAACGATCCTCTGGTATTCAGTGTCCTCTCCATATCGGCCGTATACTATTTTATGTCGACAAAACGTACATATAATGTTCAAACAGACGTCTTATTGAAACAGAATCGTTATAGTACATATTTTTTATTGCTTAGTATTCTATATTAACACAAGTATGGCTATCACCTGAGCCATATATCAAATAGATGCGCATAGTGAGCAAACGTTTTTCCTGATATCTCTGATTTGAAGCTTCTACTGATAAAAACCAAAGTATGAATGACTCCTGTTGGAGTACAGAACTCTTGCGCCGATTTATCATTGCCATATTTTGAAATGAAGCAAAATAGACGTTCTACGTAAATTTTAGCTTTTAGTCGTACGTATTCGATTAAACTTAACCCTGTTGAGTTTAGAATCCATAGACCGACCCATCGTCCGCTTTTCAGTGAGTAAAATAAAAAACTTCATCCAAGTTTGTGAAATTCTGACAACATATTGTTTGAAAATTAGAAAGCCAATCAATTGATGTAATTTAACTGCAAGACATCGTTGGCTTAATTGAATCTGAATTATGACTTGAACACCCACATTTTTAATAAATTGAATTTTTATTTGAATTCCGGGAATTATTTCAATAAAAGTTCAGAATTAGAGTACAAATTAGATCTATCGGTCGTGGGTTCACTTAGACAGTTCAAACTATTATTCAAACTATAAGCCAATATCATGAACTTTATACTTTGAACTGTTTGAGCGATCACTTCGATGTTTCAAGTGCTTTGTCGTTTTGATACTGTCATGTACACTATGGGTTAATTTAAAGTGATAGAACTATAACTGACTTTGAGTAACCTATAGTGCAAACCACCATCTGTTGTTCAAATTATAATTTAATTTAAGACTGAGTAGACTAACGGTTGGTAGAAGGACATTGTCGTATCAGCTGGTAAAAACAACTTCCTCGACTTAGAATTGATATAGATTATCACAATCGCGATTATCGACTTAATTCAATCTTAGAAAGCCCGCACTATACGATATCGTATACTGTGATATTTTCTTCTTAAACCGGACCTGAGTTTGCCGCAGACTAGACTACACTTTGTCATTCGATTACAATCGTTGATGTAGATGAACACAACTAAGATCATTTGGTTGCAGTGCAGAACTCATGAACCAACACACCTTCGATGTTCATTCTATGGGCTTTAGTATAGCCGTACGCTCTTGTTTTGGTTTTGCGTAAAGTAAGACGTCAAAAGAACTTTGGATATAACTTCGGCCACAAGACAAATGGGATAAAAATAAACAAGCGAACAATACTGCGAATTATATTATTATAGCATTTTGTTTAATAGTAAATAGGTTTTCTTTTTATATGTTGATCTAATCAGTACCTCAAATAATCGATTAATCACCATTCGAATAGTGCCATCTATTTGTGGCAGCTCAAACTTGACATTTAGCAAAGTCTTAAACCAAATAAAAATATATTTTATGTAATATTTTATGTTTTTATATTATTATAAATAATACAATTAACTATTTTTAATTCATCCAATCTTATAAGATTGATTATTTAGATCTGTGAATACATAATTTACATAAAAATATATGATTTGCGAAAATTTTTCTGCATGTAAAACCGGCTCAGTTTAGTTATGTGACAGCAAAACAAACTGCATTATCGACATCATATGGTTGATATGTCATAATCATTCATAATTTTAGTGCTGCGACTGTTTTGTTATTGTTTTGATTGCTTTTTTAAAAACTTTATTATTTATTTAAAATATATTTATAATTTTATTTAGTTTAAGTAAATGGTGATTTAATTAGTTTTTAATTCATTATATTGTGCAACCATAAAAGTATTATATTCATAATAGATAATAACTAATAATCTGGCTCGGTAAGTTTTCTCTCGATCGTCACATCGGTTTTCTATTTTATGGAATTTATTAATAAAAAATTGAATAAAATTAAATAAATATTGTTAGTGTCGTGATGGAATTTTGATTATAATAAATTGTCGTTGGCATTTTTGTTGTGTTGGATGTGGTGGGAGAGTAAAATGGAATGATCTCGATTGTCATTGCCAATTCGAATTGGCAACCAGCTCCCAGTTATATTATGTGCATTTGTGTGACACGTGGCCATTTATGACGTAAGTGATCATTGCATAAACACTATTTCGTGTATAACGATTTATAATATGATTGATGTTTTCATTCAAAATGAGCGGGTTAAAAATTGTTTTAAACTCACAAAATTAGTTCAAGTTCACTCTGATTGTATGAAAATAGAAAAATACAACGATGATTATGCGGTTATCTCTCGATTTATAATATTAAATTAGTTTGGCAACAGTATTTAATGATCGTACGAGGTTTTGGTGTTTTTTTAATAATCCGGTTACGTTTTGATAGATTTAAAGAGAATTTTGATAATGAACCGGTGATAAGTGGAACAAATGAACGTGATAACCTGCTGATATGCAATGCGAAATCGTATAAAGGATTTCGAACTCTATTCATAAAATGTTACCACAATATGAGTAAAAAACTTCAAAGCTTACTTTCAGAGTGAAAACTCAACTGTATTATGATTTGACTATAGAGACCCCTTTCCTAGAGCATCTGCACTTTTGATCGCTCTAGGCCAACCTAAAGTAAAACTGACTTAGAAAATCTCAGATCGTTATCGACTGAAGAGTTTTCATGTTACCTTTATCAGGGTTTAACTCAGTACCTTTCGGTTCAACTGCCGAAAGTAGAACAGGTCTCATATTGAATTCTGCGGAAATCATTTGTAGAAGGACTAAACTACTCAACATAGACGATATGTTGGATTAAAATCTCCTAAACTTTTATTTCCCAAAGGATTTACACAAAAATTTCTTTTGACTAAACGGGCTACAGAGTTCTCTTCATTGATCTCAATGAAGTATTCTAAAGGGCCCGCAAAACAACTTTTTTGAAAATGCTATAAAAAAACTACTGAATATTTTCTCAAATTTCTTTTTTTATTTAAAAGTACAATTTTTCCGGTTAATAATGGAAAATAATTTCATTCAAATGGCTGCCTCGGCTGGCCATGCAGTAGCCTACACGATCGGTCCAATTTTTAACCACATTATCGATTGTGTGCAGCTGTATTTCACCAATGGCTTCACGAATATTGTCCTTTAAAGCGTCAATTGTCTCTGGCTTGTCGGCGTAACACTTATCTTTGAGGCACCCCACAAATAATAGTCCAACGGTGTCAAATCGCAGCTCCGAGGTGGCCAAACGACATCAGCTCTGCGGCTGATAATGCGATCTTCAATAACAGGGCGCAAAACATCGAGTGTAGCTTCAGCTGTGTGGCACGTAGCGGCGTCCTGTTGAAACCAATATCCTTCTCTTCAATTTTGTGAACAAAAATTCGTTCAACATGGCCCGATAACGATCGCCATTGACTGTAGCGGCCACTCCTTGCTCATTTTCGAAGAAAAATGGCCCAATTATGCCTCTTGACTAAAATCCGCACCAAACAGTGACTCGTTTTGGGTGTACCGGCTTTTCAATGTATGTGTGCTGGTTTCATCCGAAAAGATGATTTTTTTGGCAAAATCGGCATCTTCTGTAAGTCGATCGCAGGCCCACTCAGCGAAGCGAAAACGCATTGGATGGTCAGTTGGCCTCAATTCCTGAAACAATTGGACTTTGTATGGCGTCATACCAAGGTCTTTATGCAAAATTCATCTCTATGATGTCTATTAACGAGAGTTGCCTGAAAAGTTATCGACATATAGCAAAGATACAAAACAGTTTTCTTCAAATATCTTTATTGTCTATATAAAGTCACCTTATTCAAAGTCTATACACCTCCCAGCGATACTCTCAACTCTTTCTTGCAACATCATTTGTTTACAGAGATAGAGCTTAACGTTCACCTTAGGGAACAAAACAAGTCTCTTGGGGTTTGCTCTAGTAGATAAGGATGATAGTCAAGTTGTTCAAGCCGTAATTCGTCGATTTTCTTCGGGTAAATTGTATTGGTGGAGCAAATTTTTTTCTACAAATGAATAAATTTCGTCTCTTCAATGTCTCTCTTTAGCTAGCCATCTCATGTTTTGTAATATGCTCATGTAATAATTTTTCCCTACCAAAAAATCTTAGCCCTTTTATGGTGTCGAGTTCCAATTTGCAGGTCACTACTTTCCGCGTTCAAATCTCTAATTTATTGCGCTAACAGAGCAATGGTAATGTTCCTTCAAACACAATTCTTGTTCAGCAAACAAGACAACGCGCGGACAGCTGTCTCGTGCCTATACATCGTAATTCAATATGTAACACACGTTTGTTGGACTTATTCATAATCTACTCTCTTTCTCTCTCTCTCTCTCTCTCTCTCTCTCTCTGAGTGATGCTATCCGTAAAGGTTACAATTTTTGAACTTCTCGAATATTCGTTGTCGCCAAAGTTAGCTTTAGCTTTCGAAGATTTTACGTCTCGCGTTGAATGATGGTGCTGTGTCCTCGTACAGAGTGTTCATATCGTCTTTGATTTATTTAGGCGTATTAAAAATAAGTAGTAGTTTAGTAAAATAAACGAACCCTCTTTTTCACTAGAACGACTTACTCAAACGGTTGTCAAACAATAATTTCCAAAAGCTCATCCAAAATTGCTGAAATTTCGATGAGTGCCTTTAAACGCATGCATGTGAACTTGCAAATTAATCGTATCGTATATCATAAAAACAATAAGCCAAATAGAGTTATGGCCTACTTAGCATTAGATTCAGAAAAAACTCCCACGCTGTGAGAAATTACACAGGCAATCGGTATATAGCTGCGCGTGACAAATCTACCATGTTGTCACTGTGAGACGAGCCCATTTAATACTGGAAATTTTAATTCTTACGATGGACCAACCGAAAAATTAGCCACGCACTATAACATTATATCTGAGTTGTGCTAAAACAATTTAAAAATAGCTATCGCAATATATTTAAGATCCAATTAAACGACAACAACTACATAGTTCATAAAATAATCATTCACAATCAATTGAATCAGAAATACAATTTTATCAAATTCAATTTATATGTTCTGTTTGCCTTAAGAAACACGTCATGTATAACGAATATACGAATTCTAATGTGTGTATGTACATACATTTACATTGTATGAAAGTTGACGTATTCGGTCCAAAGTCCACCACTCATAGGTTAGTGGACGAAATAATTTATTTTTGCTGGTTATGTGTGCGCGTATATACGTATGGACTTTAAGCGAAATTTCATCGTCGATCAACAATCTTTCGAATGCATGTATATACGATTTAGAGGTTTTGGATAGTTGAGTTCACTACTAAGGTTTCACTAACAAGCTTATATCTATACGAGTGTATCGTAGGCACGTATGCATAAAATGTCTTCGGTCGATAAGATAACTCGTTAATTATAATGTGTTCCCAAAACGATTTTAGACCGTTTTGCCTTTATATTCGATTAACTAAATTGATTTAATGAGTGCAGTATATATATACGCAAATAAATCGATTTCGACCTTGATAATCGATATTTCATGTGTACTGCCAATATGTATGTACATACCTAACATATCACCTTCGTGAAGTATTTTCGTTTAAAAATAAATTATAATTTTCCAACTATTTCTGGTTGATTGATTAGAATTGTATAACGAGCCGTGCAAACAAGGTGGTGACACTTTTCCATTTACACATCAAACTAATTAAAAATTGATATGTCGAGTATAAAGTATATATAGTAAGTAAACCATTTGAGGTTATTGGCGTCGTTTAAGTATGCGGTATGCAATAAAGATGTGATTTGTTCTTGCATAACTCTCTGATTCATCAATAAACTAGCTATTCCCTAAATAAGTGGATCAACAGTATACTTAACATTCCCTTGTAAACCATACTAACATGAGGCATGATTGGCGCATGAACTCTACACTACAACAATGGGTTATAAGTGTTTTCTTTCACATTTTCACAAACGAATGTATAATAATAATCGGATATGATAATCGATTTGTTTGTTGAATTACTCAGCATAATGTTTGTTTTAATTGCTATCATTATAATTGGTTTTGCTAAGGTGTATCAATCATGTTCAGTAACTTACTGGTAGTACTTAAGAATTGATATAAATAGAAGATTAGGAACATTTGTTTTACGTGGTCCATTGTTTCGGTCGAAAAGTGTTGTCGAATATTGGCTTTTAGATCTGACTTGTCATGTGGTGTAACCGATATTTCTGAATGGCCTGTCCGGTTCGTTTACTGTCGGAGACATGACAATATGTGCCAGTTCTTCCGTTGTTTTTTTTTTATTGACACGTTTAGACACGATTTAATCGTTTTTGCCCTGACGGAGTATTTTGAAATGACTTGGCGATTTATAAATTCCTGCGAATCTGGTTTTGACAACCATCGATCAAATATAAGAGTAGCTTATTCAAAATCATTTTTTGACTAGAAGACACCTCAAAGTGTTGGCTAGCCTCAAACTGAACAATCTAAGTGATTAATCTCTTATTATGATCGATAGTACCCAGAAGCTTATTTATACATTAGACTCATATTCAAATAAGTCACTGACTTCTTCACAAGGAAATTTTAATCGAATGTGAAATCATGCCATCATCATGTGCGCCATTGCGTAGCTTTTGATGGCTTATAATTGCCTTATAAGTGAGGGCAGCATGTCAAATTTAATTCTACCCAAATTTATATGGTCTAGTTTCAGTTTCGTAAGTGGCATGTTTTGAAACTGTTACGAAATTGTAGTAGTACGTATTTGTAAGGTACTTTGTTTGAAGTTGTTATCAATAATCACCGCGTGCCACAATGAATTCTGCCAACTAAAATAATTCATGAACGTCTGATTTTGCATTGTATGTTTAGAAGTGCAATACACTGCTGATATCATAAAGCTTCCAGATCACTCTTCCAGGCCAATACTTTTCAAAACAGCTGAGCTACCATATGCTTTCTTGTTTCGATCTGTGAATGTTGAGATAGGTGAGAACCTCCGATTTATGTTGTGGCAAGCAGTTTACACTCAATATGGCAATTGTTAGAATAGTTATTTTTGAATCTTTTCTGCCCATCAGCGTGGTTCATGTTCTGCTTCATGTGTCAAATGACACAAACATCATTGAGTGCACAATATGAGCTTTAATTATAGTACACTCATGTTCTCATTCCTCAATGGATATTCTTTAATGCAAACTTTCCTAGCATTCGATTTCAATTCAATATAAGGAACATGGTTGCGACACCTTCATTTTGCATGGCGCTGCCTGTATTAAAATGCAAATAATTTACAGCCATTGCCACAATGACTATTGTGTTTTCAAACAGTTATTATACACTTAATCGATGACTTATACCACCCATTGAGAGATCAGTGGATATCCCAAAGTTTCATATAGCGGATATCGGAGTGATTGGTCACTGTGTGGTACGGTTCGGGATTTGGAACCAATACTGCTCGCACATGATTTAAAATCATCTGGGTAGTGTAGGTTCATATATACTGTATAGTGTCTCAGACGGCGTTGATTGCACTTACTCATTGTGTGATTGAAGCTAAGATTTTAAGCTTTTGTACTGTGTACGCATTCAATTCGTTGCAAAATCCACTGACCACTTCTAAACTAGTCCGGAACTGCAAACGATTTATTAGTTTCTCTTGGTTCTACAAGACTGTTTGTTACATGGGTATATCATCTCAGTGTGCAATTAAGTGCAAGACCTTCCTAGAACTCCAACAAATTTACAAATACTACGAATCGATGAAGGTGAAAAATTGTTTGCTTTTTCGACAAAACGATTGGTACCAAAGCACAAGAACAATTCTGTAACGCTTATAAATAATGTTGTACATTTGGAACACATCTCTAATTCTCTATTGAAGCGAATGAGGCGTCCACATCTTTTTAGAATGATCAGGACTATTGGCTGTACGATATGGTCAGTTTTTAGGCATTGTATAAATCTAAACGAAGCAATGCAGTTCTTTCAGAGATTTATAAGTCATGCAGCTATGCCATGCAGGTAAACTGGGATAGGTAAAATAAAAATTTTATGATACGTTTTGTTTTCAACTCCATCTCTCAGGCTGAAACTGACTATACCATTACTTGTGATGTCGCAGTGGAGTACATCTTCCGTATCCGAACCTCTACTGTAATGTACGGCACTCTATAAACACTCAGAACAGTAAAAATTGAGCTTTACGTTTATTCTTTATAGTAATGGCCAATAATAGTACCTTCTTCAGACGTTTATTAAATTGGCTTAGACTATCAAATTAGCATTTGGTTACATGTCAGGAGAATATCTCAGATGTTGAAGATACAAAGGGGTTAATCCGCAATCTAAGACCGGCGATTGGTCCATTGTGATACGACTCTATATACGGCTATAGTCCCGATTTTCGTAGAACCATATGCGCATTGCATAGCTCCATGTCAGCTTATAGTACTGATATGGACGATGGGTCGGCCCGAGGACTCTAACACGACAGGGGATCCAGATGTGTTCATTTTACACCACCGATCGCACCGCCCAAACGACCGATGGTGAAAACCCCATTTTTCATCTTGCCCCGAATCGGGATTCGAACCTGGTACCTCCCGCTCTAATTTCCACAGCTTTAACCACTGCGCCACCTGGGCGGTCTCATTGTGGATTACTTATCTTAAATTAAGTGAAGAGATATTCTCTGTTGGAAGATTTATTGGTCAAAATGGCGATTAAAGCGTATTAAATAGTTCTGTTATTCAGATCCAGCGCCAAACAAATTAAAGCAAATCAAATTCTCTGATTTATTGTTCTTTCGAACACGTTTCTGATCCAAAGATGCAAATGCAGTACCCAACGCGCTTTTATCAGTTATCCTACGTCTCGAACGATTCATGTCACCCAAGCTGCGGTATACGGCCGCGATTAACTTTAATTCCTTAAAATTTCTCAGTTGTTAATGATTGTGCAGAATCTTGTCTCGTTTTTGGTGTGCGTATAACTGTGCCGACAAAATGGTGTGCGCATAGTTTTCAACGCATGAGCAAACACATTTTTGTTAAAAAGTGCTACCATATTCATGTTGTTCACTTTTTAGACAAATCTCGTATGTCAGTTAATAAAGTCATTTTTTAAACACTTGTTTGGACAACGTTGATATAATTAAATATGAACACATATCCCAGTTGCCGTGAATCGTTCTCGATTTAATCTATTAATAGAGTTGGAGTAACACAACGCGTCCTTAACGTTTATCTTATTCAAACACTTAGTCCATGTTAAATAATGTATATACTCGTAAGGTGTTACTCCTTGTTATAGACATGACATTTAGATGGAAGATGAAGATGGACAAGTTGATTGGTAGTTCGCTCTCAAATTTATGCCTAGTTGATGATTTGGTTACTGGACTTAACACCTGTACAGTAGTAGTAGTTTATTCAATAGTTCAACCACGAGAATCAGATCATGCATCTATATCACTTAAAAATATTAATGCCTCTCTCATTAAAGAGTGTAGCTGGGCTGATATTGCAACTATACATGCAGTACTCTTAACTGACACAGTGCAGTGATTGTTGCCTCAGTCTATTTTCCTTATGATTCCATTACTCCACTTACTTTTAAGAAACATACCTTGTAATTTGCTTAAAGGATAAAAATATTCTTTTGATTTCGGGTTGTGATGCTAATGCACATAACTCTTTTTGGGAGTGGACGAACGTTTACAACAGTAGTTCTGCTTTGCTAAACTAATTAAGTTTTTCTGAACATGATATCATTAATGTTAGGTATGAGCCTACTTTTGAGTTTACTTTTGTTATTGCAGAGGGGTGATTGTCCTTCACTAAAAATATGTATGTTGAACTGAAGAGTGACGAATGGTATTCTCACCTCCGATCACAGGTGCATTTTTTTTAATATTAACCTTAAAAGAAAATCACTCAAACCTTACGGTGACAGGAAGCTCATTAACTGGAAAGCATTCTCGTTTCAGCTTGTTTCCTCACTTAAATCTCCTATGAAAATTCATTCGTTTGAAATCATTACAGTTACAGGCTTCTGTACTGACATAAACCATCACAGCTGCATTTGAAATGATTTCGTATCCACTTATCATTAACCAAATGTAAAATGACAGTAACGCAGTCACAATGTTGAGTCAAAGTTGAAAACGGCTATCGAGAATTTTTGCAATTACTTCTGGTGTTCGAAAAGGAGATGCGCTGTCCCCGATACTTTTTAATCTCATGTTGGAATAAATCCTTCGTAAAAGTGCAACACCTCAGGACAATATCTTATTCCGACAATTCAATCAACTTCTTGCATATGCAGATGATATCTGTGATTGGATTAAATGGCAACGGAGTGAAAGTGATACTTGATCCACTGGAACAGTTTTCAGCTTCCGTTGGTCTCAAAATCAATGAGTCCAAAACCAAATATCTGATCTCTGGTGTTAGAGGCCAAGACGCAAGTGATTTCAGTAGTGGAAACCACACGTTTGAAGGAGTGATGAGATTCAAGTATCTTATCTCTCATTACTCACGATAATAGTGTGGGAGAGGATATCAAGGTTCGCCTTGCCGCTGGCAATCGGGCTTTGTATCCTCTACGTCCACTGCTGAAATCAAAATATCTTGCAAATACGGATAAGCTGAAACTGTACAGAGTGTTGATCAGACCCGTTGTCATGTATGGATGTGAAAGTTGGACCTTGACGGATGAGTATGAAAGATGGCTTAATATTCGAGAGAAGAATCATGCGTGTGATATATGGCCCAAAACGCGACGTCGATGGCACTTACCGAGTTCTTTTAAATCACGAGATCTGGAATTTAACGCAAATTCCTGATATCGTTCATGAAATCAAAGGACAGCGAGTACGCTGGCTTGGACACGTTCTGCGTGCTGATCCAAACCGAATGATACAGCGAACCTTTAAGGGAGAACTGCCTTTCGGTAGGCGACGAGGTCGCTGTCAGCGACGATGGCTCCACGGCGTAGAGACCGATCTGGCATCTGCAAACTGTCTACAACGGTTTTAAGAGCTGGCTCGTGATCGAAACCGATGGAGTCAGATTGTTGACACGGTACGGGCCAATAATGGCCTGTAAAAAACGTTAATAAAAATTAACCAAAAACTCGGAACAAACCATTTTGGCGTTTTACTCTAAAAAAGTTAAGGGAAATCTTTAACTGATTGTGACAGCTGTAAAGGCTGTATCAAAAGAATTAAGAAGACCACAGAGATACTCCAGGTCCAAAATTAATCTGTAAGAGGAAATTAATAGTTTACCTGTGTAGTTACACTTAACAAGACGTTGAGCAGGAATAATGCCTATAGACGCTTGATTCACTTTGTCTAACCAATAGCAAGCTTACTTCCTTTTAACATAAGTATAGACTTACTTCTAATACTATATCCATTTTCCGGGCTGTAATACCATAATAAGCGACAATATACTGGTTCAGCGACTAACGATTTCCATTGTGGACTTAGCCTGCAGATTAATCAATTATGATGATCTGCCAGTCCTGCTGGTATATTTCATTCTTTATTCCAATATGGGTATCATCTCATTAAGGAATATTCTGGATATTGCAAACGTTTTTGATAATACCACATTCGTCTCGATTACGAATGCATATGTATACTTAATTCGGCATTGTAATATGCGAGGTTGAGGATACATTCATTACAGGATGATTGGGGTCAATAACTTACTTCTTGTTAATCTGTATGAGTCCGTTTTCATTGCTAAAAGTTTCGAATTGGTTCTGCCGGTTTCGGGCAAACACCTGAATATCTTGTCGGATTGAACTCAACACGCTCTTTACATTATAGAACAGTGGTGCCTTGATAAGAGTGACCGCTTCTAAGCCCGATTTGGTTAGTTTTAGATACATGTCATAGGAACACTACAGCTTTTTCTGTATATCTTCTCCTTTCGGATGTAAGCTTAATAGCTTAGCCACCAGTCAAACACCTTTGTGCTTTTCTAGAAAATAAACTTTCTTGGAGGTATCATTTGGATTTCAAACTACAAAACACTGTCTTTTTTTTGGCAATGTCGTAAGGCTTTTCGTAATTCTTGGGGATTATCCCCCAAAACACTGTCTTTTAGTTAAAAAAAAATAAATGTAAAATCATCAAGTCGGACTATAACAGAAACCGTGTCGTTGACTACTCTCCTAGCCATGGAGCTAATACTTTTCCTATATCTAAGTTACAGTCCCCCACGCTTGTTCGGCTACCTTTTGCTTAAGGAGTGCTGGAGCGTGGACCCTTTTCGGCACTACTTAAGGCCATAGATCTTTTACGATTGAATATATAATCGAGCTGTAACCGAAATTGCCATGGTTAGTGATAGGTTTCTGTCTGTTTCCGAGCAGTTGATTTAGGTCCTATGTAACACAAGCGAGAATTCATTGCTCTCAATGTCACAGTGGGCAGGCACCAGGGACGAAACGAATAGGGATTGTAAGAAATTGTTGAACCTTCTAGGTTGCAACAACAAGGTAATGTTCATGTGGGTGACTGTCCACTGTGACATTGAGGGCAATGAGTTCTCGCTTGTTTTTATAGGACCTAATCCAACTGCTCCTTTTCCTCTTCACATTAGTTAAACATAAATAAAAACGTCGCCATATTGAATCTCTAGCTGACGTGGTCAGCAACTCCTACTTGTCGTAAGGTGGAATACTCGAAGCTTATCAATCGAAGCTAATGGCCACGGCCGTTTCAAATGTCATCTTTATCGCTTGATTTTTTTTGTGTTATCCGTCACTCAAGCTCAATTAGCCCATTGCGACATCCCATATTTACTTGACGTTCCGGGTATAGCTCCATGCCAGCCTAGTGCTGACATAGAAAATGGGACGGCACACGAATTCTAAATTCAACAGGGTCTCAGTTCATTTTTTTAAAATTTTAATTGGGTGCAGGGCGGACTTTTAGATTGTCCTAGCTCCTTATAACTGTCATAGCTCCTGCACCCAACGTGCGATCCTTCAAGTAAAGGTTGATAGCTGCCTTAAACTTGTGCATTTTACACTCAAACGGAAACTAAAAAAGGATAACGAATTCCATTTCCTGGATGTTCGATAAATAAAAGCGATTTTTATTTATCGAACATCCAGGAAGGTGCTTTGCACCTTCAGTTCGAGGTTTCGGCAGCTTCCCCGTAAACGTATGCGCATTAAGCGTTCCTCGTGTTACCCGTCCTGGCGTAACAAATGGTGGTATTTTGTCCTTTAATTCTGCAGAACATTTACCATTTATTAATCTATAGAACAAGCAGAGTTCTGCAACATCTCTGCGGTGCTGTAGGCTGTAGATTTTTCGTAAGTCTGGTCTCCGTATTATTCGGATGGCACGCCGCTGAACTCTATCCAGCAGCTGGAGATCAATGCCATATGCTCCACCCCAAACCTGACAGCAATAAGGTTTTATATATCTGGAGAACCTGATGCGATATAAAAAACCGTCTGCATCTATGGAGGAACCCGAGTTTACGTGAAGCTGATTTGACCAATGCTATGTCCCCTGCGGGACTCTGTCATTTGGGGAGTGTGTCGTTGATGATCTTCCATTTAGCACAACGTTGAATTTTGGGTCTTTGAGAAAGCTTTTTATCCGCTTGATGGTCATCGAAGTTAAGCCGTATGCCACAAGTTTACAAATGATATTCTCATGCCAAACCTTGTCAAAAGCCTTGGATATATCCAAAGCGATTGAAAAGGCTTTTCCGTGTTGTTAAAGGGAAGCTGTAGCGCCTGAATATTGTTTATCTGAAATTATTTTATTAATCCCAAGATAATTCACCAGGGACGGAGGGGATTGTAAGAAATTGTTGAACCTTCTAGGTTGCAACAACAAGGTAATGTTCAGGTGGGTGCATTACCTTGCTTAAATGGCTTAAGTTTTTGAGAAATGTCGGCTGACACAATTGATATATTGGCGGGTAGTTTGAGGGGTCAGTTTTATCACAATCATGTTTTTAGGACCGGTTGCACCATCGCACTTTTCCAGGCGTTCGGGTATTTACTTTGCTTCTAAAAAAAAGAGAAAATTTTTAGTTAATGTTGAGGCAAGTCACTGCGGCAAACTCTTTCATAATTCAAACTGGAATTCCGTCAGGTCCGGTGGCCTTATTTATTTCCATTGTCTTCATGTTCCTGCGAAGACGATTTCCTCCGAGATATTGACAGGATCCATTTTGTAACCACAATACGGAATTGACGGAGGCGTAACTCCATCTGGGACAACTAAGGTCGAGTTTGAAGTGAAGATGTTTGCCAGTAGGTTGGCCTTCAAGTATGGATCCACCACCAAAGCACATTTCAATGCTGAAATAGATATTTTAGAAATATTGGCAACCGATGCGACCAACTGATATTATATGTCTTGTGAGCAGATTTTTTTGTCTGGCCGCTTTGGCGGTTTCTTGTGAAAAAATTTTAAAATTAGGATTGGGGTTGGAAAAGGATGATGGGATATATTTATTCATTCCATGTAGAACGGTTTCGGTGAAATTGGAAACGGCGTCGTCTATTTGATTATTATAAAAACAGTTGTCAGCTTCGTTAAAATGCCATAGACGCCTTGGCTGCGGTCTAAATTCTGGTGGTGTTGCGACAGATATTTTTACTGTTATCAGGTTTTGGTCAGAATTTCCAATTCCAGCCTCGACACGAGCTTCCATGGAATACGGAATTGCTGTAAGACAAAGATCCAGAATACGTAAGGTCATGCGAAACGGCAAGCCACTCCGTTTGACGCCCAGCACGGTTCGTATTTTGGTGATTCAACCGTTCTTTATGGTGGGCACTAAAGTCACCAACCATAATAAACTCGCAGGAGGAATGTTGATTGCGAATGTCATCACATTTGTCTGACAAAACTTCGAAGAAATTCATGGTTTCTGAATCGTTTGGTTTTATTAGGGAGGGAAAAGGATTTTATTCGCACCACCAATCGCACCGCCCGAACGATCGATGGTGAAAATTCCTTTTCACATCCTGCTCCTATACTAACCAGTGATGACGTATGTGATGAATGTCTGAACGTTTCTGATGATGCTTCTTACACTTCATCAGCAGCTGTCCAGCTTCCAATCGCTTGTATTCAGTTCTTGAAATATATCTATATCTTCTCTGTTCAAGTTCAAACTACTTCAGTACCTCATGTGCCCTTTGTGGCATTGAGTGCGGAACCTCGAACGGTTCCAGCTTTCAAGATATTTTGCATATAATATGTAGTTGGGCCCTTTCGTTAAAGTTTTGTTGTATTCGAAACTGTTTGGCTCACAATATAAACGCGGGCCAACCTCTATATACAATCACACGTGTCCCACACACTGCCTTCTATATATATATAAGCCAATTATTAATTCCGCATTGTTTTCAATTCAATTTCAAATTGTTACATGCCAATGACAATACTCAATTTAGAAAACTAATTTTGCAATACGTATCAATCTCGCACATACGAGTAATACAAAGTACATATACTCGTATATGTACGGTTTTTGGTGTACTACCCCACTGAATTGTTTCATGCACTTGTATGTACAAACATAACCCGATTATCTACCATTATTCGTCGTCTTATCAGTTAGAGTTTAGCGCGACACAAATACGTTGATGATGTATAAACGTACGAGTATATATGTAGAAAGTGTACCAGCGAGCTTAACTTGAACTTCGAAACTTGAATGTGTTGTTGTTGTTGCCGTTGTCGCATATATATGTATGTATACGCGCACATATGTGTGTATGTATGTGGACGTACGTTCGTTTTATATTTAAAGAAAATAAACTTTACTCGTTTCAGTTTGTGTTCAGCTTTCGGAATCAAAGTGTTGTTTGTGTGTCATTTATATAGTGTGTGAAGTTTACTTATCGATCACTGTACATATAGTTATCGTATGTTGTGTTGCAACAATTAAGTTCGGTTAAATTTTTTACGTTGTGCTAATTATAGTTTTGCAATTATTCAATTAATTTTTTTTTGATTGGTTTCGTCTGCGATGTGTGCTATTGAAAATTAGTGCGCTGTTGGTGTATATGCACGAGCAGACGGTTGTTAAAATTATATTAAGTGTATGACGTATATGCGGTACCTTGCATATTCCCTATCGTGGAATAGTTGTGATAAATTGTTTAAATAAATGTTTTATGAACTAGGCAATAAAAATAGTTGCATTGAATTGGCGCGACGATATAATTACAAAAACAAATATACATTTTTCGATTATATATAATCCGATTGTGAATGGAAAGTTACCACCAGTTGATTGAGAAACGAAATTGAAGAAGCAACGAAATCACTTTCAATTTGCAATTTCAAGATCTCGTTTCGAGTTTGATAGTAGTTTTATTTTTTTTTTGTCAATCTTGTGCTTGTTGTTAAATTATATAAGTTATTGGAATTTCAAGGTTGAATCACAAGACTATTTGCGATCAACCAATTATCGTACCCCAATATAAGGTGAGAATTGAAGTGTTATACCAAAAATAGATTCTTAATTAGTTTTACGACCGCATAACTATGTATATTGGCCTTATCATACGCAAATTAGTGCTTCATCCACTTCAAAACACAACCAATTTATTTGCTTATTGATTTACGAGATAAATATTGTAAAGGGGTTGACAATAAGAGGTTTCATTTTGAATGTTTATTTCATACGAAATATCAGCCAAATGGCCGACACGGCTATTAAGATAGCTGTGATCGTGACAGCTGATTAGAAGTTATACTGGAACCCCGATGTGGCATTGAATGATAGCTATGTTTTTATTGCATCTTCGCTAGGCCGATTTCGATCTGATGACGTCATTGATTGGCTGTGTGATCGAAAAGATCAAATCCATTTCATCAGCCCCCATCAAATCCCACTAGCGAATTACAGATATAGTTTGAATCGAAACTGTTTCTCGATTTATAGAATTTTCTATTGCCAATGCACAGTCACGCCAGACTTTTCATTGTATTTGTGTGAATGCCACACACGTCACACCATGTCCTCGATTATATAAAAAAAATAATTAAAGAAGGTGGAAATAGTACCAGAACTCAATGCCACTATAGACCCACGGTTCAACCCACATACACATACAGATTAAAAACACCCAATCGTGATTGATGAATCGTCACCACCCCGGGAATCGAACCCGAGACCCCCGAATGACAGAGCAAGTACGGTTCCCTTTTCTGCCATGAGAGTGTCCTCGATTACTTCACGAATTCCATCTTTCACGAATTTTGTCTTGATTCGATTGTGAAGCATTGGCATTATTTTTAGTGTTATCTATATTGGCCTATATTGGGCTATATTGGCCCGTTGTGACACCCCACTATATATTTTATTTACGTTGCGGCTATAGGTCCGATTTACGTAGAACCCATCTGCACATTGCATAGCTCCATGCCAGCCTATATAGTACTGACATGGAAGATGGGGCGGCACACGGATTCTAACCACAACTGGGTCTCAGATGAGTGCATTCGCACCACCGATCGCACCGTCCAAATCGATCGATGGTGAAAATCCCTTTTCGCATCCTGACCCAATCGGGATTCGAACTCAGTATCTCCCGCTCCACGCCGCAGCTTTTTAACGACTGCATAACCTGGACGGTTTGGCATATACCTTATCTTTCACGTGGGTCCTAAAAAAAGGCTAAAGGTGTTAAATCACAAGATCTCGGTGGCCAATTATGATCATCACTTCGAGAAATAACCCGATCAGGAATCTTTTCTTTCAAAATTGCGGCGATTGTTTTGTTCCTTTTGTGGCACGTAGCACCGTCTTGTTGAAAATCCATTCACCACATAACAGTAGTACCAGCTTCGTTTTCGAAAAGGTAAGGTCCAATCACATCGCCAGCCAAACAAGTTGATGCATTTGAAGAACGCAATCAGCGAAGATCCGACGTGTATCCACCGGCTTAAAAGCCTTAACAATGTCGAAGTTGCTCTTGAGCGACGCACGTTTCGATTCTTGACATCAATTAACAACTGCCCAACAAGATTAGGTTATTCAAAGCGAAATCTCTTATTAAAAAACCCTTTATATACTAAACAATACCAATAAGGTTATCGATTAAATAATTTTTCTACTCGTTTCAGTCTCGCCCAGCTCGATCCTATATGCATAACTATAACAACATTACATATCGCGTATAATAAACCAACTAATCATGACTGAACAAGCAGACACCGCTTACACATTTCACATTGCCGACTATGTATCATTTGGCCTAATGCTTATCGTTTCGGCATCGTGTGGCGCCTACTATGGTTTTATTAAGCCGAAAATTGATAAAAAATCAACGACGAAACATCAGCATCAGAGTCCCGATATGAAACGAAAAAAATATAGTTTTGGTTCGGCCCAAATGAACGAGTACCTATTGGGTTCGGGCCAATTGAAAATATTTCCGGTTGCGATGAGCCTGGTGGCGAGTTATATATCGGGCGTTACAATACTTGGTACGCCGGCTGAAATTTATACGTTTGGTACACAGTATTGGTTGATTTTGATACCGATTATTGCGATGGGATTTGTCGTCGCCTATGTGTACATACCAGTGTTTGCGTCGCTAAAATTGGGATCTTCGTACGAGGTAAATATATAATAATACAGCATCTCGACATATCAGCGACTAATCTTATTTTATTCAACAGTATCTGGAGCTGCGATTCAATCGATGGGTGCGCACAATCATATCGATTATGTTTGTATTTGATGAGCTTCTGTTCTTGCCGATCATTATTTATGTGCCAGCGCTAGCGTTCAGCCAAGGTACGTAGATTTGCTTTTATACCGCGCTGCGCCATTTAGTCGGTGTAACCTCGAATTAATTTATCACATGAATACTTCACAATTTGATTTCCGTTATATGTGGGCCCCGTACATATATAATCTTATCTGTGTTAGACTACACGCAAAGATTTGTTATCAAGTCTGCCCGCTTTTATTATATTAAGAAAGATATTAATTTTTATTATGAATAATTAAACAATTTACTTTTATATGAATAACGTTAGTTTTGTGTTTCTTCAACACATTCTTATCACAAACGTATATTGGCGAGAGTGTCGGGTCCAAAGTTCATCCAACATGTATACAATAAATTTTACACACAAGCAATTTTGGCGTCAACGTTCGTTGATAAAAGTTGTTAATTGTAATTATTGTGAGGTGCTTAATTATAACCTGTGCAATTTTGATAATAACTTGATTGCCTTGCTAAATACCAAATAATTTCTTATCGGTTAGAAAATAACTGGTTTTTTGAGGACTTTGATTTTATTGTATTATCTGTGCCAGTGCATAATAAATTTGGGACGCGTGAACTCATTCAAAAATGGGCTGATATTATTAATCTATTATACGTTGGGTCTAATGTTCTGACCACTATTTACAGCACCATGTTGACTGTTTGTTAACTCAATTCCATTTGAGAGTTTTTCTAACCGGATCCTTGGATGTGGGATAGAAAATCACCTGATAGTCCAGCCGGATGTTTGAAGATAATAAACATTCTTGGAAGTATCATCTGGATTACAAACTACAAAAAGCTATTTTTTGGCAATACCAAAGAGTTTTTGGTCTCGACAAGTTAATGGGTTTGGATCAAGTCAATATGATCCCAAATTATTGCTAAAATCACTCTAGGGCCTCTATTTACGAAGCTATTAAGGATTTTATGATTTTTTTCAAAATTTCGATGTGATCCCAAATTATTTCTAAAATTGCTCTAAGGCCTCTATTTACGGAGATACGAAGGATTTTATGATTTTTGGTCAAAATTTCGATGTGATCCCAAATTATTGCTAAAATTACTCCTGCCTTCTTCTGCCGGGTTTTATACCATAAATTATTTGAGGTGGCTTATTCATCCAGGGAAATGACTTTCTCAATCATATATCCCAATCGCTTGTATTCTTTTCAAATGGCTCGTTTTTTGAACATCATATGATCTGAGAACCTCTTTCAGTTTGGGAACATGTACTTAAGCGAAAGAAATTGCAATTCCTTGTGATTTAAGCTTTTATCCTCGTTAGAACTGTCCTTAACTTCTTGAACAATCCCTTAGCAGGACGAGTAGGAGATTGAAGTTTTTTAGGTTGCAACCACAAGGTAACGTTCATGTGGTTGCTTACCCACTGTGACATTGAAGGCAATGAGTTTGATATTGTTTGGCTAAAACTGGTTCGCGAATGTATTTGATAGGACCTGAAACAGCAGCTAATTGGCCTACACTAAGATTTACGCTCTTTATGAATATTGGTTTCTATACCTACTAGCCGTGGCCATTTCAAAATTCATCTTCATCGGATCTGCGACATATATGTCCTGGTTCCAACTATTCCAGTTTGCTAAGGATGTTGAATGCGTGTGCCCTTTGATGGAATCAAAATTTTGCCCCATGGGCCCTTTGTGGCATTTAGTATGTAACCTCGAAGGATTAGGTGGATTGGTTAACCTCTTTAGTACATGCCATTTCAAGATAAATATCTTCTATTTCACTCAAGAAGTGAATATACTTTCTCTGGATATATTGTTGACAGATTACATTTCCTTTTAAGGTTTCTCTAACCGTATGCTTGGATACTTGGAAGTATCATCTGGATTTCAAACTACAAAGAGTTACTGCTTTTGGTATATCGACACAGTTAATGTTAAGCTTTTGCCTGTTTTTATTTTCCATAAATTATTTGAGGTGCTTTATCCTTCCAGAGAAATGATTCGCACCAGACTTTGAATCGCTTGTATTATTTCAAGTGGCTCGTTCTTTGAACATCGTAGGATCTGAGAACCTCTGGCAGATTGGAACATAAATATATTTTTTAGGTTGCAACAACAAGATAACGGTCATGTGGGTGCCTACCCGCTGTGACATTGAGAGCGATGAGTTTGATACAGTTTGGTTGAAACTGGTTCGTTTTTGTATTTCATCAAGAATCTGAACCATCTGCTCATTTGCCTCTTCACATTGTTAAAAAAATAATTAAAACCTGACCAATAAGCTCTTTTCATGAAAAAAGACAGTTTAAGAATATGGGTTTCTTTACTTTCTTGCCGGTCATGACGTATGTGACAAATGTGTGGTATCATCAGGATCCTTAGTGTTATTCGTCACTCAGGCTCAATTTGGCCCATTGTGATATCCCAGTTTTAACTTGACGTTCGGGTAGTAGCTCCGATTTTACGTAGCAACCATTTGCACATTTCATATATCCATGCCAGAGGGGGTTTCAGGTTCAAAAATCCCTTTTGCATCCTGCCCCTATCGGGATTCGAACCTGGTACCTCTAGCTCCATTTGCCGCAGCTTTAACCATTGCGCCACCTGGGCGGTTTATCAGCATCCTTACATTTTATCAGCATCAGTCCAGCTTTCGATTTTTTTTGGATATACTGTTGACAGTTTACATTCTCTTTGAGAGTTTCTCTAACCGAGTGAATCAATGTAGAATAGAAAATCGTTCCTGGATACTCGGATGTCTGATGGAACTGCTTTCGGAACAGTCTAGTAGGGTAGCCGGTTATAGCGCTAAGATTATTACTAAGTAACAGAGCTAGGGCCATGATCAACGATAGATGAACCTTAACGTGTAGAATACTGTATAAGTTTAATCAAACAGAACTTGATTCTCTTAAACACTGATTTCACTACATGCTGGATCTAAAATCTAATAATTTATGCAGCACTGGGGACGTGGAAAAGGAAGAGACGATTGTTCAATTTTTCGGCTTATCTATAGTTGATGTTGCTATCTATATTAACAGTCAGGCGGGAATCAAGCTGCTGAAATCAGTTTTATCAGGCTCCTGGACATCCGAACTGCTACCGAAAAGTGTAGGGAAAGGATAACGGATTGAGCCAAGATTATTACTTATGAAGAAAGCTGGAGTCATAACGAACGATAGTTGGACCTTAATGTATAGTATATATAGTATAAATCGCCGGTTTCACTACAAAAACATCTGAAATCTAATGATTTATGTAGGACTTGTGACGACGTAAAGCAGTAGAAGCAGTTGGAGCCTCAATTTTTTTGCTTCTCCTATTCTGAGGAGTAAGATCTGACCGTATCAGAATAAACCTCTAAGTATGAGTAGTTAGTAATTGCAACCTAACAGAAACTGAGTCTTAAACTAGGTCTTAAACTTGTTGAGACATAATGTGGTACCTATATCGCAATATATCGATAGTCAGGCGGCAATAAAGTCACTGCAATCAGTTTAAACAGCTCCTTGGTCACGTGAATGACTTAGGATACTGCTAGCAGAAAAGGTAGGGAGACGATTAGAGAGCTTAGATTATTACTTAGAAAGCGAGCTGCCTCCTTGACGAATGTACCTTAAGGTGTAGTACCGTGAGATAAATTTGACCAAAACTGGTCTTGAAGCACGCTCAAAAATACTGGTTTCAGTACAAAGATGTCAGTTCAGAAGAGTTATGTAAATACTTGCGAGTCCCTGCCTCTTAGGGAATATGTCAGGGTTTGAAATCTAATGACCTCTGAAGGAGTTATGAAGACGTGGAGGAGAAAAGATAGATGGTAAAATTTCACGGTTCATCTCGAGCACTACCACATAAAGAGCACTAATATTCGGGTAGCTACGTGATGGACTACATCTCTGATTTGCAATTGGTATTATCATAGCATCGTATCAGAACGAACCAATCTCAGTGTAATTAATTACAACCCAACCAAACCTCCTGACCTGGAGTTCTAACTATTTGTGTGTAAAATACCAAACTACGTTATTATGACTGCATCTAAAGCTCTGTCGATACTCCCTGAGCCAGGATTTATAGCTTATAATTAGGATTTATTCCTTATAGCTTTCCAGTTAAAAGTAAAAGCACGTTTTCCATCTCCTTTAAGGGTTTCTCAAACCGGGCACTTAATGGTGGAATACTTTAATCTAGTTTCCTTCAGTTTACTGGAAGGAGGCACTGGAAGCGGAAACTAAGCTTGTTATTTTTCAAGGATGGCTCTAAACTGAATGGAAGAGTTAAAGCTTCCGCCATAAGCTGTTTGACTAATTGAATCATAATGTATTTATCTATATGTTGACAGTCATGTGGCAATCAAGTCACTGAAAGTAGATTAGCTTAGCTGGTTGCAGTGCTAAGATCATTACTTAGGAAAAAACTGAGCCTTGTCCAAATAACCTTAAGGTGTAGTACTGTGTGATAAGTTTGACCAAAACTGGTCTTGAGGTGCTCGAAAAAATTGATTTCACTACAAAGTCGTTAGTATTTCTGGAATACTTATAAAATCCGCTCTCTTAGCAAAAATATAAAAATGCAAGGCCTGGGTCACTATAATGCCTTCTGCAGGAGCTATGAGGAAGTGGAGGAGGACGAGACTCTGGCTTAATTTCTTTGCTCATCTTCAGTACTTGAACACAGAAAGCATTTATATTTGGCCGGACATATGGTTAGTGGTGAACTTGGTTCCTCCAAAAAGCTGTCTGATTCGATAAACTGAGTGAGACTAAATACCTTAACCCTAAAGCTTCCTCACCTAGATCATTTTTACAAAGATTGCTCTAACTAATCTGTTACCTTTATATTTCAGTTACCGGTGTCAGTATAAACATAATTGGTCTGATCGTATGTATTATTTGCGTTTTTTACACATTTTTCGGCGGAATGCGTGCCGTCGTCAGCACCGATGCTTGGCAAATAGTTGTCATGTTCATAGCCGTATTCGTCATAACAATCGTTGGTATCGTAAATGCGGGTGGTTTTGGCGAAATATTTGAGACGGCGGATAAAGGTGGTCGCCTAATATTTGGTAATATTAATCCATCACCATACGAACGACAAACGGTTTGGGCCGTACTCATTGGTGGTTTTTCATATTGGACATCATTCAACTCGGTCAATCAGACAATGGTGCAACGATACATGTCGGTTGATAGTTTAAAATCGATGCGAGCGTAAGTAAAATGCTGATTTTATATTTGAATGATTTAATGAATTTTTTTTTATTATTATATTTTAGATCGATCGTTGTCTTCATTATTGGTACTGTATTCTCGATCTCGTTGTGCTGTTTCTGTGGCCTTCTGATATATCATCAGTTTGCCGACTGTGATCCCAAATCGGTTGGAATGATTCAGGCGGACGATCAAATTTTTGTACTTTACGTGATGAAAACTGTCAACAGTTTTTATGGACTACCCGGATTGTTTATAGCAGGTGTTTTTGGGGCAGCATTGAGTTCATTGTCGGTAGTGTTGAATTCAACGGCGGCCGTCATTTTTGAGGATATCTGCAAAGGTGGATTTAATATACAATTTTCGGAACGCGGTGCTACTATATTTGTCAAATCGTGTGTTCTTGTGCTGGGTGCAGCTTCAATTGGATTTTTATTTATTGTTGAAAAACTGGGTAGTGTGCTGGGATTGGCGACATCGCTAACGGCAATTGCGGCTGGTACAACATTTGGTGTATTTACACTGGGAATGTTAAATCCGTATAGTAATTCGAAGGGTGCAATGGTTGGAGGAATTGCTGGTGCACTATTATCAGGATGGGTGTCACTCGGAACACAAGTCATGGTAGCCAACGGTGATTTGAAACAACACGTACTTCCTGTATCGATTGAGGGATGTTTCAATATGACAATTGTTAACAACAGCACATTTGAACCGGTCGATCAATCGGATGTATTTCCACTCTATCGATTATCCTATCATTGGATCAATCCGATTGGTGTTGTTACTGTACTCTTAGTCGGTTCAATTGTTTCGTACTTTACAGGACCCGACAATTTGAATCATGTCGACCCAGAACTCATATCTCCAGTTATTCATCGTTTCCTGCCGGAAAGCTGTTTCAATAATTATGGCATGGCGTACAAGCGAACATTAAATCAAAGTGCAAATCATGTACCATTCTCGAATGGGGCCTTTGTTTTGCATGATTCGAGTGCGACGAGCGAAAAAGAAGACGATAAAAAACCATAACCTCCTTGTATCTACCAATGTATTATATATTTTTGTACAAATCTCATACTAAGAACTATTTTATAGTGCGAGTGGGTTCGAGCGAATGTGATTTGTGGTGTTTTTGTATAAAATAGTTGTAGTTTGTAATTAATTCTTATAGGTATATCGTTTAAGCTGTGATAAAAACTATTTTTTTGTTATTTGTATTTTAAAAAAACGGAAGTTCAAAATTTAATCGGACTAGTTTTATTTAAGCCAATTCGGAATTGAATAGCTTTATTTGGATTATAATGAGTTAGAAATCCAATAAAAGAATGCAACAGTCATTTATGGAAGTCCAATTATATTGGAAATAGGACGGAATCAATTAAGCTCCACAAACTTGTAAACTATACCACGCCCACTTTGGCATAAACCAAATAAGATCTTATATATAAATATTTTGTTTAGACTGAGCGGCGTCGCTCACATGATCAACAAATAAGCTTATGGTGTAAATCAGATAGAATTTTGTTTCACTCGAAATCAACATTCAGGCGTTGAATAGCCTATATAAGCAAGAGTTCCATAGCCTTCCGTAAGGGGTAAATATTCTAAGTGGTACTGAACTTCTCCTAACATATATTTAGGGGTGTTATTGTTTTGCAGTATTGAGAGCTTGACTTACAATAATGCTTCTCTACTATTGTCTTATTGTACCACGGCATATTCAAGAAAACAAATATTTCAAAACATCATGAAGTACAATATTGCATGTATATTGATTTTGTGCAACTCAACCATGGTACCGGAATATGAAATGTAAGCAGATATTTCAACAGAAAACTAATTAGACTACTATATTACAGACTCTAGAAACTCATGGAGTAAATAGCTCGAACTCGCCAAAAAAAACGAAATCAATAGTCAAAAAGCAATAAGGTAGAACTGAAGGGTCAACTAATAACGGTAATATACAATATATACGTTTCTCGTTACCGACCAGCTTGTTTGATGAGAAATATTGAGGCTGTAGCTGAAAATGTCAACATATGAGAACCTTAACCTGCCTTAATGAATTGCACATCAACGATAGGCGGTTGTGTGAATAGGAAAAATTGTCTTATTTAGACCAGGGTACATAAAATGAACACGTGACAGTTACACCCAATCGAGTCCTGTTTGGTCTTTAACTAAGTTGAAAGGCATCATAGCGGCCTAATAGTCAATGACAACCGTTATTGTGCCATGTTAACTGACTTTGTATTCCCTACGAATAAAGGGACATACTTGGCCGATATTTAGCTTCAACATTAGCGTATCACTGCCTACACAGCTTAAGAAATGGTAATGCTTTGTGATGAGTAATGACAAATTGGCTTGTTGAATCCATTAGATGGTTCATTGATGAAGAAGACAAATGCATGAAATGTGGATAAATGGACATCTGGGTTTGATTTTATCCTCTGTTACGAAGTCACCGGTATCATTTGTCACAAATTGCAACCAACACAAAGTAATGGAAATGTTTGTGAGCTGGAAATATGCTTTAATTGTAAGAAAAAAGACTTTAAAAAACTCTGTCAATATCTAGAAGTAATCTACCATGGAATGATTACACTTCCATCAACATAGAAGTCGAGGAAGTATCTTAAAAGCCTTAATGTATTTGGAAATGATTGAAGTCTGGATAAAATACATACCGTCAAAAGTTTTGATTACACTGGAACTCGAATAAGTTGAACCTTTAGGTTTGATCTGTAAATTCTTACTCCCAGAGCTTAGGTTTTATAAAATTTAAGACGGAAACGCGGCTACCATTAATTATACGCGACTATGCAATGATAGCGGACTATTATTTGTCCCAGCTTGATGGCATTGACTTGGACGATATTTATTTTCAACAAGACGGTGTAAATATCGAACAAAATGTACGGTAATAGTCCATTCATCATCTTAACCCTATAAAATAACATCATTGCCGGGATAAATGCCATAGAAACGTCCTTATTGGAACATTTTAGCCATCAGAGCAATATCGGAAAATCCTGCTGTAGTGAACATGGTCGCTATACCACATCTCTAAGTCGTTAAATTTCCAAAATATGTGCGTCGATGGATAATCTACGATCATAATGATAAGGGCTATATAAGGACCAGCCGATTAAGAGTTCCACGAGAGCTTTTTGCAGTGATATCACCTTCTACAATGTATAGTAAAATATCAAATTTATGAATGATTAAAAATAAAATTAGTGCACTCATTGCCAGTGAATCCAATATACTTCTTGAGCCATCAACAAGGTTGTAACTCAAGCAGCACTTTATACATCGAAAGCTAAAATGTCGTCGAATGTAGCTTTACGGTTACGGGAGTTTCTTATCACGTCACTGTCTCGAGTTCGATTCCCTCGCCATTGACCAAAACTATTTGTGCTCGGGATGACCAATTTTCAGTACGCCTCTGGCAGGTGCTGGCTTTGTATAAGCGCCTCAAAAGCTTTGACAAATTTTTACCAATGTTACCTCTTAAAGAGCCTTTGTCGCTTTCGTAGCAGAGAAGGAAGCATACTTGCTCTGTCATTCGGGGGTCTCGGGTGCGATTCCCGGGGTGGTGACGATTCATCAATCACAATTGGGTGTTTTAATCTGTATGTGTATGTGTATGTGGGTTGAACCGTGGATCTCTACTGGCATTGAGTTCTTCTGGACTTATTTCCGCCTTCTTTTAATTATTTATAGTCTAGGAACTGTATGTTTTCATTATTCGACAGCCGTTTGGGTCTTCAGTGTGATTCTGACGTAGTTCGTAACAATAAGCGATATACTAATTGCCAAAGTCACCTCCATTTGTGTACAAACGAATTACTAGAATTATGCCTGGTTTTAAGAAAATGCGGTTGTGAGAAGCTGGTTTCGTCAATAAGATGCACCACTCGACTCTCTATCGATCGTTCGTTGTTGGCAACTAAACATTGTTTTGTCGTGCGATAGTTTTATATATGAGCAACGCATATCGTGTATACTGTTCACCATACCAAGTGGCTTATACAATTGTTCAAGTGATATACTTGTACTTTATAAAATTATCTATGTACTTGAAATTGTTGAGTTTTCCTAGTTGGAAAAAAAAATGCAAAATCTGAAAAACTGTTTTATACCAAACATTATAGCCGGTCAAATTATTACGGAAAACTCCTCATCTCACATGTATATGTAATTGATGTGTGCATATGAGTATATAGCGAGCGATGTGTGTATATGTGATGTTGGAAAATAACTTTTCTCCATCTGTGTGCACGTTGAATGGTTTTAAAATAGGAAAACCATTCGATATTTTCCCATTTCTGATTTTTTTTTGTACAAAATTATCCATGGATAAATTCTCAATGAAGCTTATTTATATATATATTATTTAATATATAAATAATTTGTTGTTGTTATAAATCATCTACCAAAATATAAAGTGGAGATTTTCTCGAAATGAAAATAAAATTTTCCATTGTTGAAATTTTTTATTATGATTTGTTGTATTTGCATCCAAAGTATACATAAGCAGCAATTCTCCTAGGAAATTTTGGATTAATTTTGATGTTCAGGTCAAGAATAGTCTATATAGGTAGTAGATTTTAATATAGTACCACCATGTTCTTGTGTTTCGACAACTTATTTCAAACCCAACTCTAATTATTAAGTGAGGAACGCTCAGTAATCAAGGCACTACAGTGGTAAAGTCTCAACTAGGACAGTGGTTGCCACCCACCCTATGTTGAATGCCTAATTATCAACGCACTAACTGTCATAGCAGTAAATGGTCGAGTGGTTGTAATACACGGTATACATAGTTGTAGTCAAAATAGAACCTGGTTCGAGTCTGTATTTTAATGCTGTATTTTTTATGATGGCTTTTATTTAAGGATATTATCTATTATTAAGAGCAAAGCATCCGACGAAAATCTAATTACTAACAAAATATTGAATAACCTCACTCCGATAGTACAAGCTTGATCTGCATTCGAGTTTCAATCTTGCTTATAAACAACGCTAGCTGAGTGATGGAGAAAATAGTAAACGAAAGACTAACGTGGCACATCGAAAAACATAAACTATACTATCCAGTGAGCAGTTCGGCTTCAGAACTAACAGAAGATGCATATGGATGCGATAAGTATACAGGAAGAACTTCTGAATTAATCTCACATCATACGTGTATTTTGTTCGATATCAAAAAAGTGTACGAGAGAGCTTGGAAGTTCAGAATACTCTAACTCAAGAAATGGAACATAACCGGACATATACTTCATCAGGAAACATTCGGTTACAAATTTTTATACAAGAAAATGGAGTGACAATGTGTTCATGCCGTAAAAGAAACATTTCAGTAAGAAACAGATGCACGCCACCAGCCTTTACCGTCAATGCAAACCTAATAAAAACGCCCAAACGCGTCGGTTCCTGGGAATGACTCTAGATACCAAAATGAACTGGAAAGTCCATATCAATAACATCAAAAGCGAATGCCCAAAACACTTAACGCTCTACGATGCATGAATGGAATACTTAACCCTATACTTCATGATAGCATACGAATAGCTACCGGAGCCTTTCGAACCTCTGCCGCAGCTTCGCTAATCGCTAAACCAAGAATCCTAAATCTGTTTGAGTGGAGGAAACTTGCTTTATTCAAATTCTTCATAAAACAAAAGGCCAATCAAGACCCCACATATCACACTCATCTCATTTTCTCTTCCGCAAGTTTACAACTTAAAAGGTCAATCCTGGCGGAGAAGCACAACATCCAAATAAATATATACTCATCACCAGTTCCATAACACAACATATAGAGCATGGATAACAGGAAGATAAACACGGAGCTACAGAAATATATCCAAGGATCCACCTCCATCATTAATCAAGAAGACTTTAAACTACTGTCCAACTGACCTGTTACTACACATATCGTGACGTTTCCAAATCCGACATCGGAGCCGAATATGCTGTAACCAACACTTAACAGCAGTTAATATAAAAAACGAACGACGAACGTCTAGTCCTCAAAAAACTTCGAGACAATCGCGCTCGGTATGAGGCAGCCAGAATAGCCAGTGAACATCCGTCCAGGTCGCAAGCCATCTGCATAGATCTCTAAAACTGTTAGTGGGGCTGATATGCATACAATCAAACCTTCTACTCCGGACAACTAAAGATATAATTCTAAACTCCACCTAGCAGATTCTTCTGATTTGGATACCCAGCCACGAGGGAATACTCGGGAATGAAGAAGTCGACTCGGTAGCCAAATCCGCGTACCCAATCCACAACTATTTAGCAAGGATCGAAGAACGCCTCATCTTGTATGGGCATCGTCCGTATCGGATAGGTCGGATTTTAACCAGTTACGTGTTAAATTGGTTAAAGTGTCGTAAAGACTAGTGCTTCCACTAATGGTAAGCGGCTAATATATCACAATTTATTGAGTGAACTAAAGAGAGTAATAAGTTTGATATAAAGTAGGTCGTATAGAGAGTTGTAACATTACCATATATACTCTATATAGGAGCATGGAGCATCTACCAGACTGAACAATCTAACTCTGTTAGGTACTAAAAGAGCTTTGATTCTACCCATGAAGCACTGCTCGTTTTGACTTGTTCAATTTCAATGGCCTTCTTGTTATTTCGATGCATAAGTGTGTGAAGTTATCTAATGATAGATTAAACGTGTTGCGTCATATACATATATGGGCCTTTAATGCATCTTACGGCTTGTCTCATAGTTAGTGGGCATGATATCAATTCGAAATCACATGCCGACTTCTTTGGTGGTTTCTGTTGCATGTCGGTGAATTTGTGTGGTTTAGTAGGTAATTGTCATCCGCGTTACCCAGATCATTGAAGTCCTCTGTTAAACCCCACTTGATGTATGAGTTCGAATAATTTTATTACGAAGCCTGTGACTTCCATATTTTGTTCTTCTGTATTTTGTCGAATTTTCTTTCGAAGTTCTCAAAGAAGTAGACCTACGCCTTGAACATTGTTAATTGTGTTAGGTATGATTTACCTTGACAGTTTTCCATATTCTCTCAGTCCCTTTCTCGGGAATCGTTATGGTATATTTCTGTTATTATAAGGTTTTAAAGCTTTGTTTGTTCTCAATACTACCTTCCCGATCTGTTGGTGAACGAATTTTGACAGTTTCGAAAATTGTTTTTGCTTCAGTTGTGCTTCATCTGTTGTTTAAACTGGACCAGATGCGTTCCTTATCCTATCTTCATCCGCCATCTTGAAAATATTATTAGAGCCCTTACAGTCACTTCAACGTTTCAACCGATATATTTTGTTGGCACATTAGCAATGTCATCGTTCTTCAATTTTCTGTCATGTATATGTCCAGGTCCACTGATCGAGGGTTTAAGTCTATATACTTTGAGTACTCGTATAAATTGGTACTTGCTTTGAAAGCTAGACTTTTAGTCTGTTAACTTTAAATTTGACTCGATTTATCTACTGAATTTTGATTGCTGCCAATTTAATATGGAACTGTGCGTAGTCAATCTGGCTCTCATAGACCTCTGATCATTCCCTATACATTGGGTTGCATGTTTATTGTGGCTTTATGTCTTCCTTGCTGCTCTTGGCTTGTGGAAACGAAAATTATACCATTGAACTTTTAAATAGGACTAATCTGTACGATTTAATCATTAACCCAAAAACATTGTTTTAACCTAACTTAAAGGTATAAACTGTATCAGCATTAACTTCCAAAGACAGGAAGACCAAAGAGAGGAAGACCATGTATTAAGATGACTGTGTAATCCGGATCACATTTTATCTGTAACCCCATTACTGTAGAATGTGGTTACATAACTGTCGGTTTAAATAAAGAAAATGGGATTAAATGCGTAACCAAACATCTAACTGTCAACTAGTGACATCTAGTATCTTTACTGAAAACAAACATCACATAATGATAGCGCACTGGCGATTAAAAACTTAACGCCTAAATGTTGGCTGTACATCGAACATCACAATAGTTGTTTGTGTAATTGGTGCAATAAAAAAACTTTTTGACCGATTTGTAAAATTTTTTGGTAAAATTTTTTGGTCAAAATTTTTTGGTCAAAACATTGAGGCGTACAAATAAATTGATGATATCGTTTACCCGTTACTAAGAAATATGACATCGTGAAAATTTCACAATATCTGAACCTTCTAGGATGCATTCTCTATGGGTGGATTCCCGATACATAAGTAGATTATATTTACATAAGTGGTTTATGTATGATAAGTGGGCATAGATATAAATTAGCATTACACCAGTTGTTGATCATCGAGCATGGTTATTGTTAGCCTTTCTGTGAGCGCAAAAGGTTATACTCGATTTAGTTCCTCGGCAGTACATATACTTAGCAAAGATACATCATTTGATCAAGCTTCTTATTCTTCCAAACTACATAATTACCTGTTGAAATTTGCTGTTGTTTCATGTATATGATGCATCACAGGTAGGTTGGACTCGTTGGTCCTTTCCGACTGATTTATCTTAGTCGCTGCATCTCTGTCTTTTATATCTCGTCTTATTGATAATACGGGTTATGACTATCATATCAGATTAGCTGGGCTATTCTCACTATAGGCATATCACCATAAGCGATAAAAATAGAGGTGTGGTATGGCATTACTCCCAAACACTTTGGTTGATCTGTAGTTTTGAATGACCTTCATCACTACAGATCACTTGTAATTCAAATCTATATTAGACTGAATGTATGTATGTCAGCGTCTCAATACGTATAAGTAGTGTCCTGTCGGGTCGCGACAGTGCTAGTGAATTACAAGATACTTTACTCGAAATTTTGTTTTATTAATTATTTGATTGTGGGGCGTGATGATAATAGTATTATATAAATACACCAGATTACACCCTTGCAAATAAATTTTCCTTCTAATATATGCTGTAATTGTGCTGGGGTGCCTGTTTTCGCTCGCTGAGTGATTAGGCATGAAACGAACCTGAGACCTGAACTCATGCCAAATTTGTGGGTGCAGCCATATTCGCCCACCTTAGTGACGTTTGGTTGTGTTGCAGCATGATATCAACTTCGATAAATTTATATCAGTGCTTTCAA
The DNA here is from genome assembly GCA_963932295.1 of Tipula lateralis. NCBI lineage: Eukaryota > Metazoa > Arthropoda > Insecta > Diptera > Tipulidae > Tipula > Tipula lateralis. The sequence goes on along the minus strand of OZ010736.1, from coordinate 157,630,724 downwards.
TATTGCAAATACGATTACCGCACCATTAAGAGAAGGTAAACATTGCGTGATAAACTATATATTTGCCGTGTTACGAGAAGGCAAGAGAACAATGAAATTTTTGAGGAGGTTGTGTGAGAAGCTACAACAGTTCGAGTTCGATTCTCGCCGTTGACCAAAACCTAAACGTGCTCCGGATGACATAAAAAGTGATGTTTAAAAGCATTTTGTCAGTTGAGACGCAATTAGGCCGTTTACGTCTTTTATGTAATCAAACAATGGTTCAGCGCTGCAGATTAATGCCTTAATAGTTTCTGTGACTATCATTCCTTTTCCCAATAATCTTCATTGTTGAGATGCAGGCAGAAAAATTAAGGATTGGTTTGTACTTCTGGTTGACTTGTATTTCTCCTATATATCTTATGACATACCATTATTGAAGGTTGGCCCAGCGGGTGGAGGTATATATGTTTCATAAATATTTCGATCGAAATCTAAGATCCATAGAATACCACCACAGTAATCTGATCGTGTCGTAGGAGGCAACTAAATACACGTTTAAATTGCAGGGCTGACGACCCGCGTCCGTTTTTAAAATTCAAGTGTTCAAAATGTCAACAAAACAAACAAAGTCGTATACTGCCAAAATGAAAACAATATCCCATTCCAGTACTCGGACACGAGCTTTATCACATGTATGAAAGAATATCGGTTGGAACTGGTGATTCTTTAACAAATCTCGGTGGCTTAAAAGGCGAACATGTGCCCAACGCTATACAGTAGAGAAGATCAAGGAAATCTTGGAGTTGGATTCATCATCGGACTACAGGTAAAAAAGACTGTGTTGCACATGAGATTAGCTAACCTGTCAATTGTATGTGTACATGCATCCTCTGATGTAAGCTAACTCAAAGTAGCAAGTATACTCTTTTCTCATCAAACCATCCATTTGGAACCATGAACATTATAAAAGAGTGTTCGGGTTTTCGGATTGTCCAAGTCGTGAGATTTCATCAGTCTTCAGAATTCAATAGGCAGTAACGATTATCTCGTCACTGCAAAACTACAATGGAATTTTGCATATAAGTCAGGGAGGACAGGGGAACGCGATTCTCCTGTGAAGGTCTGAAACATGAAGGAAACGCAACGAAAATATCAAGATCTTGTCAGCAATAGCATTTTTCGATCTAATTACCAGTTTGATGAAGTGAACACTGTCTGTCTGGGAAGTATTGAAAACCTCAGTTGTCGATGCCGCCCAGCACACTCTAGGTATTATGAAAACAAAGCCCAAAAATGATTAATTGGATGAGGACTGTCGTTTTACTGTTGAGCAATGAATATAGCCCACAATGAAGCGCAAACTGGGTTTACAATCGTTAGGAGAAATGATAGAAGGGCACCTAAATGAATTTGTTGACAGAAGAAGTGTGATTGGTAGAAAGCTTAGGTCTTAAGAGTATACAACTCAGCAATGAGCGCAATTGCGGTTACTTTGAAGAAGTCACCGGATTACACCATACCTTAAGATTTCGATCAACTGTCATTAGGAATCAGGCTGGTAATCCCTGTGTTAACGTTGATGCGGTACTCGATGCATAGAGGTGAGTTGAGTATGAGTTGAAGTCGATAATGTAATAATACATGTCATGGTATAGCTGTGCTGTATCGATGAACCACGACCAAAATATACCTCTGATGACTGAGTTAGGTGGCACTATGGCATGTATTTTTTTTATTATTATTTATTTAAAGTGCAGCACAGCAAAATTTTTTTTTGTAGACAGACGGCCATTTTTTTATGATTATTAGTTTGTTTTCACGGCCGAATGTACGTTGATCGCACATAGTGAGTTCTTTTCGGTCACGAGAACACGAATTTGATGCGAAATCCTGATAAAGAAATCAAAGGACAGTGAGTACACTGGATCGGTCACGTTTTGCGTGCTGATTCGAACCGAATGGTACAGTAAGGGAGAGACGCCTAAAGGTAGGCGAAGAGGTCGTTGTCGGCAACAATGGATTTTCGGCGTATAGAGAGCGATCTGGCATCTTCTAATTGTTTACAACATACACAATATGAAGAGATGACTCGTAATCGAAACCTATGAAGTCAGATTGTTGATATGGTGCAGGCCAACGATTGAATTGGTCTATTCATATGTCCTATTGCAGCTTGTTTGGAGCTATTAGGGCATATGAGTAGTCCTATGAGTAGTTCTACGACTTTGTACACGTATATATATTGTTGATACGTACCTGTGAGTTAAAACAATTTATTTTATATATTTGAACGAAACGAAATTAGCATAAATTAGCATTTGAACAGTTTTATTTATATCATCAACATATATCGCACACAAAGCATATATTTGTTTTGACGTCTGCAAATATTATACATTTCGTGAATCTCAAAGGTATAAAAGCGATGTATAAAATCGTATGTGTTTACCTGTGTACATAATATATTTAGAACTATCTGATTAACAAACTGTGTGTGTGTGTGTGGTACATACAAAGAAGGAGTGTTCGAAATCGGCCACAGAGAGAATATCCTTTTCAAAATATCTTTATAGTTCCAAGAACATATATACGAGTATGTTTTGGGGTCACTACACACGTATATGTGTACATTGATTGGTTGATTATAATTTTTTGATACACAAACCGTCCATTAATTGGTATCCTTTCTTGTGCAAAAAAAAAAACTAAAACTCATGTAAATATTAAACGATATATGATATGCTCATAACCACCACCCTCGATCCCATTTATGTGTTCACCCTTTGCCGGTTTTTCACAAAATATTTACATTAAAATCACTTTATACCTTCTAACTGTTTTAATTAAAATAAAAAATAAAAAACTGTATAAAATTTAGAAATTAAAAAAAAAGGATAAATTAAATAAAAAAAATCCTTTTAACAATTTTTTTTTATGTTTAAATAATTTATGTTGGAAAATGTTTTTTTTTATTTTGGTGAATATTTTCCCAAGCATCCTTCCTCCATATATATATATATATATATTCATGTATCAAATCATACATACATACATAATCAAATAAACCAAATACATTTTAGTCCCCGCACCTCGTCCTCCCAACCACCCAACGCCATACATTATGTATGTCTGCATGTGTGTATGTGTGTACATATGTGCGGCAACTACCTAAAACATGAATAAAAAAAAAATAAAATTAAAAAGCATAATAAATATATACTTATGTAAATTAATGAAAAATTAACAAATATAACATACATTATATACATTTAATTATAAAAAAAAATTTCCCATTTTCTTGTTTTTCCTTTTCAGGATTTTTCAATTTTTCGTTATTTGTTTTACTTGTTTTTTTTCTGTTACTCCTAATTACGATTTTTTCTTCGCCCCGACTGTTTATCAATTTTTTTTTATATTCCATCATCATCATCATCATCGTTGGGTGTACAGTCGGTTCAGCACTTGGGCGACTGATAGACATCATGCTTTTTTATCCACAGATCATGTAGTTTACACGGTTGTTTACATGTAAAAATTTAACGATTTTATGTAAAAATCGTTTTTTTGTGATTTAAGCGCCATCTCTTATCAAATCTTATTGTAGCTAAAGCACCATCTGTTAAAAAACCTTCTTACTATTTTATAGATAGAATTTCACACTTTTCCATTTAAAAGCAGTATTTAAAACATTCATAGTAGGCGACTCTTTTTTTTAAAAACAAAAATACTAAATGTTTTGCAATTGTTAAGTGAGACTTTTTAAAAAATTCAGAACGGTCAGTTAAAATGGAGCCGACAAAACGCGAAATAGCAGAGAATTAGACGAAATTCCACCACTAGCACAAACAGAGTCGTGTGCATTTTACTAAATTTTTCTTAAATAAATTCAACCAAGTGCAGTCCAGCAACTTTAGAAAACAGCAACTTTAGACATTTATCCTATTCCCCTGGATAACTGTCAGATGGTAACTGAAAAATTGTATACCGAAGAGTGCTTTTCAGGAGATTTCCAAATTTTTTTGGAAAATCAGAAGTGTACAATCGGTTCAGCACTTGGGATGTAAATTATACGATGTAGTTTACAAGGTTGATTAAAACACTGCTGCAATGTAGCCGATAATATTTACATACGAGGAGAGCAACAAAAGTTCGCTTAGTAGGCGACATAAATACACTTGAGTGCAAAAAAATCAATACCTATCCATTGGTATCTTGTACTTGTACTACGCCAACAAAGTGTATTTTCGTACTCAACAAGATCAATACAATAGCATGCCATGAAATATCTCGCTCGGAATTGTAATCATTCGCAAATTGACGCTTAGCCTGAATGGCCCGAACGGTCTTCAACCGGAGCAAAGAAATAAATACCACATCAGAGGTAGCATAAGTGGTTGCACTAATTTATTCGTGCTATAGCACAGCGTGATGACCGCTTTCTTGTAACAACTTCATTGCAAAATCATCTTATGAATGCGGTTCAACTATAGGACGGCGGCGTCAAGAAGTTCGTGAAGTCGAAGTCAGTCGGCGGACAGTTAGAAGACGAGTTCTAGAAGTTAATCTGGCTGCACTATGCAAACGGGCTAAAATTGACAGCAGCCCACCGACAAGCCCGTCGTGAGGTCGCTCGAGAGCACTTGAATTGGACGGAACAAGTAAACTGACGTATGCTGGCGTAGTATACCAGTACCATCAAGAGGTGGATGTGCCTGTTATGGAGTTGTCAGCTCGAAGCCCGGACTTCAATCTCGTCGAAGATTTATGGGATGAGTTGAAAAAAACGAGATTCTAGGACCTGCAACAGGCGATCTTAGAGGAATGGGTGGCGGTACCTCTAGATTTTGTGAAACCTTTGGTAAAATAAATGCAGCATTGAATGGAAGCTGTCATTCGGGTCAGGGGTAGATAATACTTCTTATTAATAAAATTGTTAAGCTTTTGTGGAAAATTGAGTATGCGTGATGTTTTTGCACCCAAGTGTATTAAAAAAAAACAAATACTAAAGCCTTTGCAATTGTTTTATGAGGCTTCTTTCAAAAATTCAGAACGATCGGTTAAAATACAAACGAGAAAATGCAAAATAGCTGAGAAAGCATTAGTCAAAATTCGACCACCAGTGCAAATATAGAAAATCGCTTAGAATGCTGTTCGTTTTTCTACGAAGATTCTACGAAGATTCTAGGTGGGGCATTTATCTGAAAAGTGCCGAGCTCCGAGAAGGTCGACCAAAATCTTCCAGTGATGGCGTAACTGTGGCTCTGGAGTAGTCTAAAGTTGACAAAGATCCACGATTGACACAAGAAGTTATTGCTGATGAATTGGCCTTGAATGCAATGGCTGTTTCGCGAATATTAAATATTCATCTGGGGTACACGAAAAAATCTGCTCGATGGGTTCCACGAATTTTAAATGAGGTTCGTAACTTTAGTAAAGTTGTTACTCGTGACAAATCTTAGTTCTATTAGTAAAACCGGAAACCAAACAGCAGTCTATGGTATGGAGACCTTTAATCCTATTCCCCTTGATAAAGGTCACATGGTAACTGAAAAATGGTATACCGAAGACTGCTTACCAAAAGTTCTCAAAAATTTGTTGGAATCCCAATAACACTTTATCCATTATTTGTTTAAAAGATTATTGTTAAAACATTAAATAAAACTCGAGCATCCCAAAAGGCATGGATGTTTGTGGAATGTCAAGAATCGGACCACTAAAATCGGATGGTATGCTCGCACTAAATGTACTCTGAAGATGTGATACTTGGAATCGATCTGGAATAGTTACGTTATTTAATATCCACCATCGTGAGGTTTAACTATAGGTATAGTTATACCAGGATCGAAAAAGGGCAGAATAAAAAAGGGATTTTCAAGTACTATGAAACTTCTATAGTTAGGTATATACGCACCAGGTATTTTTAAATTTTAAGCAACCCTATTTGACTCTATCAATTCAGGAAGTTTATGGTAAGTTCTCGAGTACTTAAGAATCCCATTTAACTTGATATCTGTTTGATAAGTTTAAGTGGCAACGGAGTGAAAGAGATACGTGATCCATTAGAACAGAGTACAACTTCAATGAGCCCAATCCAAATACCTGATCTCTGGCTTTAGATACTAAGGCAGAATTGATTTCTGTATAGTGTTAACCACATGTTTGAAGGACGAATGGTACGTGGATCTTTCAAGGAAAAACCTACCTTTCGGCATGCAGAGGGGTCCAGCATTTTCTAGCTGTTTACAACAAAATGAAGTCGAGACCGAAATCGATTTATAAGATTGTTGACAAGGTATGTAATGTGAAAATATGGCCTATCAATAAATCAAAAATTACACCCACGGCAGTGGACATATCCTAATACCATCGACACAATCTGTGGAAGATTACGGTTGTTCACGATTAGAAGGAAGAAAGACGACGAAGAGCAAACAGAATAAACTCAATTAATCATTTCGAGTCCATCCTTATAAATGAACTGCCGAACCACAGGGGCATTAAATCACCAACACGGGTTCCCAGATAGGGATGGATGGAATCCAGTAATTTTCAGTATTTTGGCTATATTTTAGTGTGATAAATAATCGTATAGGAAAACTACTAAAACCGACAACAATTTTTCAATGAGTAGTACCCTGCACCAAATGTAATCTGCTTCGAACACGTAACAGACCCGATTTCTGTAGACCATCTATCTCTGTAGGAAGATGGGTCTACCACCAGTTGTGTATTCACTCCTGACTCCACATGAACGATGTATTTTGTACCAAATTTTTTTGCCGACTGTACATTTCTACATATGTATACATAATGTGTATATAAACATTATAAAAACAAAATTGGTTAACCATTTTCCTGTATTCCTTCCCTGTGAGTTTCCTGAAAAACTACGTAAAAAAAACTGATGTATCTTCCGTTTCTAACATCTTGTATCGTAGATAAAATTTTTTTTGCTGTGTTTTTTCAAAAATCAATCTTCAATCGAATACATTTTTAATGTGATTGAGAAAGAAATGCTCTTAATTGATCACCTTGTTAGTAGATTGATGAGGAAGTATATTTTATACGGAAAAGGTGGTGAACCATCGACTGGGTTCTTTGTATAAAATTATCATAAACGGGTTACTCTCTTCCAATTTGCCTCAGCTATATTTGGCCTATTTGGGTAGTATACCTTTGGCTTCCTTCCGTTTAAACAGTTTGCTTTCCTGTTGCAGCTGGTCTTCTTTTTTTAGATGGATGAACTTGAGTTCCATTCTATAGGCCACTAGATGCATTTCCTATTCACTGTCGCATGATTTGTTTCGTACAAAAGTTTCTTAACACTGAACTATACGAATATATACGAATCTTGTGATTGTCCCTCGTGTGTTGCAGATACCGGATGGAGAGGCTTAAAAATCGTTTTTGGATTTTCTGAGCCCCAAATGCGACTATTCTACTTATTAACGTATAGCTTCCGAGGTGGAAATGAGCCTCATCACTGAAAATTATTTTTCAATTAACATCCGAATCATTTCGATCCATTTGAAGGACCCATAATCAGCGAAAGTACGACTTTTAACGGCCTCTAATTCTTTATGAAAAGTACGTGGTGTAATGTCGTTTGTGGCATGTCTAATTTCAAAGGGGTTTCTTCAACATTATGGGCTACAGCAGCAATATTCTCAGTTATAGTTCTTGAGCGACGCACACGGTAAGTTGTCCCAACAGCTCAAAGTTTTCCACGAGTTTCACTATTGTCAGCCAAGAAGGTGCTTGATGACGACCAATGTTATATGCAAAATTTTCACTATTTTTGTAGTGAATTGTGTTCAATCACTCATCTTCTCTTTTGTTTAACTTGATAACTGGCATTCCACTATCTTTATGTGAGCGAGTTCTTTCCAGATTGAGCTTCTGTTCCATCGCATCGAGTTTATACGCATTAAATGAATGGTCACTAACCTATAAAGCTCGCCTTTTGTTGGCTATAACCTTGGTGGCTTTTGAGGACTAGGATCACTTGTCTGTTTTTTGCCATTCTCTTACGTCTCTTTGAATGGACTAGTTATGATTAAGCCGTGTCCGCCAGATGTTTCTGAAACACACTTATGGGTTTCTTCAATTTGGCGAATAGGTTTCTCGTGGCAATGTTTTCCATGCAATCAATATTAGACTACCTCCACATTTAGCCACTGCCAAATATAGAGGTAGGTGGGCCGATTATACATAACTGCATAAATGCCCACGGACACTATATAGTTTCGAAGCAGATTTTCAGGAAATTGAACTATAGTAGCCCATTCTACTCGTACCTCCACAGTGACGATTTTATGATCTTTATTGATGGTCAGGGTCGATGGCGCAGGGTTATACATATACAAGATCCAGAGGACAAATTGTATATTCCCCTACCTAGGTAAACTATAATCTTCTAGACAGATATTGCTGCAATTTTGAGAGTAGTGCTCTCTATGCAAAGCAGATGAATTGCAGAGATTGTCTAATATGCATCCTTTCTGACAGACGGACGATTATATTAGCACTGGGCATTGTTCTTTGAATAATTGCAAGTTCTGAATGCAAATTCTGGAAACTGCTTGGGGTCTCGATTCCTAGAAGATCAACCTTGACCATACTACCTATTTTGGACTTCATCCGAAGAGCAAACAGATGTCGGGACTGAGTGTGTAGGTCTGGGAGAGGATGTCACATTGGGCCAATCGAGCCAATATCTCGTAAATTTTTAGAAATATGACCAGAGTCGTGCTATACAGAAAAAAAGTTTTGAACAGGACCATCATCAATTGATGGAAGAGTTACTATCTGGCATCCCCTTGACTCGACATTTAAACTGATTAAGCCATGAGTGACACAATATATAGGATAGGCGTGAGCCTAACTTAAATAAAATTTACAAAATAATTTATATCCAAGAAGAGGAAAGATCATCTTATAAATATTCGAATAGCAAAAAACACATTTGCAAGACATGAAAAGTCATAAAATGTAATGTACCCTAAACAATAACAGAGATGATGTACCACAATATACTATTCTAATATTTAACAAATTGAAACATAAACAACAACAACAACAAATCATTTCAAATTCATGAATCCACCATACCGCACAGCATACATAAAATGTATACCATGTCTATACATACGTCATATATAGAACCGCAATTCTTTAATTCTCCAACCACCTTAACACTTCATTCATATTAATTTTAAATTATGTATTCATTCCGTCTTATAAAATCTTATATCTAACCAAAAATATATACATTCGTCTTATATGTATATTCATCTCTCTTAAGGATCAATGATATGAAGATGATGAGTTGTCATGCATCAAAAACATAACACACAAAAGTCGTAAAATATCCTTAAACATTTTAAATGTACAAAACACCGAGTATACACCATCTCATCTCACATACACGGATATATATGTATGTGTGTAGGGTAGATGGAAATTGTTTTTCATCTCAAATTGAAAATGTTATATTCTTATAGTACCGCACACATCATATTAGATGTCAAATAAAATTTGCTGTAAAGACAACGGAGTGGAAGCAACCAAATTGGTATATAAAAACCACTTTGTGAATGACTCCCCACCAATCGTGCACGCGAGATGTGCACCTCGTGTCACCTTCATCTATTATTCAGACGTTCGACGATATGTCTTGTATTGGATTCCCTAGTGTAGTTTGTAAATAGTTTGTCAAATTGATTGAATTTTGAATCGGGTCGTCGTGCGACAGGGATTCATCGACCCAGTGAGATTTAATGGACCACAAAATTATATAATTTATTGCCTTCATATAAGAACCAAATGAGGTTCGATTATGTATTTGAAGGGAGTATATATAGCGCTCATCGAAAGCTCGTTATTGTTCGGGCACATTGTTGGATTGATTGGGAATAGCTGCCCATCACAACCCAAAGATATTCGACGGATTTGCAGCTACCGAACGTTCAATAACACTTATAGCGACCTGGGACTATTCAGGGTTTTCTAGAATTTAACTCGTAGGATTCTGTTATGATTTTGCTTGGTGGCAGTTTTAATAATTTTATGGTACTCGTTTCTGTCTCACGATTAGTCGACTCAATGCGCGTGTCATACAACCTTTCGGGTGAATGTATCTTTCGGGCAGAGGCGTACCGAGGAATTCATAAAGGGTAGGGCTTAGAAAAAAAAAACGAAAAATTCAGGCAAAAAATAGTTTTATTAATAACAATCGTATATCTATATCGAGATTTATAATTTTATATTCAATCGTCTTGACTGTTGCGCCAGTTCATTTAAAACCTCTTCGATTGAAATGCTAATATCACGATGAATATACATCATCGCTAAACCATTAAATCTTTCTTCACTTACAGTGTTACGTAAGTAAGTCTTTAACAACTTTAATGTTGAAAACGAGCGCTCTGTTGTAGATGTCGTAATCGGTAGTGTAACAAATATTTTAATTAATTTCTTGACGCATTTATTTAACGCTGAAACATATTTCCACCACAATTGCAATTCTCCTAATCCTTCTTTAACGTTCTTGTTTAAAATAGATTCATATTTTATAAATAAAATTGTCGCTGCTTCTTCAATTTTTGTATCATATACAGATTCTCTGTTTGGTAAAATGCACTTGAAACTGCAAAAAATTTCTTTGTGCTTACTCAGTCGTTCGGTATCAATGGAGTTTCAGTATCAATATTACACCGATGCATTTGTTTTCCGGCACGACGGGGAATACGAATAGTAATATCATGTTCGTCACAGATCTTTGTTACATCATTAAATATACCCGCAAACAAATTGCTGGCATCGCGACGCATATCGGATAAAACACTTTGTACGTTACCAGCCACTACAATGGCAGCTGCTAAATCAAAGTTTTCGGTTTGCAGGAACCGGCTTAGAGGAATAGTCACTGCCAAAAATTGTGCTATAACATGAACGGCTAATTGAAATTCAACACTTTTTATCGCCGATAATAATTGTGCTGCTAACGACTATGTCAATTTGTCAACCCAAGATGAAATTTGGTCTAATGCAATAATAATTGCACTTTGCAGCTGTAAATAAACTATTACAGATTCGTGTCGATTCGGGAAGGCAGTCATCTATGACTTGTGTCAAAATTGATTGGCGTTTAGGAGTATTAAAAAAATTATAAATACTAGATATAGACCCCATACAATTTCTTATACAAGCTAAGTCGCAAGCGTCCGATATTGCTAAATTTAAGCTGTGTGATGCGCAATGAACATATATTTCTGCGCACCATGAAAATGTCCACTCATTGAAGATGCTCCATCGTAGCCTTGTCCAATTAGGTATTGGGTATCAATACCGAGCTTACCAATGCTTTCTAATAAAACACTTGCGAGACCTTTGCCAGTTGGGTCAGTAACCGGAATAAACTGCAAAAAATCTTCACGAATTCGGTCAGAATCTAAATAACGAATACATAAAGAAAACTGCTCGATATTTGATATATCACTTGTTTCATCAGCAAGGACTGTAAAACATTTTGCAGCATTAACTCGATCTACTATACGTATTAGTAAGCGGTTACAAACACTAATAATCTCGTTTTGAATTTTTGGGCTAATGTACGTGGCATTTCTAGCAGATAATTCTAAATGGGATTTTAATGTTTCATCTCCAGATCGTAATCTGAGATGTAAAAGTGCTCGAAAATTCCCGTCGTTGTGAAACGGTTCCATTTCAGTAAGACTTCCTGAATCTTCATGCCCTCGTAACGAAATGCCCTGGCGGCCACAAAATATAATTGTTTGAATTATAGGGTGTAATCTGGAGCGATTTTCCAATATTTGCTGTTTCAAAGCCGAGTCAAGCAAAATGTTTACAGATTCGATAGACTTGTTCTGTATTGCTAGACGATTTTGTGCACGAATAAAAGAGGTTTTGTGATACTCATTTGCTTCATGTTTGTTGAAAACTGTATTAGCATCCTTCCAAACGAAAAATGGATTTTTTACTAGTTTACCTAACGATTGATGTCCCACACCACCATGATTTAACGAAAAAAATACACAATATATGCAAAATGCACCATCCAAAGCTTTTGAGTATACCAGCCATTTCCATCTGGCCAGCCAAGAGAATTGGAATTTTAAATTACGTACACCAAACGTTTTTAAATTTAATAAGTCGGTTTTCATCTGTCTGATGCATTTGCTTTAAAATACTTATATCATTTGTATACAGGATTACCTTCATTCTCCAGGTTGTTTCCAAAACCAACATTACTTTTACTTGGTACCATATCTGAACCAGTATCTGAACCAGTTTCAAGAATTTGAACACTACTACTAATATTTTGAGAAGTTACTGCATTATCTTCTAACGACATTTTATTTTTTTTTGGTAAAAAAGACGTTAAAGTAGAGTTTTTTAATTTTCTTGTACCATCGGCCATTTTTAAATATAATATTACACAAAACGAAAAATCACTTTCTAGTAGAGTAACCACAGTAATACCAAATTTATTATTTAGTTCCGGGGACCGAGCTTTGCTCGGAAAAAGAAAGAAAGTTCTTAAACACTTTCGCAAAGCAACTTTAATTTAATTTAATTTTATTTATTTTATTCGACTGGGAAATCGTCGCTGTTAATATCAAGACTTATAGAATTTAGTTCATGAGCGTTCAATGCTTCTTCCCACACAACATTATACGTGCGACGTTCATTTTCAGGGGGTAACAGAACTTTCAAGCTATTTTGTCGTTTAACACGGGAAAATGCTTTGTACAACATACCGTGATTAAAGACAGGTGTACGCAAGTCGATGCCAACAAATTCGAACGTTTGTCCTTGAGATTTATGCACGGTAATCGCAAACGCTGATCGAAGCGGAGTCGAGCGTAATTTGAGTAACGTGTACTTCTTGTCCAGCTTTTTCCCCAGTAATTATTTTTGCTTTAACAACGTTGTTACATAATTCGGTAACAATCAGGCTTGTTCCATTGCACATTCTTTAGTTTTAATTCACGGGGTGGCAAATCAGCAATTTCAATCTAATTAAGAAATTCTGGCGTGAATTCAATACCTCCTTCTTGTTTATCTTTTACAGAATCAAAACTTTTATACGATTTGTATTCGCCTGGGAGACGATCGACAATCTCTGCATTAATATTACTGACTTCTTTGTTCAGCAGCGCGAGAATAACACGTTCCTTCATTCCTTCGTAATTTAGATTCGCAAGGCTATTTCCAAATACTTCTTCAATTAAATTACCACTGGAAATTATATCCTCAGGTAATTCGATTTCATGTAAATCATTTTTTGGAAAATTTCCATTTCCCAGTTTCATGATGTACTTTGCGAATGCTTCCTGTTCCGCATAGACACGCATATTTTGTTTAACGAAAAATTTTTGAAATGCTTCCAGAGATGAATTTTTATAAACAAATCGAGTGTTTCACTACGGTTGCTTCGGAGTTGAACAGGTAAGCACTGACGGAAATCACCTCCAGCGACTTAAATTTTCCCTCAAAATGGACTTCCAATTCTAACTGCAAGTTTGGATTACCAATAGACCGCAATAACTGATCCATATTTTGTAAACCATACTTTGGTAACATCGGTGCCTCATCCATAAGGAAAACATCAACTTGAGCGAGTTCTGTAGCTTTGACTGAACCAGGTTTAATGCTGGAAATTGAATCTGACGATAGCGGAACTTTCAGACCAAACGTCTTGTGTGATGTTTGTCCAGCAGGCAATACAGTTGAAGCGATTCCAGTAAATGCCATACATTTTACTTTGCGATTTTGGCCACAAAGTAAGTGATACAAGGCCTTATACACGAAGGTTTTATCGGTACCGCCTGGTCCATCTATGAAAAAACATTTTGTTTCAACATAGTTAGAGTCATTGGCTGCACGTAAAATACTGTCCACAATTTCAACCTGTTTTCCTTGCAGAAGCCGATACATGCGTTCTCCAGTACCAGTTGATTCATCAGAATTTAGAACGTCCATGTTTTGGTCATCTTCGTAACTGTCAATGGCGTCCATACCATATCGTTCCACCCAGAAACGAAAATTCCGACCTTCTGTTGCTGTCGTACTTAACTTCAATGCAATAATACGATAAGCACGTTTGATTGCAGCACCCTCAGATCTATTATTTGGTCGTGCTTGCAGAATAAAATCTTGAGCCAAATGGTTTTTGAATTTTTCCCATAGACCTTTAGGATCTTCAGGATATCCAAAAATAAGAATTTGAACGAAGAGTATTCGCATTACCGAAGGCATTTTGGACAGTGCAGATTCCTCTAGACCATATATCCACTGCTTATCGTCAAAGGCGAGACCATGAGCTAGGCAAGCTTGTTTGTATGTCGCATAACGAATGTCATTCACAGTAAGGAGATCATATATATATTCGTATATCATATTCGTATATGAATGTCGTTAATCCAATTAGAATGGTGTACAGCGTTCTGCTCATCTGTTTCTATCATTAATTTTAACAAGTTTTTAGCAAAAGCATCGCACGTCGTCACGGCTACGCGACGTCATCAAAAAATAAAAAGAAATCAAAATTAAAAAATTCAATAACGAAAAGTGGTTACTTTGATCGAAAAAATTTATTCAAAGTATTTGTGACGTCATTCATATGAAAAATGTTTTCCCAAAATTAAGGCCATAAACGAATTTTCCCAAAGTCGTGACTTATCTAGTTGGTTTTTTCACACCGGAAAATGGTAGTATGTCAATTTTCAGAAAAAATAATGGTGCCGTTTTCGAGAAAAACTAAACAAATATATATACATACAATTATTGCTCGTTTAATATATTAAGATTTAATATCCAATATTTATTATTTGACAGATTACAGGTTTACACAAATACGACGTTTTTTATTTTTAATTTTTGAAATTAATTATAATTACGACAGCACTTAAATCACAGTTTCCAAATTCCAATACAAATCAAACTATCTAAATAATTGAAATTTACATATGTGAAAAACAAAATGCAATTATTGCATATGTATTGCAATCCAAAATTCCTATACTATAAATCGAAATGTCGCAATACATACAAACAACGCACATATCAACTCCCTTCTTTTGTTTAGTGATTATTTTGCAAGTGCATCAAAACCTCCTTTACTAAAATCTATCCAAATTCTTTAAATCGCAAATATCAGTATGATTGGCCAGACATTTCATAATGTTAGTTATTTGCAACACAATACAATGTAAATTTTAAATAAAAAACTAAAAAATGAAAAAACAATTTTATTTTCTCCAATTTTTGCATTTTATATTGTTTCCCCTACCATTCTCTTGTTTGTGTTGGTTAAATTTTACACAATCTATTAATTATGTTATTTTATTTTGGCGTATATATATACGCCAATACTACCTAATGTCTGGCAGAAACCTTTTAGTGTATTGAAGCCTGACGACTTGTTATATGGGAGATTTTTTCTGCACTCACAGAATTCACTATAATTTTTTCATATTTGAACCATGTTTCCATGTATTAAGTAAGGTTTCGATTTAACACCCCAATTCCCTTAGTCGTGTCACTTAATTCGCCGCGACAGTTGTCGTGTCACTTCATCTATAAATTTGTATTCTGCTAGTCGATTGAAGTGACGTGAGGCAACGAACGCAATCACTGAATTAATCGGGGAATACTAATAAATTTACACAAAATTTGACACAATTTTCTCTTGTCAAAAAAAAAACAAACATTTTGAATTATTGTGCCACAAAAAATACATAAAGTACCATAAAATACAATTTCATTTTGAATTTCTAGTGATGTAGTGGTTGGTAAATCGTCGAGCTTTCTTTCTGCTCAATGATTCAACCCAAAATCAATTGGACCAAACATTCGAATTGCTTACAATTTGTAATTTTGATACTATATGGGTTATTTAAATAAATAAAAATTAAAAATAATTTAATAATATTACTGTACAACAAAAACTTACGTTTTTTCTTGATCCATTTTTATTGTCGACTGAAATTTTCATGCGCCTATAAATGTAGTTCCAAGTGACAGAAAACTTTTCAAACGACTACTAGAATACAAAGTTTGTCGCTTCAATTCAACAAGTCGACTAAGAGAATACCAAAATTTGTTTGTCGCTACAAGTGGCAAGTGACACGACTAAGGGAATCGGGGTGTAAGTTTCGTTGAGTTAAAATTAGGCGAGTTCACGCGTATCGTAAAATTAGAGAGAATTTATTTGGTTGATGTAAAAAACATACGTAATTAAAAACATGACCTTTCATTAAATGCTTTTTAATGACCATCGGAGGTTTTCTATAAATTATAAAGTCTAATGGGGAGGGTTTGAATCCCCCCTTACCCCCCCTCGGTACGCCACTGCTTTCGGGTAACGATCTTTGTGTAGCTTCGGAGACAAATTGTTCAAAATCGTTAAAGTCAGCTAAAGCTTCTTAAAATTTGTCACAAGAAGCCTTAATTATCTGACATTGTGCCCGGAACCATACAGTCACCGCAAGTACTGGTAGAAATGGATTGGAAGTAAGATAGGATATTGAACTGATGGGTTACAAAAGAAAGCCAAAGTTAATGGTCATCAACTGTAACCATTGTTCGTATAAGAATACTGGTGAGGCTATGTCTTGACGCCCGAACAGTGTATAAGGTCACAGTAAATGACGCTTATCGTTTACCGTTAATCGCGGGATTACTTAGTAGGTTATATACTAATTTACGGTTATGTGATTGGTAATGGGATTATTCGAAAGGATCCAGATGAGGTTAAAGCAATCACTTAAGTTAAAGCTCTCCTTATCTTTACACGACTCGAAATCTCCATAAATTCTTGGGGATGGCTGGATGATAACACCGATGTAGATCCAGTTTTTGAATCATAATTGATTTGCTTAAACGTGTCCAAAACCTAGAATGTAATAACAAAGCTCAATATGCGTTTGAGTTATTCAAAATAACCTCGACATATAATGAAGCTTGAATTCTTATCCGCGATTATGAGCGCCAAAAAAGCCAGGCCATATGTGAAGGAGTACTCCTTCACTGTTATTACCGACCACTCTGTAGTCTGCGTTGGCTAATGGACGAACGGGATGTAACTGGGCGGCTTGCGAGATGGAGTATGAAGCTTATGGGACATAACTTTAATGTCAAGTATCGCACGGGTTCTATTAATGTGGTACTTATTTATACTCCGTAGAATCCATATCGAAGCCATGGACAAATAAGCTACGTTGGGAGAGTTAAGACTTTGCGGCAAAATTCGGCACGAAACCCTTGTTACAAAGAGATCGACGGTAAATGTATATCTTATACTTGACGGTAAGCCAAGTCGTTGCTCTTTCTAGCTGGAAGTTAGTTATACCAAATCCGATAGTCTTAGGTCTTTTACAAGAAGCTACTGACGCTCCTACCAGTGCCCATGATGGCTATGCTAAAACATTAGAGGTGCTAAAGCGTCAGTTTTACTGGCTATCGAAGTCCCGGGATGTTCTTTATTCTGGAATGAGGAACAACCCCGAATACACCGGCCGTTGCAAAGGCTTTGTTATAGATTTCCTATGGAACCATGCCCAAGAAGTACTAGTGGAAATACGAATTTTTTAATCCTATTGGGCCATATGAAGTTTGTACTGTTGCAACCTCTGCCAAAGATTTAGATTTTTCGAGTGCCATAATTTAAAAAAAAAAAAATAATAATAAAAATTGGGCAACTCTTTAAAATCTTACGATGTCGTACAGCAATCCACGGTCCAAAAATTTCCTGCAATTAAACCAATCAGAGAGAGTGAACCCGAAATAGGCCTTGCATTACGTAACGTAAGCCATGCTTCATCGAGAGTTTCTCTCATTGAGACTATCTTGTAATTCCCATCACCAGAGACTCACCATGGTGCGATGACTCATAATAATCAACACAAAAGATGCTTGCTACTAATGATTGGTATGAAGCCATGTACGCAAATGAGTAATAACGAATGTTGGAAGGGATGTTACAAGGGGTCACTTAAGCCAGGGTTTTACAAATAAATTATGCAAAAGTCGCCCAATGACTTTCATGAATAATGTTAGAAATTTTTTTTTCGGTGAATCGAAAGCATTGCGAAATATATGTGATGTGTCGAATGAAGTAGTAAGAGGGTTCGAGATCCGATTTACATTTTATAAAGAAAAATTGATGATAAAACCAGACAAGCCTGGACACAGTATGCCGCAGAAGATTTTTCTACTATTGAGAATTTCTTTGAGTTTCTTAATAAAAACTGTGATGCATTAGAGAGTCGCGGAGTGATTTCAAAGGTTCAAAATAGATCGAATATTCTGCCACATGAGCCAGTTAAACTTAATGTGGCATCAGTACAACCGCGATTGAATCCAACCAGAAATGCAACCAGTTGAATGGAATGCCAAAAAGTTGTCATAATTGTTTGTATGGAAAACATCTTGCAGCCTCATGACACGGTTTAATTGCAACCAATGCCGGAAACGCCTTTCTTTAAACTAGTAAGCTAGACAACGAAACTAGAAATGGTCGAGCCATCTCTATACGAAAGTACAGAAACAGTGACTACTAGCTGTG
Organism: Tipula lateralis; assembly: GCA_963932295.1. Classification (NCBI taxonomy): domain Eukaryota; kingdom Metazoa; phylum Arthropoda; class Insecta; order Diptera; family Tipulidae; genus Tipula; species Tipula lateralis. The sequence continues at coordinate 157,612,150 of OZ010736.1, read as the reverse complement.
ATGCTAATGAAAACAGTGCAGAGCAAAACGCGCAACTTGTTCAGATGCAACCAGCACTTCTTCTAACGGCACGAGTTGAGGTTGAATCTTTAAGTGAATAAAAGATACAGTGTCGAGTACTCTTTGATTCTGGATCACAGGTGTCTCTCATTTCAAAGAAATGATCTAAGAAGCTACATATTTCACTGCAAAATTCACGCATATATGCATCAGCGCGGTAGCAACTTCAACTGTCGTGTCTTGACCTCTTGAGGTACGTGTGCCATAAATGTGTGCTCAATTTATAACGAGATGGCAAACTAGTTTCAAAATCACCACCAAATTATAGTTATATCACTCGTTGGGAATACATGCACGAGCTTGAGTTGACGGATCAATAATTTTACTGCCCGGAAAAATTGATATTATACTGGGAGCAGTTTGCTACTTTGAAGTTATATAGGACAATAACAAATAACTGGACTAAAATGAATACTACTGCGCAAAAAACCCTATTTGGATGGGTCATATCAGGTCAATTGCAGAATACGGAGTCATACCTAAGGCACAGCTTCAACCTTAACATCGATGCAACTTTATAGAAATTTTGGGAAACCGAAAAAATACCACAACAACAAATTCATCTTTCAGAAGAAGAAGTCGACATCGAAAAGATGTCCCATCAGATGTTCATAGCTCCAGAAGATAGAATACGAGTATATCAACAAATATTGCGGAAACCAGAAGATAAGGTGGTACGGAAATATGAACTTCGCACCGTGGCTTAAGCGTAACGCCAGTTCCATATAGCAAAACGTACTCTACACCAAGTTGCCAACATAGCCAGATCAGATTGTCCAGAATTTTTTTTTGTGTGACACGTAAGATTATTCGAATGTTAAAAGCCATCTTTCGTACTCATACGTCAAGATCCAACTATGACATACATACATGACAACGGGTCTGATCAACACTCTGTACAATTTCAGCTTATCCGCATTTGCAAGATATTTTGATTTCAGAAAGCTCGATTGCCAGTGGCAAGGCCACTATATAATGATAGATTCAAGATACTTTAATCTCATCACTCCTTCAAACATGTGGTTACCACTACCGAAATCAATTGCGTCTTGGTCTCAAAAACCAGTGATCAGATATTTGGTTTTGGATCCGTTGATTTTGAGACGGAAGCTGAACACTGTCTAGTGGATTGGATTGTCGGAAAAATATATTTTCTTGAGGGGTTTCACTTTTACGAAGGATGTATTCCAAAATGAGAATGAATAGTATCTGGGACAGCGCATCTCCTTGCCGAATACCAAAAGTAATTGGAAACGTTGTTGATACCTTGTTCTCAACTTTGATACAACATTGTGACTGCGTTGCTGTCATTTTACACAAATGTACGTATTTGTTTGGTATTCCTAAATATTCAAGCGCATACCACAGTCTTTTTCGATTGATCGAGCCATAAGCTTTCTTGAAATCTAGGAATACCTGGTGTACATTGCGAGCTGTTTCGTAGTACTTGGAAAGAATCATTCGGAAAAAATTGATCAGTGACTGGCCAATTTGGCCGGAATCCTCCTTGGTAGTCACCGATAATTTCCTGTGCAAAGGAGAGCTACATCGTGATAATTCTCGCATTTCAAGCGATCGCCCTTCTTGAATATTGGGCATAACGCGGCCACTTTCTGTTCTTCAGACATAACTTCATTTCGCCATACCAATCGAATAAGGTGAAAAAGACAGTCCCACAAAGTTAGCCCTCCGAATATCAAGAGCTCTGAAATAATGCACTCCAACCCTGGTGAAAGATTTATCTTTAATCTCTGCATGGCCATGGTGAATTCTTCATAGGATGGATCTGTAACATAAAGAAGGTCTCAAAAATGTTCACGCCATGTATCGAGTACCACATCGATGTTAACACAGAGGTTTCCTTCTTGGTCCCAAATGACAGTTGACCGAGAACTTATAAGGTATGGTGTAGTTCGGTGATTGAAACCGGGTCTGCGTTTCATTATTCGTTGCTCTACAGCAAGATGACACTCCTCACTTCACTTTAACCAGAGTATGCTGGGTGACACCGACAACCGAGGTTTTCAATACTTCCAAGACAGTGTTCACTTGATCAGACTGGTAATTAGATCGCAAAATGCTATTGCTGACAAGATCTATCCTTGACTGGTATTAAAATTTCCATCGTAGCTTCGCAGGGACCGGATGATGGTCACTGCCTACGAATTTTGTTGACGACCGATAAGATCTCATGTCTTGGACAACCCGAGCTGGTTCTTTTGAGATCAACACATGATCGATTTGGCTTCGGGATGTTTTACGTGCGTAGATGAATTTGATACGAAGTGGACCTCATCACTTTAATTAAAAACAAAAAAATAATTAGATATATAGAGCTGTTAATAAAAAATAAAAAGTTGAAGTGGTCAATTCAGTTGGGAATCCGAAATTAATTACTGGTCGTTTAGCTCTTGGCGTCGAAGGTGGGGCCTCATCTCACCTACATCTTTTATTCAGACTTTTGACGAAATGTTTTGTTTTGGATTCCCTTGTGTCAAATTGTGAGAATTTCGTGTCGACATGCGGCAACGCTTCATCGACCCAATGTGTTAAGAAGAAACTTAAACCCTCAATTAGAGCTTTTGCGTTGTTGTTGTATAATATAAAGAAACAGAATTATGTACAGTTGTTGTTGTCTTGTGCAGATCAGTTTGATTTGGAGGAATCGGGCGAAATCATTAAGGTCGAATCGTTAATTTTTTTTTATGTATGAACGAGTATAGGCGCGCACACAGGCGCAATTACACAGGGTATGGAATTTTAATTATAATTTTCTTAACGATTTCTTCAGTCGTTGATTTTTATGACGGTAATTATCATAAAACATAATACAATAATAATTATAATTATCATAATAACAATGATGATGATGATGTTTGGCAATTATTGTTATGATATAGACGAATATGTTCACATGGATAATTTGAAAAAATTTTTTTTTAATTATTTTGTTTATGACGCGATCTAAATAATTGGCCAAACTATACGACGCTCTAATTAGAACGCGGATAATTATAACGCAACCCATTGCGCTATAACATTTGTTGTTGTTTGGGGACCAATTATTTTCAGCACTTCCGACCCAGAATTTTTAACACAATAATAATGATGTCATTACTGTACTGAATACTGAGCCAAAAATTAGGATTCCTGATGTAGATAACCAAATGTACACTATTGAAGCAAAATGGAACTGAGGTATATATATGCACTCCTGGACAAAATTAACGCATATTTTTTTTTGTAATAAAAAAACATCCTGCTGGACAATTTCAGTGGAAATGGTATCAAATGATCCCAAATTTATAATTTTCTCAAAAGAGGCACAAATGTGGCGTTATGGAATTATAGCGGCTATTTTTCATTGCAAAATGTTAAAATGTGTCGAACGTGTTCAATCGGATTAAGATCAGGACTCATTTCGGTGGCCACTTGCCACCGAATTGGCAATGCCAATATCTTGGAGATATTGCCGTACCGTTGCAGCAACGTGGACTGGAGCGTTATCATGCATTAACACAAAACTGTCATAACCTATGAAGCCCACATATGACAAAACGTGATCGCCAAGAATGTTCCGAGCATACCAGTCTGCATTCATCCTCAAACCAATCTCAACCAATCTCCATCAGCTACAAGATTACGTCCATCTGGTTTCCATAATTGGATTCTGGTCTCATCTGAAAAGAGCACAGTGCCCATTGATCAGTTCCCCAATTTACATGAGTATGAGCAAATTCTAAACGGCTGGATTTGTGGCGGGGAAGAAGCCGTGGAACTTTTACGGGCCGTTTTGGAGTTAGGTTCACTTCTTTTAATCTTCGTCTAACTGTTCTGACACTAATATTCACTTGACGCGCACTAAGTAACTCATTTTTGAGTTGAGTAGAAGTTCGCTTTTGAACTCGTAACGAATTCATTTTTAAAAATCGATCGTCATGCTCGGTTGAGCACCGTTTACGTCCTTGTCCGGGCTTTCTTTTATACTCTAAGGTCTCACGATACCGCTTAAGTATTCGTGAAACCGAAGACTGATTAATTCTTAATTTTCGTGCGATTTGTACTTGTGTATAATCTTCCTGATACAATGTGACCACTTTAACCGCCTCCAGCGATTTTACAAGAACTTGTGGTACTGCATTTAAAAATAATTGATATGCAATGGAACAAAAGCCGATCGTTGCGTTGGATTTCAAACACAATGCACTTTTGATTAAACATTTTTGAAAAATTTATTGATTGGCTTGCAGTAAACTTTATTCAAGGTGGTTTCTGATAAAAATATAAATGTGCTATCAGTTGACACTAGTAGTATTAAAATTGACCAGCGGGATTTTTTTTTATTACAAAAAAAAAAATATGCGTTAATTTTAACCGCGAGTGTATTTAAGAGGCCACTGTATCAATTGGTTTCAGAACTACCACTGATAAGGTGAATTATTGAAACTCTTGAGCACTTCTTGTGCACCTGTTCTTTATACTCTTCCCATAAACTGCACTGCTTTGTAACACAATTTCTATTTGAGGCTCAAACGACGACCTATAGAAGATACCAGATATCTTTAACTTCATCAGAAGAACAAACAGATTTTGGGAATGAGGGTGTACGTCTGCGAAGGGATGTTACAATGTGCCAATTGAGCCTGATTCATTGGAAAATCTCTCGTGGTTATCCAGCCACGTCTACACTCAGCACCTTTCTAATGAACCCAAGCTGAGAGCTAATCTATAGAAGAATTCAAAATTTTTCTGGATTGATTTAGTGACGCACGTAACCGAAAACGTATGTTGATAGCTGGGGATTTTAAGCAGGGACTGGAAGCATTTTACTTCCATACTGGTAATGTTGCGAGTGAGTATTGTCTTGCTCGGTAATGGAACTGAAATCTTATTCATTTGTCATATCTTATTCGTGAGTCATTTAAATAGAGTTTACCAAGTTGGACAGTCAGTGAGCTTAGCACGCCATTGTGATCACCTCACCATTATTTGTGAAATATTTGATGTTCTATACATAATGGTGGGAGGCCAGAGAACATGTTTGGAAGGATTCGATGTTTGACGAAAGGTTATTCGTTATATCTTAGAAAATATTAATTGGTCCGGATCTGCGGATAACAAGGTCAACCAAATCGTAAACTAAGTCTTAAGAGCTTTTGAAGCATCAATACTGCGGAAATAGAAGAAGAATAAGAGTAAGATCAGAAGCTTAGAACGACCTACGCAAACAGTAAGATGTTGCCCGCTCAAGTCTACATTAAGAGCAAGTAAACAAAGAAGTCTCCGCAGGAATTATGCGAAGAAGTTGATCGGATTGTTGAGCACACATAAAACAGTTATGAAAAGGGTAAGAGTATAGTATTACAACAGAAGAAGCAGTGATGGACACTTTACATGTAAAAAACGTTATTTACATTTTTATGTAAATAACGCAAATTACAGTAAAAAACGTGTAATTTACATGAAATATGTAAAAAACGTGAATACTCTGAAAAATAACTGGAAATAGTGAATAAATGTAACAAATATTTATTTATAAGGGTTATACGCATCATAAAGATCAATCAAACCGTTCATTTAGACGGTCAATCATAATTATTCTAGACTTTTAGTTATCTACAAATTCTAGGTAAAGTTCATTTATGTATCTACACTGCCATCTGTGTTTGTCTTAAACAACTTCTAAAATCGATTACTGACATCTTTAGGTTTAGTTTATCTACATATGAGAAAGATATTATTTTAATAGTGTTATACGTGCCATCTATTATCAAACTGTAGCATTTTACACGGTTTCTTCGTAAATGTCAAACAGTCGAGTAAATGTCATCAACATATCGGTACGTTAATTTTTTTCCACTACCAAAAAATCCATATAAATATAGTAATAAGTTTAATATATCGAATTATGTTTATTAAATGTCGAAATCTTCAGAAACCACCATGAGACTCAAAATGGAGGAGGGAATCTTATTCAACATTTAACTCCGTCTAATACCTACGAGAGTCTTATGAGATATGTTCGGGTGAATTTTATTAAAAGAACATCCCCGTTTAATTAACCAAACAGCATTAGTAAGAATGGTCTGCCTCCCACGACCAAACTTTATTATTGGTTTTTTGGAGATTTGTTAGTTTTACATTTTGCACAATACTTCGTAATAGATCCTTCCGTTCCACATTTAAAACAAAATATTCGTGTTTTTGGCTTGTTGCATTCTGAAAATAGATGCCCTGCTTCAAAGCAGTTCCAACACTTCGGTGTATTTTGGTTGGGAATTCGTCGTTTTATTTGTTTGCACGGCCAATATTTCACTTTCATCAGTTCGTGTAGCTGAAAGCTCATTTTCAACAGCTTGGGCAAACGTAGAACAACTAAGGACTCGATCTTTAGTTTTCACAATTGTTGGCTTAAGGATTGTAGGATCTATAAAATTTTGTGTTTGTTTACATGAACGGCGGTCTAAATTGAATTTTAGGTCTTCAATTTTTTTGCAAGTTTTTCAATATAAAATGGTCTTAAATTGCGTATAATTGTCTTTAACTTTTCCTTTTCGGGTATTGGTTGAATTAAATTCTGAAAACTACTTATCATATGAGCCAAATACATGCCATAGTTTTCATCTCGACCTTGCAATCGTTGATAAATCTCTTGCATGAGCCAATAATCATGATCAGCCGGTGTAAAGGTTTTCCTTAAAGATCGAACCAACTCATTCCAACTAGAAAAAGGACTCGTGTTAAGATTTGATCTATACCACAATCGGGCTGGTCCATCAAATAAGTAAATAGCCCGTTCAAGCAATTCCTTATTACTGACGCCTTCAGTTTTGGCAAACATCTCAACATCCGCGATAAAATCATTTACTTTATTGGCTTTTTCATCACCTCGAAACACAACACCCCATCTATGAATAGGAATGTACGAGTTTCTTTTTTTATTTGACTTTTTAGATTTTGTGATTTTTGATCGGTTACGAAACCTATCTGCCTCATTGGAATCGGAAGATTCAAAACTTTCTGTGTCTGAAATTTTTTTAGAAGAACATGTTTTGTTTCCTACTAAAGGTTTTAGCTCTTGGTTACTTTTATTAATATACTGTTGTATGACACTGAGAGCATGTTCAAGGGTGTCCCCAAATACTTCTCCCTCTTTGTTATAGACAAGATCGGATTTGTTTGAAGGACCAGCTCTCGGCTCTTCCGAATAGGCTGACGACGCTTTGTTGTCATCGGGTGTAGAAAAGGTCTTGGCCAGATCAGAAAGTGTACCCACCATTGTAGTCACTTCATTTTGTATTTCTATATCACTACGCGTATCTTTGAAAAATCGTTGCAAACGGGAAAGAAGATGTAATACTTGAGTCTGGAATCTTCTTCTTTTATAGTGACCCTTAAGAGTATCTAACTTAATCGCCTGAAGAACGTTATATTTGGATTGACATTCTTCCCATTCGGCTTTAGTGTCTGAAACCTGGGTCATGGGAGCCATTTCTTCTCCCTTTGCTTCATTGCGAAGCATATTTTGTAACTCACGGAGTGCAGAATCCGAATTAACGGTTGCGTCAATATTTCGAATAAAACATTCATATCGGAACTCTCCGTCACTTAGATACGCCGTACTCATTATGATAGGTTAATAAAAATATTCAAATAACTTATAATAAGTTGGAATAGTAAAGTCAAAAAAAATTATATAAAATCACAACAACAAATTCTTGTCTTGAATAGTAACAATTTATCAATCACCGACCGGAAATTTGTAATGCTTAAAATTAAAAAAAAATTGATTTACTTACGTATAACAAGATCCAATAAATGCTCAGGAAACCATCATTATTATAAAATATAAATCAATTATAAAATCTAAATAAAATATAAATCAATTCCCAATTAATTATTAAATTACGTTAAATTGCATAATCGGGCCCCACGTTGGGCGCCATATGTAGCGTGCAAAATTAAAGAAAAAAATTGATCACTATACACGGCTCTTAAACCCCATTTGAAATATGACAAACTTTATTAAGACAAACTTTATTAACAAAAAAATTAACAATAAAAAAAAATAAACAAATTAACTAATGAATCCAGAAATAATATATTTTGATTTTATAAATATATATTGGTGTTGTAGATGCTTTGGTTTCCTGCACACTTATTTGATCTCCTACTATCTAAAAAAAATTATAACAAAAAAAAATTGTTTTATTAAAGAAACACAATAATGAGTGTATGGAAAATTCTGATTCAGCACGCGGATATCGATTTTTAGTTTTATTTTTTTCTTTATTGGGCGCCAGATATCCGCGCATGCACGCTTTCCCGACTTAACTCAACCCGCAGTCCACTCCAGCGTGAGTTCTCAAACAACAAAATCGTCAAAAAAAAAATTAACACCACTACACACTAAACTTAATCTTAAGAAATAAGCAAAACCAACTTACCCCATGCACCATAGAAACATCCAAATATCATCTCATCATCCATGTACCCCAATGGCATCGGCAGTCACTAAACCCATCCGAGAGCGTAAAATAGATACCACAGGCCGGAAACTTTATCCACCGATAATTTCATTCACTGGAACTTTATCCACTGCTATATGGTCCACCTCTTACCAGGCAATTCTTGACTGCACGTTGTTATCCGTTTCCACCCGTAACTTTTTTTTTCCCGACAGGCAGTATATTATACCTCCAGGTATAACACCTGAAAATTTGAGTATAACACTCAAATTTTCCACAATCACTCTTCTTAATTATCAAAAAAAAAATTATAATTTTGAAAATTTCCACATATATCTAAAAAAAAAAATGTCTTTATCACAAACTCTTGTTCTTATTTCCAACCAAAATATCCAACCCGTCTTCCCTCGTCTCGTGTGGGTATCTCCTTTTATAGATTTTTTTTTTCTCGACATGCCGGACGTTCACTCATTTTCTTTTTTTTTTTCCTCCCACTCACTTGAAGTTGTTAATGCTTAATCTCAAGCCAAGTTTAGTGTTCCATTTACCGATTATAATTTATATTTACAAAAGTTCAATGAACTCTACAATGGTGGTAAACTCGGATTAAGCTTTCGTATAAAATTAAAATTGCCATCTGACAAAGCGATCATCGCATTACCCACCAAAGATACGAACAAAACAAAATCGATACTCAAACCCATAAAAATGTATTGGTACTTACATTATGATAATAAAATTATTATTTGTCGTCACTACTACAAATCAGAATCTTACAAGCAATGTTTAAATATGATGAAGTAGCATTAGTTCAAACAACAAACAGCTCCGTGTTTGGAATACTTCATCCTGGACAATATACAGTCTGTTAAAAATAACATGTATAGAGCACCTATTTATTCGCATCAAATTTTTCATTCTAATTTTTTACTTATTCGTACAAGGAGGGACTACTATGTTCTGGAGATTGATGAGTTGTTTACGGCTGGGCAAAAGTTCCAGTTGAAAGATTAGTAAATAAACCACCTGTTGCGTCGGTCAGAGCAACTATACTTACTTCGATTCACCTTATTGGTAAACAATTTTTAGGGCGATTTATAACTCAAATTTTTGACATATTAATTTGTTTTTATTTTATTTGTAACGTTACACAGTCAATTTTTACTATAATTAAACTATTAGTTATTAAATTATATAATAGATAGCGCCCTTGTCATGAAAAAGTCGTTATTTACATTACTGAATGTAACAAATAACTTGTGTAATTTACATGTAAATTACATGTAAATAACTGTGTAAACTAAATCGTGTAATTTACGCGACCAACACTGAGAAGAAGTACTTAAAGCATGTAACAAATTGAAGAACAACAAGGCTCTGGGGATTCCCCGGATAAAATTTACAATATTGTAATTAAATCAGAGGCTTGATTGGAACGAGAGTTATTTCACAGAGCAGTGAAAAGCTAAGCGGTTGGTTACTATTGCCTAAAACATAAGAATGCGCCCAATCTGCTTCCTAACTACGGCAAATAAATTATTAGAAATATGTGAGAGACTACAGGGAGTCATTTAAAACAAATGGGACTTAGTTTCCGTTAAGCTCACTGTACCATTGAAAAGATTAGGTGCTGGGTCTTACAGTGCAGAATGTAGGATAAACCGAGAACGTGGAAGAAATTTGCAACTATAGCATCACAGTATGTATGTAACGAAACTGATTTCTTTTCATGGTAATTATTTATATTCGAGGCAATGTACTAATTTCATCTGTGGCCCTATTCTGGTAATTCCACAAGAAAATGGGGAATAGGGAATTGGGGAAAGATTTTATATGGGATTTCTGTTCAAATATATTTTTTCCGGCCTACTGACGAAAAAAGTTCAATGTAAATATTTATAAATTGGGAATTATTTTTCCATACCAAAATTGGAAGGAAAAATTATTCCCAATTTAACACTAGCTTTTTACCTCAGTATGCCAGAAAAAAAATATTTAAACTCTAATTACATATAAAATTATTCCCCAATACCGTATTCCCCGGGAATTACCAGAATAGGGCCACAGGTGTGTATCTTTGAATGATGATGAATATGAAGATGAGTTTTATGGCCCTACTATGATGAGATTGTTTGAGTATACCGTATAATTGTATTTTATTTATCAGTAGACCCATATACGTTCACTGATTTAAAATATCACTAGACAGTGCGTTAAATTGTTTAAAGTGACGTTCACATAAAAATATAAGACTAGACTAGTGACTTATCTTTTGCTGGTGATCAAGTTATAAGTATTTCGTCAATAAGCCTGCGGTGCGTTTTTGGCTCAATCAGTTTTAATCTAATCTTAATAGTTTTCTTTATATTAAAGTTCTATCGTCGATGAGTATATGTTCGTGGTATTATAGGATTGAGAGATCTATGCACAGCAACGAGTTTCTTGTGGGCTCTTTTCTGGATATTGCAGGAGCATTTGATAATACTTCATTCGCCTCGATTACGAAGGCATGTACTAAATTTGGTATCGAACCCTACATTATCAGGTGGATTAAATGTATGCTTGAATCTAGCCTTGCAATATACGAGGTTGAGGATACCTTTATTTCAGTCAATGCTTCCAGAGGATGCCCGCAGGGAGGTGTGCTTTCACCCCTGCTGTGGCTTCTGGTCATTGACGAACTTCTTGTGAATCTTCGTGATTCCGGTTTTGTCGCCCTAAGTTATGCTGACGATCTGGTTCTGACAGTTTCAGGCAAGCATCTGAATGTCTTATCAGATTTAACTCAGCACGCTTTTCTCATTATAGAACGGTGGTGTCCCATCTAAGACCGACTTGGTTATATTTAAAAGGCGTAGGAACACTGCAGCTTTTTCTGTACCATCACTTTTTGGTTGTAAGGTTAATAGCTCAGCCTACGTCAAAAACCTTGGAGTTTTTCTGGACAACAAACTTTCTTGGAAGTATCATCTGGACTTTGAACTACAAAAAGCCACTACTATTTTTTGGCAATGCCGCAGAGCTTTTGGTAATTCTTGGGGATTATCCCCCAAAATGTTATATTTTATCTACAAATCACTGGTTCTCCCAATGCTAACTTATGCATCTGTTGTTTGGTGGCCAGTGGTTAAAGTTAAATCTTCAATTGTTAAACTCAATTGTTTGCAAAACTTCGCTTGTCGAGCTGTAACTGGAGTCATGGCTTCAATTCCACTCCTAGCTGTGGAGCTAATTCTCTCTCTACCCCAGTTACAATCCTCTATTTTAGGTACAGCTTGTTCGGCGGCCTTTCGCTTGAGGAGTGTTGGGGTGTGGAATGATCTCGGCACTATTTCAGGCCATACATCTATTCTTAATGAATTTAAACTGGCTATGCCAGAACTTGTCATGGTAACTGATAGGCTTCTGCCTGTTTTTAATTTCCATAGATCATTTGAGGTGTTTCTTCCATCCAGGGATATGTGGTTCTCACCAGATTTTATCAAACAGATATCCGAATCGCTTGTATTCTTTTCTGATGGCTCTGCCACTGAACAGGGAACGGGCTTTGGTTACTACTGTCCTTCGCATGATCTGAGAATCTCTGGAAGTCTGGGGATCTACTGTACTATTCATCAAGCGGAATTAATTGCGATTACTCACTGCGTGATGTCAGCTTTTAATCTCGTGGCCGACGACAAAGAGATTATATTTTGTACGGATAGTAAAACTGTCCTTAACTCCTTGAACAGCTCTCTAACCAGCTCTAAACTGGTACTGGATTGTAAGAAATTTCTAAATCTCCTTGGTCGTAACAACAAGGTAACGGTCATGTGGGTTCCTGCCCATTGTGACATTTAGGGCAACGAAATTACAGACAGTTTGGCTAAAACTGGTTCTCACTTATATTTCGTAGGTCCTGAACCAGCTGCGCCTTTACCTACTTATATAGTGAAAAATACAATTAAATAGTTAGTCTATCGAATTTAAAGCGGACGTGGTCAGATACCTCTACTTGCCGTAAGGCGAAATACTTAATCAGAGGGATTAACTCTAACCTGACAAATTATGTTCTTTCATTGAAAAAGGACAACTTGAGAATTTTAGTCTCTATACTTACTGGCCATGGCCGTTTCAAAAGCCACCTTCATCGCATGGGACTGGCCAATGATGCCGTATGCGACGAATGTCTGGAAGATGTTGACGATAGTTTACACTTCATCAGCAGTTGTCCAGCTTTCGACCGTATGAGATCTCTTGTGCTTAGCTGCAGGTTTATTCCTGTAAATCTATTGTCTTCTCTGCCCTGGTTCAAACTGCTTCAGTTTGCTAAGGTTGCAAAACGCGTCTGCGCGCTTTGATGTAATCCTAGGTTTGCACCATGGGCCCTTTGTGGCATTGAGTGCGGAACCTTATAGATTTCAACCAACTTTAATAATAATAATAATAATAATATGTTCGTGGAAAGATCATCTGATGTTTTGAACACCACGTGCGACCTTATGGGAAGTTTTCTTATACTTTCCTCAGCAAATCAGTAAAACGGTATTACGGGAAACACTCATTGAATCGTGTTAGGTTAATCTAGAAGTTACACACTAATCATACCTAACCTATAATTTGGACTCGCCAGAGCAAACTTAATCACCAATTTGGGCCAGTACTATGAAGAGAAGGACTTATAAACAGCATGTGGCACCTGTTTATAGGTCAGAACTGCACGATGAAGCCGTGTGTTTCTTAGCGGGTATGCCATCGATCGACTTATTAACTAACATGCGCCAAAACATGTACTACGCTACTAGCGCCGTGCTAAGAAAAAAATGTTATTGTGGCTCGTATGAAAAACCCATGATTTAACTCCCTCGGTAGATAGTAACTAGATAAGAAACATGAAGAGATTTACTTCTATTTATGTCATGGCATGGTTATTTTCACGCTTATCTATATGCAGTGGAGCAAGATGGTCCCTTTAATTGTCTTAAGTGTGAAGACAAAATGGAGAAAGTAGAACGTGTAGTTTTATTGCTCGGCTTTCGAGGAAGAATGATTTGACCTACCTAGTTCTGTATAGGAACTGACTTATCACCGTAAACAGTAGTTGATTGTTTAATGCATTCCAAAGGCATTTGAGTGAATATAGTGCGTAAGATAAGAGTAAATATTATGAAGAATTTGAGATACTATAGCGGCACAGACTGACAACTATATATGCACAAAAATGGGGGTGTTCAGTCGACACACACACACAATCATCTATATTATGACAACGCGACAAGGCTGAACCTAATATTTACTCGAAGTAGAGAGATTAAATGTTTGGCTTTGTACCAATTGATTTTGACACCAACTATAACACTCTATACTGTTCCGTAGATCTAGTGTTGTACTACGTAATCTTATTCAATTACACAATTGTACACGTAATTTTAACTGAAGGAATAACTGCCCGGAGCATGTAGCAATCAGGATAAGACTTTTCAGCATTTCTAAACCATTTTTAACCATATAGTCTCGTAACATAAGGTCGAACGTTATGCTGAAGAATCACCTTCTGTAGATTTTTGGCTCAATGTCATTAACACTTTGGCTGCCAATGTTGTAATGAGCAACCACTCTAAATTCCACCCAACCATGCCAATTTTGTTCTAGACAGTGTTAATATACTGAAAAAGTAACAGATAATCTAGAATGTGTGTTGAGAACAACACTGGTCCTACAAGAAAGATTTTCGAATGTATGTCTAGAACAACAATGGCCTGGTTGGGTGGAATTTAGAGTGTATGCTCATTACAACATTGGCAGCCAAAGTGTTAATAGGGGAGTAAGCATAACGTTCAGGAAGCATAACATCCCATCTGGTACCACCATATATAAAGTATTTATTTTAAATTGTATGCAACTTTGTAGCGATGGTTATATAGAGTCACTCTGGTTCAGCTTTAAGAATTTTATAAAATTTATAAAATATTTGGTGAATTATATACTTGGTGATATTATCTTTGAATTTAGAGCAGTTATTAAAAGACGATAGATTTTATAAATCTATCCCATCACAATTTTAAACGTATGCAAGCCGCAACTCGACGCTTTAAGGTTCTTTATACTTTGCTATTTTAAGGTGATTTTTTCCACTTACTAGTAAAAAGCTTGAAGAAGGGGGAACTTGCAAACATAAGCGCAGTTTTCAAGGCACACATCACAATTTGTTCCGTATTTTCTCTATCGATAACCAGATAATTTGAGTTTTGGTACCTAAGCTGCTCTAAGGGGTTGATTCTCTTCTGGAAATGTTCTTGGTCGCGTTCTCGAATAATCTAAAAACTTAGAGTTTTCGATTAACTCCTTTCGGGACTGTCTACTTAGAACACTTACTTTATGAAAAGCCTATTTTATTGTAATATTGTAAGTCGATATCATTCAGTGATACGCAAGATCAACACGACACCGTATAGCTTGAATTTCATATTCATTTGATACAGGGTGGGAAAAAAGTCCCGCTATTATTTTAATTATGTGACGTTTAGCTCAGTTTCGCTTTAACCATTGTGTTGTGTAGACGCCCCAATTTTATAAAGATTTAATACACGCCACAAGAACGAGCAGAAATAGTGACAATATTTATTGAAAATAATCGTTCCATTTTTGCCACTCAGCGGAAATTGCGTCAAAAATATCCTAAGCGTCCAGTGCCTCACAAAACCAGAATTAATCGTTTACATGCGAATTTTCGACAGTACGGTACGACAGCAGACATACCTAGTTCTGGAAGACAACGGACGTCTCGTAACGCTGAAAACGTGGCTCTGGTGCGCGATAGTGTTGCAGTGTCTCCAGAAACATCAATTCGGAGACGTAGTTCCCAGTTACACATTTCACCACGCTTCTGATTTGAAAATGTTCCCGTGCACAATTCAATTAGTCCAAAAGTTGGTATCGAGTGATCTCGATCAACGAGTTGAGTACTGTAAAGCAATCCTAAGACTGCCTGGTGAAATTGAAAGGTCGGTTTTGGGGAACACAGAACCGTCAATTAATTCATGAAACATCATTGCATACACTTAAAACTACTGTCTGGTGTCGAATTCATGCTGGAAACATCATTGGTCCCTATTTTTTAGAAAATGACCAAGGTGTTGAAGTTACTGTTACTGCCGAATGGTACCAAGACATGATTCGAAATTTTATTATGCCTGAAATGGAAGAGCAAGGACTAAAGGACATGTGGTTTCAGCAAGATGATGCCACAACACACATAGCCCGCACACATAGCAAGATGATGCCACAACACACATTCAATTATTCCACGAAGATTAATTTCGCCAAATGGCGATTTAGCACGGCCAACCAGATCTCCGGATTTAACAGCACCAGATTTTTTGCAATGGTGTTTTTTAAAATCAAAAGTTTATGTGAATAAGCTCCAAGCGATTCAATATCTTAAAGACAATTTTCGTCACGAATTTGAAGAAATTCAGCCTGAGATGTTGCAAGATATCATAAAAAATGCCTTAAAAAGAGCCGAAAGTTGCAAAGTGAATCAAGGTCACCATAAGCCGATATAATTTTCCAATAATAACGAAAAAAATTACTGCCCAGATGGCGCAGTGGTTAAAGCTGCGGCAGTTGAAGCGGGAGGTACCGGGCAATGAACACAACTATGACCCCCTGTTGGAGTGCAGAATTCATGGGCCGACCCATCACTATAGACTGGCATTGAGCTATGCAATGTGCAGATGGTTAGGAAAATTGGACCTATAGCCGTACGTCCTCGAATTGGCTGTAATGGCGTTAAAGTAAAAACGTAAATAAGCGAACCGCGAACAAGTTGGGAGTGATTTGAGCCACAAAACAGACATGTGCTTATTTGTTTTGAAAAAGAAAGCTAAATCGGATTTTACGAGTGGTGCCACAATATATTAAGGGTAGGAGAACTGTTTGCAAGTCTGCATTTACGCCTTAATAGCCAAATCGTACGAATATAGGTTCGATTTTCGTAGAACCATCTGCGCATTGCATAGCTCCATGCCAGCCTATAGTGCTGATATGGAAGATGGGTCGGACCATGAGTTCTTCACTTCAAAAGGGGGTCATAGATGTGTACATTAACACACCATCGATCGTAATCAGATGGTGAAAAATCCTTTTTGCATTCTGCCCCTATCGGGATTCGAACCCGGTACCTCCCGCTCCAACAGCCGCAGCTTCAACCACTGAGCCACCTGGGCGGTCAGATAATGATTATGAAACAAAAACCCAAGTATACTTTAAGGAAACTCGTGATTAAATAACTTTCAATCAATTTAAAAATTTTCATTACTTCATTCAATACCCATCCATCGGCACATTATACTATGTATACTGTCGAGGATAAACGATAAATTGTTTGCACAACAAATTAATACCCACCGCACATACCAAATCTACGATATAAATCCAACTTAAATTTCGATTTACAAGAAAGCAAACCAACAACACAAAAACAATGTTGGGTTGGGAAATTCCTTTTTTTTTCTCTCGACTGTATATATCCTTTTAATGTTTATTATATTGGTATCGCCGCACCGTCTCGTTTCACCACCACCACCTCCCACATCGTACCCCATCGCCTACGACCGACCTCCAGAAACGTGGATATAAATACAAAGAAAATACATTTATTTGTATTTGCATTCCCCGCATTATTATTATTGTTGTTGTTGTTGGCTGCTGCTCCTTTTTGTATTTTTCGCGGTTCACACAATTGAAAATTCCAAATCCTGGTTTTAAATAAATAAAATTATTTTTGTGTGTTTGTAAATTGTACAACAACAACACAGCGAAAAGCACACACAAAAAAACTGTTTAAACAAATATAAAACAATGGTTCATGTATGACATGAGCGTGGTGGGATGTGGTCGTAGCTGCGGGGAGGTGAGAGCAAAAGAAAAGCTTAACCAGTACAAAAAAAAATGGGATAAAACAAAACAACAAACGGGATAAAAGTAGTTTATGAATTGTTTTGTACATTAATGTTTGTATTGTTCGCAAATATAACAAACAAACACACAGACACACATTCTGGACACAGGATACGTATGAATGGCTTTGGCTATATAGGATCAGAGAGAATGGTTTTGTTCGCATAACCACAATAACATTATTTTTTACATTAAATATATAAATCCAGAATTAAAAATGAAAAACAATAAATCGGCCAACAATTTTTTTTGTTGTTGTTGTCAAAGAAGCAGCCATATTCTTCCCTTAGTATATGGATCAGTTTAAAGTTGGTTGACGGTTAAAAAAGTTTTGTGGTATTTTTTGTCGACGACGGTATATATATACAGTCTTTTGTTCAAATAATAGAGATTAACCACTTATTCTCTTGTATACGTAACAGTGATGGGTACTTTGGCAAACATTTGAATATTAAGTGTTGAAGAGAAATAAGTTAATAAGACGATGGTGACTCTAACGAGATTTGTAACAAATTTATCGGAATTGTTGTATAGGCAAGTTTTTTTTATCTTTTTTATTCTCTGATCTGTTTTGGAGTTCAAGGCACTCCCTACTTGTTCGCGGTTCGCTTATTTACGTCCTTACTTTTATACGGAAAAAACACTATAGTATTTATTCTAAAATTTTATGGACATATGCTCTCATTCACATGAGAATATTTGCCCCCGTGGCCAAATATGGGAAACTTTGTAAAATACTATGATAAAACAAATTATTATACCAAATGATAGTAGCTATAATTTTTATGACGTGTAGTACTAATATCATGGCATCAAGTAGGTTTTATGTATGATAAACATTCAAATCATTATTTTACAATACGCCATATTTTGAAATAGGATCATATATTTTAAAAATACTGAAATGTATTATACAAATATGACAAAAATTAAAATTTTTAATTTAAAGGGAAGTATATATTTTAATTAATATTACTATAGTTTTGTTGAAAATTTCGTATTTACAATGACACTGGCTAACAATATTTTATAAGATATACTCTGCTTAAGATAATAAACGTGATTAAATATATTTGTCAGCACCTCATATTATAATACAGAAGCAATCAATTTAATTTTTACACAGTTTATCAATTTAATTTTTACACTATAGAAGAAAAATGATGAAGTTTATCGTGTATTTATACTGTTTTCACTTATAAAAAATAAATAAATAAAATTATTTTTTTAGATTATTTTTTTTAAAATTATTTAAATTCATTCTTTATTTTTTGTAATAATATTTATGAACTAAAATTACATTTTTTTAATTACATTAATATTGCTTTTAATCATATAATATAAAGGAATATTTAATTATAAATATGTCAACACTAAATAATTTTTTTTGTCTATTTTTATCATTGAACATTTAGGAAAAAATTTATTTATATTAACAGTTTTCTCTATTAAACAATTAGTTTCTTCAACACAAAAGGAATAAAAATGATCATCAAAATATAATGTTTTAAGTTCAGAAACAATAAATTTCAATAAACTTTTAGTCAAATCACACATGATTTATTTTACTATAAAGAACTTAGGGTAAACTTGGTCCGTGCCAATATTTAGGACAGAATTGACTTTAATTTTTGTGTTATTAATGATAATCCAAGAATAGCGATTACTATCTAACAATTTACCAAATGTTATATTATTTTTTAAATCGATTACGCCTTCAGAATTATAAACACTTCCAAACCCTATTCTGTTGAATATGGTTTTACAAATATCTTTTCTAGATGTGGTGGATTTTGCAAGATCTTTCAAGATTTTATGTTTCGATTCAAATCTTAAGGAACTTACATGTTTCAATGGACCTATTCGTTTTATGATTGAGGCATAATGGGTCATAAAATGATGTTTGCAACGCATGGATGTATTAGATTTACTTAAAAATTTTGTGTGATTGTCGGATACTAAATCTTCCATATCTTTTATAGTTGACTCATCTATAGCATTTGAAAACGCGAGGTCAGCTATCCGACGAAGAATAATAAAAAGCTCCCATTTTTCATCTCCTTCGGGTATCAGATCACCAATAATAAATGGTAAATACTTGGAAAATGTTAATGTTTCAGAAGCTGAAAATCGAAGTTTTTTTGATTTTATGTGACAATCTAAAATTTCAGTAGGTTTATTAATTTTATCATACTCTCCATAGTTAAAACTTTGAATTCTTTGATTTAATATATTTAACGTAAAAAACTTGTTAATATACATAAACTCAAATAACATCATTGCCATTTCATAGTTAAGAATACCCTCTTGTAGGTCATGCATTATATCAACAACATGGTTTTCAGTTGCATGTAAGTGGTTTAGTTCATTGAAAATGCATTCCGAAATTATTCCTGTTTCTGTGACATTATTTCTTTTTAAATCATCATCGTATATTTCACCGTATCATCATCGTATATCATCACTATATTTTCGTCCTGGGACACAATAAATGCATGTAAAAAAATTATCATATTTATGGCAAAGCTTTACATGAACTTTATAAAATTCAGGATTTGGTAGATTAGTTTTACATACGCTGCATACTTTTTTATTGTCCACTGCCGATTTGGGCAATGAAATCGTTGACTGTGATATAATTTCCATCATGGACCGTTTTAATTTTATACACATATGTTTGTAAAAAAGTCCAAATTAACGGGGATAGTTGAGGATATTTCGCGTTTAAAGCAAATATTAATTGGAAGCAAATATCGATACAAGAGATGGCGCGTTCGATGTTATATATAGTATTATTTACTACTATGTATGATGCTGTGATGTTGTCTATATAAAGAAATAAATAAGTTAAAAATCGAGAAATAAATAAATATAATATACTTTACCTAGCGAATCTCCAACAAATGCTATTGTTGGTTGCAAAGTTTCATTTCGTTCTATAAGGTTGTCTTTAATCTTTTCGATTGTTTCATTGAATTTGTGTGTATCCTAAAAATAAATACGAATAATAAACATTTATATATTTAATTTATAAATTATATATACCTCTAAATGTATGAAAAATGAATCAGAAATTTCCTTTACAGAATATTTAATACGGGCTTCTAGTTTTCGTTTCTTGCTATAGCATATGTTTTAAATATGGGGGAGTAACACAATGCCACTGAATTCAGAGTTAATTATTGGTAATTTCTTGTTTACCCCGATTTTCTTGATCTTTTTATTTAACGACGGCCAAATTTTTTCAAAATTGTCTTTAGAATCTGGATACAACTTGTCAAAATCCATACATAAAAGTATATGTCCGCTGGGTCCTTTTAAGCTTGGAAATAAATCATAATATTCTTTAATTGTTAGTTTAGCTTGCAATAACTTATTTCTATATGTACTGGATTTCTTCCAATACATAAATACTAAATCTACCGGTTCAGTCTGTGACTTTAAAGATTCGATTCCTTCTGGTTCATTTGAGTTGGATGAACTTGGTTCAGGGTTTGAAGGAGCTGTTAATGACTTTTTTTTTAGGTAACTATACACTGCGTATAATTTGCCTGAAGCTAACTTTTTGGTGTATTTATTGTAGGGAACGTAATATATTTCCTTAATTTCAGAAGGAAATAAATTTATTATTTCTTCTGTTATTGATTTAAACCGCTCGCATGAAATAGAATGTTTGTTAACAAGTTCTTTGCTGATGATTAAATTGGCCAGAGTGTTACGTTGAGCTTTGTCTAAATATCGATATTTTTGGTAAAATTGTTTGACTATCAGTCCATTGGTGCGCTTTAGTATATCTTCTAATTTCCAAGATAAAGTTGATGGAATCGTCTGTAATATATTTAGATGTTAATCAACGCATACACGTATTAATTAAAATTGTTAATACCGAATAATATATGTTTCCTATATCTGTTTCAAATGATAAAGGTATGGTGGTAGTATATAAAGTTGAACTTGATGATGTTCCAGAATCGGTGGTACAGAATTGAGTAGATGCTTCCAAGTTACTCTAAAGTAGTTTTTAATTTTTGAATTTTATAATATATTATATAAGCATATGTTTATATATATATATATATATATATATATATATATGTATTATATTCAAAATTTTATATTGATAAATTTGTTTAATTGTTTAAATTATTCTAACCTCTCGTTCATAGAGTTTTAAATATTTATCTCAAAACAAATTTCTGGGTCCCGCTTTAAGTATAATTGTAGTTAAGCTGTTGTAATGTAAATATCTGAAACTTTCTTCATTGAAATCCTCCGCTAGTTTAGTTGTATAATTTTAAAATAATTAAATTACATAAGTATAAAATATTTGAGTCATTCAATTTGGTAAAAAATTGAATGCACATAATTTAAACTTTACATTATTTAAACTTTAAATTAATTTTTATTTTTCAATTAGCAAAATACAATATACATTTTCAAAAATTTTTTAAGTTATGTGAAACTGCATTTGATGTAGCTTTTAACACGCGTTGTGGTTGCTTGATATTATTTGTTCGTTTCCATACAACCCTTGTCCATAAACTATTTACCTTTATAAATTTATTTATAGGAAAGAATTACCTTTTTTAAATGTAGAAATAACATCTTACAACGACATTACGTGTAAAGAGCCATTGTGATAATTAAAACACACACCACATTGTTACAACTAAAACTTATATCGAATTTCGTATAAGAAAACACACTTTTAATTATCAAAATATACTCACCAATAAAATTTTCCAAATACATACTCGGAAAATCCTAATTTATCCAGCTGTTTTTTTAGAAACTCGTTATCACTCATTTTAAATTCACAACACTAAAACGTGAAAAATAATCATACACAATGCTCGTTCCATGAAAATCGAAGGTATGTAATATGATACAAATGTGAGGCAACACTCAACTCATTTGTTAGAAACTGTCTACTTAGTTTAGGAAAGTTTGTATTATCAAAGCCCCCTCAATAAATGACTGCTTTGGTATTATACAATACGAAAAAATACTATATTGCATTGAAATTTGAATTAAAATTTTATCATAAGTTTTGTAGTGGTTTAATAGATGAGTTAAACTTATAATAACAAAGATTGTTAAATTAATATCAATTGTTATTGAATTTATTACATGTTGTAATTTATACCATAACATTTATAATAATTTAATAATTGGTCTTATATTTTATATGAAAAGTTATTATATTTGTTTTATGATAAATATGAGATAAATTCATATTCATTTTTTTTCCGTGTACGCAATTACAGACAATTCGAGGACGTACGGATATAGGTCCGACTTACCTAACCATCTGCACATTGCATAGCTCCATGCTTCATAGTTGTGTTCATTTACACCACAGATCGTACTTTCATGGTGAAAAATCCCTTTTGCATCCTGCCCCTCTCGGGATTCGAACCCAGTACCTCCCGCTCCAACTGCCGCAGCTTTAACCACTGCGCCGTCTTGGCGGTATCATATCGAACTCAATTTACTAATTATTCTGGTGGATATAAGTTGGCAACATTGCAGTGTTTATGGCAACATTGCACTGGATTGTGAATAAACCGCCAGTTTTTATTTGCACGTTTATTATTTTATACTGTAGGTGGGGGCATCCATGTTTCGCAAATAATTCGAACGAAACATAAGACCCATAATATGCAGATCTTGTCGTAGGAGGCGACTAAATCTGTTTGGATCATTAGGCTGATGGCCAGCATCCGTAAAAAACAATAAATGCTAAAAATGTCAACAAACGATCAGATACTGTCAAAACAACAATGAACTGCTTTAAGTGATGTGAAGATGACCTTCAAAATCTTGGAGTTGGATTTATCATTGGGCAACTTAATCTGTTGCGCGTTTGGAATTTCAAGCAGTCGATAATTGAATGCGTAAACTTCGCTTGCACATGAGATTGGTCAACCTGTCAATTATATGTGTACATGCGACCACTGATGTAAGCCAACCCCAAGATAAAGATTTATTTTACAATAATTTGGATAATCTGATTGGCTCTTTACCTGAACACGATGTCAAATTGATGCTGTTAAAGTTAGCCGAAAGTTTCCAGCCGAAAAAATAAAAAAATCGATAATGCAGATTGTGTCTTTGCTATTCCAGCCGAAAGTTAAAAATTGTATATTTTTTTGATTGATTTCTAGCCGAAAATTTTTCTCCGACATTTTCCAACAAAAAAAAATTTGATGCCACGAAAAATTATAAACCAACGGAAAAACACTTTATTAAAACCAATTAAAATACTCATATGTAATAATGTTTAAATTCAGAAATCTCTATAAAATCAACCTTTAAAGTGTTATGGCTGGATATAAGTTTATTTTAAGCGGTTTGCCAATGGCTATCAGTGGAAAAAAATTTGGGTCAAGTTTCATGTGGGGAGTCCGGGAAAATTCGATTCATTGAACCCGTTGTGCAAACTTCTAAAATCTCTATGAAATCAACCTTTAAAGTGTTATGGCTGAATATAAGTTTAGTTTTAGCAGTTTGTCAATGGCTATCACTGGAAAAAAATTTGGGTCAAGTTTCATGTGGGGAGTCTCGGAAAATTCGATTCATTGAACCCGTAGTGCAAACTTCTAAAATCTCTATAAAATCAACCTTTAAAGTGTTATGACTGGATATAAGTTTATTTTAAGCAATTTGCCAATGGCTATCAGTGGAAAAAAATTTGGGTCAAGTTTCATGTGGGGAGTCCGGGAAAATTCGATTTATTGAACCCGTAGTGCAAACTTCTAAAATCTCTATAAAATCAACCTTTAAAGTGTTATGGCTGGATATAAGTTTATTTTAAGCGGTTTGCCAATGGCTATCACTCAAAAAAAAATTGGGTCAAGTTTCATGTGGGGAGTCCGGGAAAATTCGATTCATTGAACCCATAGTGCAAACTTCTAAAATCTCTATGAAATCAACCTTTAAAGTGTTATGGCTGGATATAAGTTTATTTTAAGCAGTTTGCCAATGGCTATCACTCAAAAAAAATTTGGGTCAAGTTTCATGTGGGGAGTCCGGGAAAATTCGATTCATTGAACACGTAGTGCAAACTTCTAAAATCTCTATAAAATCAACCTTTAAAGTGTTATGGCTGGATATAAGTGTATTTTAAGCAGTTTGCCAATGGCTATCACTCAAAAAAAATTTGGGTCAAGTTTCATGTGGGGAGTCCGGGAAAAATCGATTCATTGAACCCATAGTGCAAACTTCTAAAATCTCTATAAAATCAACCTTTAAAGTGTTATGGCTGGATATAAGTTAATTTTAAGCGGTTTGTCAATGGCTATCACTGGAAAAAAATTAAGGTCAAGTTTCAAGTGGGGAGTTCGGGAAAATTCGATTCATTGAACCAGCCATAACACTTTAAAGGTTGATTTTATAGAGATTTTAGAAGTTTGCACTATGGGTTCAATGAATCGAATTTTCCCGGACTCTTCACATGAAACTTGACCCAAATTTTTTTCCACTGATAGCCATTGGCAAATTGCTTAAAATAAACTTATATCCAGCCATAACACTTTAAAGGTTGATTTTATAGAGATTTTAGAAGTTTGCACTACGGGTTCAATGAATCGAATTTTCCGAGACTCCCCACATGAAACTTGACCCAAATTTTTTTCCAGTGATAGCCATTGGCAAACCGCTTAAAATAAATTTATATCCAGCCATAACACTTTAAAGGTTGATTTTATAGAGATTTTAGAAGTTTGCACTACGGGTTCGATGAATCGAATTTTCCCGGATTCCCCACATGAAACTTGACCCAAATTTTTTTCCACTGATAGCCATTGGCAAATTGCTTAAAATAAACTTATATCTAGCCATAACACTTTAAAGGTTGATTTTATAGAGATTTTAGAAGTTTGTACTACGGGTTCAATGAATCGAATTTTCCCGGACTCCCCACATGAAACTTGACCCAAATATTTTTCGAATGATAGCCATTGGCAAACCGCTTAAAATAAACTTATATCCAGCCATAACACTTTAAAGGTTGATTTTATAGAGATTTTAGAAGTTTGCACTACGGGTTCAATGAATCGAATTTTCCCGGACTCCCCACATGAAACTTGACCCAAATTTTTTTCCACTGATAGCCATTAGCAAACTGCTTAAAATAAACTTATATCCAGCCATAACACTTTAAAGGTTGATTTCATAGAGATTTTAGAAGTTTGCACAACGGGTTCAATGAATCGAATTTTCCCGGACTCCCCACATGAAACTTGACCCAAATTTTTTTCCACTAATAGCCATTGGCAAACCGCTTAAAATAAATGTATATCCAGCCATAACACTTTAAAGGTTGATTTTATAGAGATTTTAGAAGTTTGCACTACGGGTTCAATGAATCGAATTTTCCCGGACTCCCCACATGAAACTTGACCCAAATTTTTTTCCACTGATAGCCATTGGCAAACCGCTTAAAATAAACTTATATCCAGCCATAACACTTTAAAGGTTGATTTTATAGAGATTTCTGAATTTAAACATTATTACATATGAGTATTTTAAATGGTTTTAATAAAGTGTTTTTCCGTTTGTTTGATAATTTTTCGTGGCATCAAATTTTTTTTGGTTGGAAAATGTCGGAGAAAAATTTTCGGCTAGAAATCAATCAAAAAAATATACAATTTTTAACTTTCGGCTGGAATAGCAAAGACACAATCTGCATTATCGATTTTTTTATTTTTTCGGCTGGAAACTTTCGGCTAACTTTAACAGCATGTCAAATTGGTTATTGGTGATTTTAATGCTAGAGTTGGCAGAAATCAGACCGAATTATGTTATGAAATAGGTCTGTACTCCCGATACGAAACTGCGACCGAAAATAATGTACGAATAATGTACTTTGTGATCGCTCATGATCTCAAAATGGCAAGTATACATTCTTTTCTTATAAAAATATCCATTTGGAAACATGGACACATCCACGTAAAACATTCAGAAGCCAAATTGACCATGTGTTGATTTCAAAAAAGCGGCTCGGGTTGTCCAAAATGTGAGATCGTACCGGTCGTCAACAAATGAAGTGACCCACCGAAAATATCAAGATCATGTCAGCAATAGCATTTTGTGTTCTAATTACCAATCTGAAGAAGACAACAGGGTCTGGGGAGTATGAAAACCTTGGTTGTCGATGCTACCCAGCACAATCGCGGTCTAATGAAAACTAAGCCCAAAACTGATTGGTTTGATGAGGATTGTCGTCTCGCTGCTGAGCAACGAAATAAAGCCCACAATAAAGAGCGGACTATTGTCTTAAGAGGACAACTCAGCAATGAGCAAATCTCGCGTGGTTTCAATCCAATCAACTTTTTACATATATGATATCTGTGTGACGGAGTGAATGAGATACTTGATCCATTAGAACATTTTAGCTTCCGTTGATCTCAAAATCAACGAATACAAAACCAAATATCTCATCTTTGGTTTTTGAGGACAAGACAAAATTTATTTCAGAAGTGGTAACCACGCATTTGAATGAGTGATGAGATTCAAGTATCTTTGAATTATTTCACTATTACTTTTACTTTTTATTTAACTAGTTACCACTTTTCACGATAACTTTGAAACACTATAATGTTTTCTGTTCGCGTATTTATACTCAATTGGGCTGCTTCTAGATCATAGTAGAAGTTTTCGTTTATTATTTCGCATGTATCAGTATCATACTGATTTTATATTGCAAATATTTAGTTACTATACTGACTCTGAGATGTCGCCTGCATCAGAAACAACACCCTTCCCCTAAACCTGTTCGTCTCGGATCCAATTCCCAGATGACGATTCTTTTAGTTTTCCTCTAAGTCCCTGTTGAATTCGGTAGACTAAATCGTTAATCATCTTGTAGGTCCTTTCCAACAAATGTACTGTATAGCTCTGCGGTGATCAATTTTTCCAGTTAAGGTGGTAAAACCAGACTAACTGCTCTTTCTTAAGTCTTCTATTATTCCCTTAGACCTCATATCGAGGTTTCATTTTGACAACATTATCTTTTTATTCCTAGTTGCCTTTCTTTGTTGACTTCCACAACCCTAAACCTCCCCTTAACGATATTTTCTTCCAATTCAACGCAAAGTTGTACGATTGGTCTTCCGCTATTCAATTGCAGAACATTGTAGCTTACCATTTCCATTATTTTGTGTAGCTCACCCAATATCCAACTTGAATTCGTTCTTTTTCATTAAGTTCACACCCAAAATCACTTTATCAACAATATTTGCTACCAAAACCTCATCACAGAATTTTATTTTACCGATTTGTATAACCACTTCGTTCTTTTCCTTAATTTGCTGTTTTCAACTTTAATCC
Organism: Tipula lateralis; assembly: GCA_963932295.1. Lineage (NCBI taxonomy): Eukaryota > Metazoa > Arthropoda > Insecta > Diptera > Tipulidae > Tipula > Tipula lateralis. The sequence continues at coordinate 157,584,350 of OZ010736.1, read as the reverse complement.
TCCTATTGTATTACTCCTGATCTAGTGTTATGACACGGGCTCCATTGTATCCCATTTGTCCAATTCGACTCGCCATAAGCGATGGTCTCGAGCAAATGCTGTTTTTGAAGCTAATACTACCACAAGTCTTGTTCCTATATCACGAATACCGCATCATTATGTGCATCTTTTATTTTCTTTCCGTGTATTCAGGAGCCATATTGTAATAGATAAGATACACCAATCGCTCTATGTCTGCAGCAAACTCATGTAGTGTTTCTGGCATTCTTGACTTCGACCTTTGAGCTCCATCCTGTATAGTCCTCGCTTGTGATCAGCATTTTCAATCTAAGACTAGTAAGATTTTATCAAAGTCCACGCGGTCAGATTATGGAACAATCTGTTACATTTCTGATGTACCGCATTTTAACGTCTCTATAAGAGCTGTAACATGGTCTTCCCTGCACCAATTATTTCTCAATGCTGCCGTTTCAAATTGTAATTTGAAAATGTTAAATGACGTTGTTCCATCGAATGTCGGAGACTTTAATTTAATTCCACAGACTGATTTGACAATTTGGGTAGTACCGCCATTATTTTTAGTATCCATAATCTCCTTTTCAAGTTTTTGGAACATTTGATCACTTACTTCAAACTGTTGGTCCATTTGCCATTTCACTGTATCCACTTTAGCATTTAATGAAACGGACATTTCGCAGAAGTTCTCACTCACTTCTGATATAAAATGCTGTTGAATTTTCTCTTGTTGTTACAATCTTTCTAATACCATGTTGCTATCTTCCTTTTGTTCGATCATCATTCTTTTTTGTCTGATAAGCATTTAGGTTTTGAAATTTTTTTGGCTAGTTCTCAATGGCCATCATTTGTTGTATCGCATAGCCAGTAACTACCCCAAATCAAAATTTGCAGGTGCCCGGGTATATGTTCATTTGCAGTTGTTTGAGCAATAGTGGTTCCAACATTTTTCAAGCCCCTTCTGCAATATCCTCTGCATTTGGTGCCCAATATTAAACTCGTACTGGTCTCGTACTGATTTTCTTGTAACAACGTTTGTTGTACTCTTTCTTGTAATTCAGCTTTACTATACCCGCTGTAGGAAAGCCCCATATGCTAAGCTCATTTTCAGCTCCGAAATTTTCAATTCTTGTCCCTTTATTCACAATCACACCGCTGTCACCAATTGTTACAATTTTCCTTAGTATAGGAATCCCAACCGAAATAAGGTTCGATTACTGGATTGTGAATAAAAATCTATCTTTGTCGTTTATCAATCAAAGTTTAATAATTCACTAGACCACCACTATCACTTCACAACTAGTTTTCACTTTTCACTATTATTTCACTTTTTCCTCCGAGTTTAACTGATCGTAACTCAGCAGCTTCTTCACAGAGCACACAAACTCGACGTTTTCAAACATGCGTTGAGTTCACCTACAGCTGTCGATCTTGAAATGACAAGTAGCGTTTGACGAAAAACGTCTTGAGTTACTAAATCTTTCATCGTTTGATTAAACACTTCGAATAATCGTAATAATAATCGTACTCGTCCCAGATGATAGTTTTGCATATTTGCAATACTTTGACCATCGCCGAGTACTTGGCAGCTGAGCACACTGTTTTGTCATTCGTGTCGACAACTTCAATTTCAAGAATGTGTCGTCCAGAAATATGGTTGGAATTCCTGATGATGCAACATCTAACGATATTTGACATCTCAAATAAATTGTGGTAAAAAGCGATGAAAAGTGACAAGTTTGGCCTGTTCCGTCGTTTCCTTCTTAACTTTCTTCATAAATGCGTCATAAACGTTATTTTGCTGTGTATTCAAAACTATGTAATTGTTCATTTCACGCTCATTATTTGATGTTGCAGTCAAAACTTGATGCAAACTGTTATCAGTCATCCCCTCCTATTTGTTTCACAATTCCAATGCCTTTGATGGATTACTCTTCGCAATTATCACGAACAATGTACGAATTTTAGTTATTCAATTTTAATTTTAGTCCCAATGTTAGTTATTTGCCAGCAAAATCAGCCGTTGGCAAAAGTCTCGATAAGTGGCGCACACCACACCATCTTTAGTATAAAGTGATTGAAACGAAGTAGGACCACAGGCATGAAACAAATATAAACGAAACATAATAACATTCATTAAAAAGTCGTTAAAATGTTTGGTTTCATTTATAGTAGGCATTTCCTAGTAAAGCAATATTCTTGCAAAACGGATCACATTAGGAAATTTTTAAGAAACTCGAGTAGCTTCTGCGAAATAGACACGTTGCGTCTATCGTCCAAGTTTGGGATGATCCGAAACAGTAATTTCGAATTGCTAAATCGCTAGCTTTTAATGGAGTAATTTGCAATGTGGAACGTTCCAGTGATTACCGACCAAACAATTTTTTTCTTTCATCGTGACGGTTCTACCGCCAACTTTGGGTTAACAACCGGCGTAAAAGATAACCATCGTTTCCACTAATTCTGTATACAAGCAATGGATGCGAATATTATTTTGTACATTTCCCGTCAGCTATACACGGTGAATCTGATTTGTTGTCCCGCACGGACTATGTGAATCATGTATGTTATTTGAATAACTCTGGGTCGGTTTTTGGATATGGTGAATCAAAATTTGCTCCAGAATGTGTGCATGTAGTAATCCACTCTTCTGCTATTATGCTGAGTACATCCAACACCGTATGGCTATCCGGAAACCTATCTGTATAACGAAGAACTCAATTAGGGTCTTGGGTTATTGTTTGACACATGTGTTCGAAAGGACCGTTTGAGTGCAAGAGTTGCATGATACACTTGAACAGTATTCGGTTTGCATTGGTCTCAAATTTAAAAAAAATATCTGATCTCTAGTTTTATCAAGACGTATTCAGTATTGTGCGGTAACCATTCGTTTGATTCAAATATCTTTGATCTCGCATTACTCATCTAAGTACTAGAAATTTCAGTGACGTTCTGTATGTGACCTGTCACTTTCGCGGAGACGATTACTCCGTGGTCAAGAGAAAGATATGGGATCGTCTGGCTATTTACAACATTGTGAAGGCTGACTCGTTGGATTTTTGACCCTTGCCTATAATCGAGTCATCTCCTATGTACACACACACACACACCTAGCACAGTATACATATTATATTCCACCGCACCATATATCCGCTAAATGGAATACGATTAAAAAATACTCATCCGGTTAAATTTTTAATTTGAATAATAATAAAATTACAACAGCTCTGCTTGCTGCGCAAGATATAATAGGATAATAGCAGATAAGAAACACAACAACAACACAAAAATAAAATCCGTATACGAGATAAACTGAAAATCGTATAAATAATCAACGATTAACGGAAATACATAATTTTTTCCCCAAAATTAACATTAAAAATAATGCAAGAGGGTAGATTTTTTTTCCACCCAGTATGGGGGTGGAATTTCCATGTATCTATATAGCTTTCCGATAATCCACTTACAAAATAATATTCGAGATGAGCATACATAACATAATAAAGATTATAGGAGTATGTTATTCCAATTGGTGCAGTGTCGAGTAAATATTATTTCCACATTCGTCCACTTGATTTCACCCCTCTACATCTCGTCCTTATAAAGGGTTTTCCAATAAGAGGTTTCATCTTGAATGCATCTTCTCGCCCGGTAAAAATGAAGCTGGTGGCAGAATTTTAGCTACGGTAGGGCATATTAGTGATGTGAAGAATCGAAACAGTGTGCATCGCTCAAAAAAAGCTAAGAATATTGCTGCTGTAGCCTGTAGAGTTGAAGAATATCCAGGTTTGACGATTCCTGTCGATCTTTGGAATTAGACATTCCACAAACGACATTACACCGGGCTTAGGCCTCAAGGCTTTGAATGTTCAGTTAACACAAGAACGATGGCCGGTTGATCACCATAAACTTCCTATACCTTCGATGATTAGATTCTTTCATCGCAAAATCATCTTCAATCTATAGGTTCATTTCCACCTCGGAAGCTACGTTAGTAAGCAGAATGGCCGCATTTGGGATATAGAAAATCCAAAAATGATTGTGGAAGCCTCTCCATTCTCAACGTGTACCTGTTACGGTGAATAGATTGCTGTATCGAGCTATGCTTAGTGATTTTTTATGGCCGGAATTGGAAGATATTGATGTGGTCAAAGTATTGTTTTCAGCGGTGCTACGTGCCACACAAGCAAGAAACATTTGTGCAAGAAAAGTTTCTTGACTATGTTATTCCAAGAGGTGATCATTGGTCATTGATTTTGGCCATTGAGCTTATGTGATTTAACACCTGGTTGGGGTAGTGATTAAAACCTGGTTGTATTAAAGTGAAAGCGCTACACTAGGAGAGGAGCTCGACCAGTGTGGTTATATCCATTCTGAGGTATGGGAAAAAATTATGAACTGTTGAATGATAAAGTGCATTGAGAGTATAGTATACGGAATCTTAATGGTATCGGATGACGGTATCTATATACACACTGGGTAAGGAACTTCAATTTATATATCAGAGATATGGCCATGAAACAAAACAAGAAATTCGCAGAACAGCACAGAGCGAGGCCATGGCCGCAACAATATGGTGATTTGATCAAAGGCTATACTTATCGTCTGATCCCATTGATCGATACAAGGTAAATACACGATAACCAGACAAAATGGCTATAAGTTGATTATTTTATTTAACCCAGTTCTTAACTGACTAGTCGAAAGACTAGGACCATCGTGCACCAGTATAATTTCAGTATAATTTCTTTCAGTATTCACGTTTAAAGTCGCCTCATTAAAAAAAGTCGGTTCAGATGGTCATCAATTATAACAACAGATCACATTATTGATTTTATTCTAGAATCGGAAGGTGGCTGGAGTTCCTTGAGTGGCACACTATCATGGATTAGAAAGAATTTTAGATATCCTGAAAGAAGCAGAAACGCGATGGGAAGCTATAGATAAAGCCAAATATGAACTAACAGGAGTCCCATGTAGCCGATTACTCTGTCTGGTTGGTTCATGGCAGTAAACTACGAGAACTTAACCTACGAGAGAGACATGTCAACTGTAAATACCGATGAAAATTATCAGCTGATCACTCTTCAATGAGAGTGCGTATTTATAGTTAAACTCATGGATTAGGTTCACGAATAAGATACTGTGCGTTCCAAAAAGGGTAGAATCCACGCCATACGATCTTCGCTTGGTGATGAATGGAGTTTTAAATAGCTTTCGTAATACTATCCAATGGTTGTACTACAACAACCAAATAATGTTACGTTTTCCCCTAGTAGAGATTCAAACCAATCCACGGTTCGTTCACTGGATTGTGACTAATAATAACCACTTGCTTGTTTTTCACAATAACTTTTATTAACAATCACCACAATTCACTATTACAGTACTTTTAATTCACTGTTACCTTCACTTTTTCACTATTTTACTTTTTATCACTTTTTCCCGATTCTAATCTGTCGCTGTTCTAATTCAGACTGAAACTCTACGCTTTCTGTTCGCGTATTAATACTCATTTTGCCCGCTATAGTAGAAGTTTTCATTTGTTTATTATTTTATGATTTCCAATTGCAAACATTTAGTTATTCTATTCAATCAGAGATGTCACCTGCGTCCGTAATACCACCCTCCGCCCAAACCTGTTCGTCCCGAACAGGATCCAATTCTCTTCCTCTATAGAGAGCCAACCTTTCCAAATTTACAACCTTTGGTTTTCCTCGGATGCCCTTCTGAATTCGGTAGATTTTATCATTGATTTTCGTATCGTCACCTTGTTTAGTCCTTCCCAGCCAGATTGTAGTTTTGGTGATAGGCCACTCTTCCGTTGTAAGTTCTGAAGCCAGCCTAACTTCACTTTTTCAAATCCTCTATTATTGCACGGATGTCATATCGTGCTTTCATCCTATCACTTGAAATTTGTATCCTTGCTCTAACAAATTTGTATATCTAATCGAAATCTTCTTTTATCGACATGTCCACACATAGCTGTTGTAGGAATTGCCCCAAACTCCCCAAAGTCCCCAGGCAATCTTAAATTGTGTCCAAAAACGATGGCAGTTATACTTCTTCATTTTTCCATGGCTCCATTTTACAGGACCTTTCACTGCCATTCACTGGTCATATTTTTGATATCATTCTGCAACCAATTGTCTGCATCCTGCCCAGTAAAAACTTTCGCATACTTTTGCCAAAGTGTTATTGATGCCTAGATGGCCACCACTTGTTCCTCCGTGATACTCTACCCAAAATTTCTGGAACTCGGATCCTTGGTACCATCACTAATGATTGTTTATTTCTACCATCGGAACTTTCCCAAACCCATTTTAAACAGCCATTGTCAATCAATTGAACGTCAATTCAATTGAGCCCAATATGCCTTAACTATAGGACTCTTGTCAGCAATCTCCTAGCATAATCGTCTGTGCTGGTCTTACAAAAATTTTAATATAATCGATAAAACGGGATCTTCTGATTGCTCCTTTCTGATTTCTTCGTTGGTTCACTCATCGGATGGTAACACTTGCATTAGTCTTATGTCAACGACATGTTCCTTAATCTCCACTCGACCCCAATGTTTTCAATCTACGAGACATGGCCGTCTTGACATAGCATCTGTATTACAGTGAGTACTTCCTTTCCAATGTTGAATCGTATAATCGAAGCAAGCCAATCTCTCGGTCCACCGGGATATCTGTCCTTCCGGATTCTTAAACCGTATAACAGCCATGTTAGAGCACCATGATCTGTCCTCATAAGAAATGACTGGCCATAAAGATACTTTCGGAAATGCTCTATGCATTGTACTATGGCCAACAGCTCTCTCCTTGTAACACAATAATTTCGCTCCGGCTTTGCCAAAACTTTCGAAAAGTATGCTATTCCCAATAAAACTTCTCAGATCGTGTAGGTTTTGTGGTTTTGGCCAATTCATGACAGCTGAGATTTAATCCTCATCTGTGTGTATACCACTTCTTGTAATCTTATGTCCCAAATATTTAACTTCATTGCGGAACAAGGCACATTTATATGTACTCAATTTTAACACTGCTGAATGAATCCGCGAATAACACTTCGTCCAGGTTTTGAAGATGTTTCTCGAAATTTTTACTCATAACAATAATGTCATCTGGCACGTTTTCCAATGCAACCCTTTCAGCACTCGATCCATTAGTCTTTCAAACGTCGCAGGAGCGTTACATAATCCAAACAGCATAACGTTAAATTGCCACAATCCATTACTCACACTGAACGCCGTTTTCACTTTATCTTCATCTGCGACTTCCACCTGAAAATATCCATTTTGTATAGATCCAAGGTAGAAAACAATCGTGCACTTGCTAACGTGTCCAATGTATCGTCAATTCGAGGTAATGGATCTATCCTTCTTAGTGACCGAATTTAGCTTTCTATAATCGATGCAAAATCTCATGCTGCCATCTTTCTTCTGCACCAATACCACAGGTGAACTCCATGGACTAGTCGATTGCTAAATCACCCCTGCCGTTTGCATATCCATATCCATGCGATCCACTTCTGATTGTTTTGCCAATGGTAATCTTCTTGGTGCTTGTCGAATTGGCATTGCTGTCTCCGTGTCGATCCGGTGTTTAACTAAGTTCGTTCTACCATTATCTTCGGAAGCACCACAGAAAATGGACATGTATTTTTCCAACAATACTTTGGCGGATTGTTTTAGTTCTGGACTTAATTGTTCGGCCACTTCTGTGACAATTCTTCCACGATTTTCTGCTGTCGTTGAACTTTAGCCTGTATACTCGGATTCGTTTCTTCACCTATGCGTATAGTGGATATTTCTTCGCATATGCCGATAATAGTCTTCTTTTTAATGGTTTTTTCCTCGTCCGATAAGTTGAGAACCCTGAATGGTACTCTATTGTCATGATCCAGTTTTATCAATGGTTTCCCAAGCATTATTTCTCGTACACTTTTGCCGGTTGCTGTTTGCAGTTTTAACCCGCCAATTGGATGAAGTTCATTTAGTATTAAATCAGCCCGCACAATCGTCCACGTTGCCCTCGTATCTAATGTTATTACACTAGATCTGCCATCAATTTCTTCACTTATGGTCAAACTATCTCCACCTCTTGCCAATCGAGAAACAGGGATGAATATCATGGAGCACTCGGTTTTGGGAGTCAACTTTCGCCCCTTAAAGCTGACTCTTACTCGTTTAACGCCTGTGATATTGCAGGACTTACCATCTCTTCTACTGTCCTCATTAGACAACAAGAACCAACATGTTGACCTACGGTACATAGGAGACGGTGTTCTTGCTCGCTTACGTCCAATTTCCCAGCAATCTCGCGAGATATGACATAGATTGTCGCAGGCCCAACTTCTGATTCTATTGTTGCTATCCTGGAACCTCGTCGATGTTTCATTAACTGGTCGTTTCTCATTATTTCCCGAGCTATAGTTCTCTGGTTTTATTTCGACTCGCCGCATTTTAACTGCTGGTTTGATTATGCGTTATAGGTAGTTTCGTTTGTTAAGGCACAACCGAAAGGTTGCTCCGGCATTTGTTGCTCTTTCCATTGGACCCTCCGCATTTGGTACTCTTATACTAAATTCGGACTTGTCTGGATTCATATTTTCTTCCAGCAAAGGCTGTTGTAGCCTCTCTTGTAATTCTTTTTTGCTTCCCGCTGTAGGAAAACCCCATATACTAAGCTCGTTCTTCAGCTCCGAGACTTTCAACTCTTGTAGCTTCATGTTTCCTTATTTACAATCTCCTTATCCACAATCTCCTTATCCGCTGTCACCAATTGTTACGTTTTTCCCAAGTAGGGATTCAAACCAATCTACGGTTCGTTCACTGGATTGTGAATAATAAACAACCACTTGCTTGTTTTTCACTATAACTTTTATTAATATCCACCACAATTCACTTTTACAGTAATTCATTTCACTGTTACGTTCACTAGTTCACTATTTCACTTTTTATCGCTTTTTGCCGATTTTAATTTAACTTAACAAGTTTTTACGGACGCGGGTGACACCTATGATTGAATAGAATGACTAAATGTTCGAAATTGGGAATCAGCATGAACGCAGTATACAGGCGAAATAATAAACAAACGAAAACTTTTACTATGACCGAGAAGCGGGCAAATTGAGTATAAATACTCGAACAGAAAGCGTAGAGAGTTGGTTTGAATTGACACAGCGATGAATTAAAATCGGGAAAAGTGATAAAAAAGTGAAATAGTGAAAGTAACAGTGAAAAAGTTAATTGTGGTGTAAAAGTTAACTGTGCTGATTAATAATAAACGTTATGTGCAAAACAAGCAAATGGTTTTATTATTCACAATCCAGTGATCGAACCTTGGATTGGTTTGAATCCCTGCTAGGGGAGATTGTAATAATAGTTTTTACATAATAAAGATTAGGGTTCTGGGGAATATCACTATAGGACTTTCCAAATACTCTTCTACATTGTTCCTGAATCAACCAGACGATGATGGCGCTGAGCCTTTGTTGCAATAGTTCTAGCGAATTACAGACGTTGTCTCCGAATATTTTCGATTTGTAACAAATGATGAAATTGTGGTTGGTTGTGACTCCCCGCTCACTTCTCGATCTGGTATCTTATTGGAAAACCCTTTATATCAGTACATAGAATATACTTGAAAATTATATATTCAAATTAAATTTCCCAAGTACAAATAATTATTTTTCGTTAATTAACGAAACACAATGAAATAAGCTCGAACAATAACAACAACAACAACGAAAGCGATATATGTGTTCAGGATAGATGAAGTGGTTCCCCCCATCCTAATACGGTATGTACATATGTATGTGAAGAATTGTGGGTGGTGTTTTGGGTGGATGGGGTGTGGGCCGCCTGCGATGGTATATAATCATCAAAACAATCAAAATATATAAATAAAACAATAATCCTTATTGTAATTTGAATATCCTGGAACAAAAAAAAAAGTTTCGAAACCGTATTTTTTGGAAATCCCGTATGTGGAAATATTTAAATGCAGCACAATAATGCCATACAGATATAGGAAAATGGAAAAATGATTTTTAATCCTTTCGAATATCATAATCGCTTGAATTGTTACCAAACCCCCCCCCCTCTCAAAAAAGCATTATACTGTGCACATAAACTGAAACCAACAAACATATACTAGTATTTGAGCATAAAAAATTCGGGACATAAGTATTATGTTGCATTGTGTGTCGACGATATATAGACGATTTTCACTGTGTATTTTCGAAATTTTATAACAACATCAAATGCGAGTATATGCGACACTAAGCTTCGAGAGATTTATTTATTATGGCTCGTTAAACGATTACAGCAAGCAGCGTGCATTGTTAATTTTTGTGTGATTTATCCGCTTCGGGAAAAAAGTCCAAAAACACCCAAACTTTTCTTGTAAATTTTCTTTTGTTTGGGAAAATTAAAAGTTTTCGGGTTTTTTTTTTTGGGAGGAAAACTGTATAAGAAACTTACACTTCCGATGTGCACAAAATATGAAAATTAATTTTTTCTACTCCAGACAAGTTAGAGTTGTATACATAGATAAACAGGGACGATGCATAATGCAGATAAAAACGTTATATATGCGCGACGTAAATTGGCCTTTATTGTTTGGGAAATTTACGTTATGGGTGGATAGGCGAAATGGACAGTTTTTTATCCTAGATGTTCGTATAGGTACCTCACATACATCATTTATAGTGGACAACTGTAAGAAGTCTGTTTTCTGATTATATGATGCGATTTCGGAATTACAATAGCTTGTCAAACTATAAGAGAAGATGTATGCACGAGTTGAGCGAAGACTCGTGGATGCAGTCCAAAAAAAGCATGTTTCAAAGTAAGTACTAGCAAAAGCTCTAGGCCAAGACAACGTCCAAAATATAGCTCTGAAGTCTGCGAAAGAAAGGAGTTCCCCTAATAAATAAAAGCAACAGAAGCTGGTACTGTTACCGAATGCATTAAGCGACCCATACTCTTATCGAATTTGATGCGACTGTCTGCATGAGGCTATAACAAGGGCAGGTGACATGGCAGAACACCAATATAATATCAGAAAGTCGCGTTTGGCGGTGGATGCGAATAAATATTTAGTTGATAAGGCGAAAAGCTGATATCTGGTTCAAGCTGGTTGTGTGGCAGCAAGAAATAATTTTAAGTAGTAGAACTAGACGTGAAGAATACTGGAGGTATTCACACCTAATTGGAATATTATTTTTAACGCACTAACCGCATGAACATACTAAAGTAAGTATATCGAGAGTAGGCTCGAGATACTTCACCCAGAGGGCTCTTAAGTATAAAATCGATGACATATGACAGAAACGTGTATTCGACTCTCTTGTGAAGCTCAATTGGTAGGTTTAGCCGATGAAATTGCCGTGGTGGTAACCGGAAAACGCAAGGAGGAATTCGTAGAAATTTGTAACAGAACGAATCGGCACATTCAATAGTGAATAACATCTGCTGGCTTGAGCTAGCAGAACACAAGACAGAAGCAGTCCTTATTACAAGCACGAAAACTTTGGTATAGACCTTAAAGCTTGGAGCCCACAAAATAGTTACAAAACTGGTCATGATTGAGCGATAATGATTGAGCTAGGCTGTCGTACCAGACGCTTATCATTATGTACAGCTAACGAGTAAGCTAATGCAAGAGGATTTCGATCGGGCAGAAGAGTTCTTTTTACCAGAGTAGTTATATCCACCTTGATCCCAAAGATTGGGAATTGTTGAAGATTAAGTGCATTGAGAGTAAGTATGAAGTGTATACTTGCTAAAGAGCTTCAATTTACATATCAGAGATATGGCCATGGAACAAAAGAAGAAATTCGCAAAATAGCAGGGAGCGAGACCATTGCAGAAACTGGTATTATGATTTGAGCAAAGGCCGATATGGCTAAACAGACAAACTGACACGGTTGATTACTATATATAACCCAGTTCTTAACTGACCAGCAATGGCTTAGAGCATACTTCTTCAAATTCAAGCACGAACTTCTTTCAACTGTCCTTCGTGCACGTGAATAGTAAAATTTGCGAAACAAGTGTTCTTTGAGTATCCACGTTTTAAGTCACCTCCTAGAACAAGAAGGTTCATCTGATCATCAACTATAACACCAGAACCAGACAACATTATTGATTTGGTGATATAGAATCGGAAAGTAGATGGGTTTCCTAGAGCGACGCTGTATTAAAAATTAGAATGGAGTTGAGATATCTCGAAAGACACAGCGATGAGAAGCTAGATCTAGCCAAATATGAATTAACAGTAGTTCCATGAAGCCGATCACTCACAGTCTGGTTGATTCAATGACTTTACGCACATATACAACAGGACATCTAGCTCTTCAAATTATGATTATTGCTATAAAGTTGGAACCCTAGAAAGGTTTTAATATACCATCATACTGAACACATGGTGGTAAACTGTGAGAACTTAATCTAAGAACGACATGTCAACTGTGTATCATTCTGACCCGTATATGATTATCGATGGAAATTATCAGATGATCACTCTTCAATGAGAGGGGGTATTTAGTTAAACTCATGGATTGTGTTCGAAAATCGAAAAGCGAAAATCGAAAATCGAAAATCGAAAATCAAAAATCGAAAATCGAAAATCGAAAATCGAAAATCGAAAATCGGTAATCGGTAATCGAAAATCGAAAATCGAAAATCGAAAATCGAAAATCGAAAATCGAAAATCGAAAATCGAAAATCGAAAATCGAAAATCGAAAATCGAAAATCGAAAATCGAAAATCGAAAATCGAAAATCGAAAATCGAAAATCGAAAATCGAAAATCGAAAATCGAAAATCGAAAATCGAAAATCGAAAATCGAAAATCGAAAATCGAAAATCGAAAATCGAAAATCGAAAATCGAAAATCGAAAATCGAAAATCGAAAATCGAAAATCGAAAATCGAAAATCGAAAATCGAAAATCGAAAATTGAAAATTGAAAATCGAAAATCGAAAATCGAAAATCGAAAATCGAAAATCGAAAATCGAAAATCGAAAATCGAAAATCGAAAATCGAAAATCGAAAATCGAAAATCGAAAATCGAAAATCGAAAATCGAAAATCGAAAATCGAAAATCGAAAATCGAAAATCGAAAATCGAAAATCGAAAATCGAAAATCGAAAATCGAAAATCGAAAATCGAAAATCGAAAATCGAAAATCGAAAATCGAAAATCGAAAATCGAAAATCGAAAATCGAAAATCGAAAATCGAAAATCGAAAATCGAAAATCGAAAATCGAAAATCGAAAATCGAAAATCGAAAATCGAAAATCGAAAATCGAAAATCGAAAATCGAAAATCGAAAATCGAAAATCGAAAATCGAAAATCGAAAATCGAAAATCGAAAATCGAAAATCGAAAATCGAAAATCGAAAATCGAAAATCGAAAATCGAAAATCGAAAATCGAAAATCGAAAATCGAAAATCGAAAATCGAAAATCGAAAATCGAAAATCGAAAATCGAAAATCGAAAATCGAAAACCGAAAATCGGAAATCGGAAATTGAAAATCGAAATTGAAAATCGAAAATCAAAAATCGAAAATCGAAAATTGAAAATCGATTGTAAAATGCAAGGTAGTTTCTGATTCAGGACTGATTATGTCATAGTCTGCTGGTACCCACATAACCGTTATACTATTGATGAAAATACTCTTGTAAATTGTCAAAGAAGGTATTGCCTGGTTGACTATTTGAACACTCAGACTAATTGACAGCTGTGCTCCTGAGTCAACCAGATGATGATGGCGTTGTCTTTGTTGAAATTGTTCTAGCGAAGTACAGAAGTTTACTTCATAAATTTCCGATCACCCGTCTATATGGTATTACACCTCAGTAATAATATATTCTGACCCGTACGAGAGCCCTTTTTCGATCACTTAGTTTTTCGATGCCGAATAGATTAGGCTTGTGTGACATGCAACGAAGCTAAATGCAAATTGTATTTGTGGGTGTCGCTCACCTATAAGTGACACCATTGAGAGAATACAAACAGTGTCATTGTGAAAACTTGTTTATGACGCGTTATAGGTTAGACAGGAGGTGTGGTACTGAAAATTGATCCTGGAAACTTGGGTGCTTTTGTGACAAGGTGTTATGTCTTAAAGAGAGTCGTTGAAGGTCAACAATTTATAGCAAAAGGATATCCTGATTTTACTTGAAAACAATGAGACTAGTTCTTTTGTAAATAGTTCAAGGTGACCATGTCTGTTCGTGGACCTGATTATTACCTATATAAATGGATCAACTCCTAATACGGTATGGTGAAATAAATTTGGTTAAAAACTGAACTTGGGAAAGTATTTTTTTGTTGGGTGGCTGCTATCGCACACTTCGACCAGCGACAGTCTGTTGTCCAAACGATCGACGGTGAAAAATCCTCTTTTTGCATCTTGCCCTATCGGGATTCGAACCCGGTACCTCCCGCTATACTCTGAGGTTGGAAACCAAAATGTGCGAGATATCGTACGCCTCATCAGATGAAAAAATTGGATTACTAATATATAGGAAGTAGTTAGATCTGTGATATCACAATGGATCAACACTGATCTATGTGAGCGTAGTAGATAGTCATTGCAACCTTATTCGGTTTCAGTTTTATAGGTCTCAAAAGTAGATCAACTCAGTAATGAGCATAATTTACGTAGTTTATTCTAAGAAGCTTCCAGATTTCACCACACCTTCAGACATTAGCCAACGTCTATTCGTAACTAGAATGTAAACCTTTTTGTCAATATGATTCATTGATCATGAGATCGGTAATTTAATAGAAGTTCCTGATATTGTGAATTAGGACAGCAAATAACACAGTTCGGTCACTTTATGCTTATAGAGCTACATTGTACAGCGATCTTTTAAAGGTGGGCCACCTTCCGGTATAGTCGATGAGGCCGTGATGGCTCCTGTGCAAATTTATCTATAGCCTAATTTATGAGCCGGTACGAGTATGCTGTGGCTTGTGTAACCTGTTTTATTAAGCACTTTTTGGCCGTCGTGAAGCACCTTCTCGACGGGCAATAGTGACACTGGTGGAAGAATTTGAGCTGTTGGGACAAGTTAGTAATGTGAAGAACCAAAACCGTGTGCGTTGAAGAAGACCCAGGTTTGTCGATTCCTCATCGATCTTTGAAATTAGACATTCCACAAACGACACTACACCGTATTTTGTGTAAAGGATTCGTTTTTAAGGCTTTTAAAGTTCAGTTAACACAAGAACTCAAGCCGGTCGATCACTATATGTATCGTATCTTCCCTGACTGGGTCTTTCAAATGACTCGAAATAATTCGGAAGTTAGACAATTTATATTCAGTGATGAGACCCATTTTCACCTCGGAGGCTACGTCAGAGGCTAAACAGAATTGTCACATTTGAGACTCAGAAAATCCAAGAATGATTGTTGAAAAGCCTCTCCATCCTCAGCATGTCACGGGCGGTGTGATTGGACATAAATTTTTCGAAATGAGGCTGGTACAACTGTTATGGAGAATGGATTGCGCTGCCGAGATGGAAAATATTGATGAGGACAACGTTTATTTTCAGCAAGATGGTGCTACGTGCCACACAAGTAACGAAACAATCGCAATTTTGCAAGAAAAGTTTCTTGACCGTGTTATTTATCGAAGAGGTGATCACAATTGGCCACCGAGATCTTGTGATTTAACACCTTTAGAAATTTCAAAATCCACAATCGATTCCATTAGAACTATTAACACTATATATATAGTTTGACATTACTAGTTTTGTGACGGACAGATAATGCATCCCATATGTATGTACGAGTATTAGTATATATGGGAGTATACCAATCTCTGCATTCGGCAATAAATTTCCAACGACCACATAAAATTATACCGCGCGCATATCATATAAATACGATAGCGATCTCGCATAAAACATAAAAATATTTCATTGTTTGACCTCGGGGGCCATAAGCGCACACACCAAACGATACAAAGCCGATCGATCATCATCACAATAATTATATATTAAAATTTAAATCCAGCGAAGGAAGAAAGTTATTCTTAAGGGCATTTGTATATACGAGCATGTCGAAAAGCACACAAAGAACTTTGCAGTTTGTTCATTGTAGCGTTGCAAATTTCCCCCCCAATTTAAGTGTTTTTATACACATAAAGAAGATCATCATCAACACCATCACCGTGTGTACGTATGTTTAAAGACAGACAACTATATATAAAAGACAAGCGAATTGGAACGCGACGCCGCGGTCAAAAAAGTTCAATCAACTTGTCAAAATATATAACACAATATAACAATTGCAGTACAGTTTAATTGCTTACTAACGTCTAGAACTTACCGCGGCTTAAATTAATTAATTTCATAAATTTTATGTTATCTTAAATGAACAGTAATTTATGCTCATAAACATATACATATATATGCTATGGGAATTTGTTTGTTTTAACTTTCTACTTGGCTAGGCTCGCGGAGTACAATGCATAAATTGGCGAGATCTTTAATTAAGATTACATGTTTGTGATGATTGGTGGCAAACATTAGTAGAATGCTGATATACATGTATAATTGCTATGGATGGCTATTTTAACAGTCGACTGTACACAACACGCATATATGCGTTTATACATTGTACTTCGGCTTGTAAAGCTTTAATAACATTTATTTAGTGACGCGTAATCCAACTTATTATTGATAAAAGTCAATCAGCAGGTTTAAACTATAGACTTAAGGCGAATATTTGGTTTGTCGAACAAGCTTTACTTCAGCTCCATAAACTGTAGTTAAAAAGATGTTCGCCTGGTCGCTCGTAGATATGTGGCATTATACTCTTGATTTTGAATCCACGATGCAGGTTCAAAGAGTTCAAAATTATAGTAGGGAACATACGTCATGCAGGAGCGTACGTTCAAGTGAAGATCGAGATATCACAAAGATATACAGGGTGGAGCAAAAGTTTGGTTTTCATAAAAAGTTTTTTGGTCTTTACATTTTTTTTCGTTATGATTGGAAAAGTATATCGGCTAAATGGTGACCGCGATTCACTATGAAACTTTCGGCTCTTTTTAAGGCGTTTTTCATGAAATCCTGCAACATCTCGGACATCTCTTCAATTTCGTGACGAATATCGTCTTTAAGATGTTGAATCGTTTGGGGTTTACTTTATAAACTTTTGATTTTAAAAAACCCCATAAGATAAAATCTGGTGCTGTTAAATCTGGAGATCTGGCTGGCCATGTTAATCGCCATTTGGCGAAATTAGTCTACGTGGAATAATTGAATTGTTGAACGGGCTGTGTGTGCTATGGCCCCATCTTGCTGAAACCACATGTCTTTTAGTCCTTGCTCTTCCATTTCAGGCACAAGAAAATTTCGAATCATGTCTTGGACCGCTCGACAATAACAAAAACTTCAACAACTTGGCCAGCTCCATTTATAGATAATGTACTGAAATAGTCTTTGATGTCCTTAATCCATTATAATCTTCTTCGTTTACGTGTTGATAAATGCGTTGTCCAGGAATTATGGCAAGTTTTTTTTGTTTCTTCTTCAATCGTTTGGATATTTAGGTCCCTATGGAGGTCATCATTCCTAATGTACCACTCATTCCTAATGAGCGTTAACTATTCCTCGTAGCACTTTGTTTTGAAAATTTTGTATTATTTTAGTGTTGTTTTTCTTTGTGCAGGCCCAAAGCTGTAATCCGTAAGTCCATACAAGTTTTAACACCTGTTTATATAACAACAATTTATTTTCAGTTGACAATTCCCAGTTTTCAGCAAATAGGTAAGCCTTGTCTTTCGCACTTCTAGCCCATTTCCGTTTGGTTGTTTTGATTAGAGGGATCTGCGTTTTTGGTTGTTTCAACCCTTTTGTTCTTTCCAGAGGGAATATTTGATATCTTTAGTTGGAGCTAGAGATCAAAGGTATTTTCCTATTGTTTCATTTTTCACTGCTTTTATAAGTACCTTAAGTTTGATGCACAAGTTGTTTAAGGTGGTTTTATTTTGCGGCGCACGCATAGTCTGCTATTTCTTTAGGGCTTTTCGTTTCTCTTGCACTATAGTTCACTTTCTTCTATTGGGTGAATAACGAAATTTTCTTTCCACAATGATAATTTGGGAGTGCATTCCCAAGCGGACTAATGTATGACATCAAGATGCTTGTCTAGTTCCCCTTCAATGTAATTTTTGATTGGTACTTGAAGTTCTATTTTTTCCTCTACTAGCTTAAACAATTCCCAATTTGTTTTGTTGTTTGTGAGCCGAGGTGTATTTTTTTCTATAACATTTTCACTAATCGTCAAAATAACAGGAGAACGATCAGATATTAGATTTTCGTCATTTTCTAAGAAGATGTAGCGTGATGTAGAAATCTATAAAGTCTGGGATTTTGTTAGAATCAGATGGGCAGTACGTTGGTTTCCCTCCTGAGTAAAATTTACAGTTTGAGTATTGACCAGCTGCAAGTAATTATTTGCCTTTTGTTCGGTTAATCTTGAACCCCAAAAGGTATTTTTGGGATTAAAGTCACCTCCGATAGTCAAGTTACTTCCTAATTTTTGGAACAAGTTAATATAGTCTTCTTTCTTGAGCCTGTGAATTATTCCACAATTCTTCCACACATATATGTATACGAATCCAATTGGAATATTTACTAATTCTGATTGTTTTCCTTTGTAGTGGTAATTTACACTGTTATTTAAATATCGTATATATTTTTCAGCAAAAATTGTAATTCAATCCATAATAAATTTTAAAGATATTTTATTAATTTAAAAAAAATTATTTGAAACAGATATGTTGGTTGTTACATTTGACATCATTTACAAAATATGAAGTTTCTAACCTTTAAGAATATTAAAATTAAACTTTTAAAAGCCCATGTGGCAAATATATGATTTTCAAATCTATAATTACTGTTATTATATAACTAAATTTCCTTTAATTATGAAACAAAACTAACTATAATTGTGTCTTATCAAATCGAATTAACAATGGTAAATCAAACCAAACTTAAATTAAAATGCTTTAATCAATATCGTTTCAAAATAGGAAACGAAATTCCGAAAGTAACCTTCCACAATTTTCCAAATTATTAACATGATAGAGCCTTTGAAATTTTGACGTAAACTAAGATCAAAACAATATCAAAAAGAAACCGAAGCCATACTTGAGTCAACAGCTAATGGCCATGGATAGAGGAAAATATGAGTGTGATTTGGTTTTTGTGGAAAAAATTTCATAGCAAAATATCTGAATGCTCAAACCCTTTGAATTTTACTGTATAAGTAGATAATATCATTATCTATAATAAACAGAAGCCATACTTGAGTCAACATCTATAGGGATGGCCGATAATGGCCATGGATCGAGGAAAATATGAGTGTGATTTGGTTTTTGTGGAAAAAATTTCATAGCAAAATATCTGAATGCTCAAACCTTTTGAATTTTACTGTATAAGTAGATAATATCATTATCTATAATAAACAGAAGCCATACTTGAGTCAACATCTATAGGGATGGCCGATAATGGCCATGGATCGAGGAAAATATGAGTGTGATTTGGTTTTTGTGGAAAAAATTTCATAGCAAAATATCTGAATGCTCAAACCCTTTGAATTTTACTGTATAAGTAGATAATATCATTATCTATAATAAACAGAAGCCATACTTGAGTCAACATCTATAGGGATCTGTCTTGGACAACCCGACCTCGGTTCTTTGAAATCAACACATGGTCAATTTGGCTTCGAGATGTTTTACGTGGAGGTGTTCATGTTTCGAAATGAATGTTTTCATGAGGAAAAAATGTGCTAACCACTTTGAGATCATGAGCGATCGCAAAGTACATCATTCTTTCCCCATTTTCGGTCGCAGTTACGTGTCGGGAGTACGGACCTATGTTATTACATAATTCGGTCTGATTTCTGCCAGCTCTAGCATTAAAATCACCAATCACCAATTTGACATCGTGCTCCGGTATAGAACCCATCAGATTATCCAAATTATTGTAAAATGAGTCTTTATCTTGGGGTTGGCTTACATCAGTGGGCGCATGTACACAAACAATTGACAGGTTGGCTAATCTCATGTGCAAGCGAAGTCCAACACAGCCATTTTTACCTGTGGCCCAATGAGAAAGCCAACTCCAAGATATCCGAGGTCATCTCTACTTTGTAGCAACGTATAGCCCTGGGACACATGGTCTCCACTTTGAGGCCATCGAGTTTCTTGGAGAGCTACGAGTTCCAGCCGATACTCATTCATAGATGTGATAATGCCGTCCAACGCGCCAGGTTTTCTGAGTGACTGCACGTTCCACGTGCTGATCCTCAATAGCATATCCTGGTTCTTTAGCGGGAGGTCATTGTTATTTAGCCGGTATCCGATTTTTTTTACCTTGTTGACATTTTTAACAAATTCACTTTTTTACGGATGCGGATCGTCAGCCCAGCGATTCAACAAGATTAAGTCGCCTCCTACGACAAGCTCTGGATACTATGGTGGTATTCTATGGGTCTCATGTTTCGTTTCAAATATTTACGAAACAGGGCTGCCCCACTCACAGGGCTTAATATATAAAGCCCTGTGGGTGGGGCAGCCCTGTTTCGTAAATATTTCGAACGAAACATGATATATATATATATATATATATATATATATATATATATATATATATATATATATATATATATATATATATATATAGAGAGATATAGATATAGATAAAGATATAGATATATATACATATATATATATATATATATATATATATATATATATATATATATATATATATATATATATATAACTATACATACACATATATATATATATATATATATATATATATATATATATATATATATATATATATATATAGCTATATATACATATATATATATATATATATATATATATATATATGTGTATGTATAGTTATATATATATATATATATATATATATATATATATATATATATATATATATATATATATATGTATATATATCTATATCTTTATCTATATCTATATCTCTCTCTATATATATATATATATATATATATATATATATATATATATATATATATATATATATATATATATATATATATATATATATATATATATATATATATATATATATATATAAATATATATTATAAAACTTTAATTTAAACTTTAATTGTAAGGTATATATATATAACCTTACAATTTAAGTTTAATAATTGATCATTTTAGTTGAAATTTGTGCGTATTTACCTGTCTTGATTATTATCCTGAATGGAACATTTGTAAAAAATATCCATACAGTCACAATCTCGTACTATATCATCTCTCTTTAACGCAGATGATCGTATTTTTCTTATCACTTCGTCAGACGCCATTGATTGAGTATTACCTTTAATGGTTAATTCGATATTACTATTTTGTAAAGTTTTTAGTTTATAATTGTGAGCAGAGATTTGGATAAGTTCCTTTTCTATTTGATTTCTTCGATGGCCACGAAATTGATTATATATTTGGTGGCCCGTATGAATAAGTACATCTTCACCATTGACAAATACATTTAGTGTTTTGTCCTGACAAAGAACAAATTTATATTTTTGAGCATGATTTTCATATTTGCATTTGCCGTATACGATACAGTTTTCATTTTGATTGTCCATTCGAACTTCTTTAAAAGAAATTATGCAACTATTTTCTGCGATTTCTAGTGCTTTTGTTATCCCATTTCTTATGTATTCCTTTGATAAAATTGGTGTCAGTTGAAAGTTTTCTCCCAAATTTAAATTCATTTTCAGTCGCCAGTTTAATGATTTTTCATTTAAAATTGGTTCTTTAGATAATTTGAAAGAATCAGTTTGAGTTTGTTTAAAATTCATCGTATTTTCATTAACATGGTCGTTACCAATAGTTTGTTCTAAATTATTTATATTAAAATTATTTGAATTATTGTTCGTATGAAAATCACTATAGTCTATATGTGAATTTCTAAAATTTTCCATAATTGTTTCCGAATGAAGCTCTAATTTCAATTTTTTCAGAATTAACCAAATTTTTTTGTAATTTTTTCTATTAGCTGCTATTTTTAATAGTTTACATATCTCACTTATCACTTTCGTATTTACTGTGAATTCTGAAACAGAACCTATTTTTTTTAAGCATAGCTTAATCTGATTGGCATCAATTTTATTTTTATATTTATAATTGTACTTAACTCTAGATTTTACAGGACCGGTCATTGTTCTTTTTTAAACTTTCAATCTATATTATTTTAATATAATTAATATTATTTCACAGTTTACACTCAAATTATAATTTTTAAAGACAATTCACTATTTAATTGTTCTAATCACTAATTACTACACTATTAAAACAATAGAAATAAGTAACTTTATATAACAATGTTTAAAATAAACGATGGATATCAATAACTATAAAAATATTCCCAAAAAATCACACGTTTAATTATTAAATTAATAGATCACTTAAACTGCCTTTAGATTAAATAAACCACAATCAATGTTTGATAAAATTCATAATATAACTCATAATATACTCACAACATTTACCAAAATATAGTAGTCAAGAAATTAACGGTATTTAATTAAATATCAGAAATTTCTGAAAACTGTAGTATTTATAAACAATTTCCTAGTATTATAAAAAAAATACAAACATATAATTTTTACATGAAAAATAATAAATAATATATTTATAGTAAAAAAGATTTCAGGGCATAACGAATTTCAATAATATAATATATTTTCCTCGATCCATGGCCATTATCGGCCATCCCTATAGATGTTGACTCAAGTATGGCTTCTGTTTATTATAGATAATGATATTATCTACTTATACAGTAAAATTCAAAAGGTTTGAGCATTCAGATATTTTGCTATGAAATTTTTTCCACAAAAACCAAATCACACTCATATTTTCTTCGATCCATGGCCATTATCGGCCATCCCTATAGATGTTGACTCAAGTATGGCTTCTGTTTATTATAGATAATGATATTATCTACTTATACAGTAAAATTCAAAAGGTTTGAGCATTCAGATATTTTGCTATGAAATTTTTTCCACAAAAACCAAATCACACTCATATTTTCTTCGATCCATGGCCATTATCGGCCATCCCTATAGATGTTGACTCAAGTATGGCTTCTGTTTATTATAGATAATGATATTGTCTACTTATACAGTAAAATTCAAAAGGTTTGAGCATTCAGATATTTTGCTATGAAATTTTTTCCACAAAAACCAAATCACACTCATATTTTCCTCGATCCATGGCCATTATCGGCCATCCCTATAGATGTTGACTCAAGTATGGCTTCTGTTTATTATAGATAATGATATTATCTACTTATACAGTAAAATTCAAAAGGTTTGAGCATTCAGATATTTTGCTATGAAATTTTTTCCACAAAAACCAAATCACACTCATATTTTCCTCGATCCATGGCCATTATCGGCCATCCCTATAGATGTTGACTCAAGTATGGCTTCTGTTTATTATAGATAATGATATTATCTACTTATACAGTAAAATTCAAAAGGTTTGAGCATTCAGATATTTTGCTATGAAATTTTTTCCACAAAAACCAAATCACACTCATATTTTCTTCGATCCATGGCCATTATCGGCCATCCCTATAGATGTTGACTCAAGTATGGCTTCTGTTTATTATAGATAATGATATTGTCTACTTATACAGTAAAATTCAAAAGGTTTGAGCATTCAGATATTTTGCTATGAAATTTTTTCCACAAAAACCAAATCACACTCATGTTTTCCTCGATCCATGGCCATTATCGGCCATCCCTATAGATGTTGACTCAAGTATGGCTTCTGTTTATTATAGATAATGATATTGTCTACTTATACAGTAAAATTCAAAAGGTTTGAGCATTCAGATATTTTGCTATGAAATTTTTTCCACAAAAACCAAATCACACTCATATTTTCTTCGATCCATGGCCATTATCGGCCATCCCTATAGATGTTGACTCAAGTATGGCTTCTGTTTATTATAGATAATGATATTGTCTACTTATACAGTAAAATTCAAAAGGTTTGAGCATTCAGATATTTTGCTATGAAATTTTTTCCACAAAAACCAAATCACACTCATATTTTCCTCGATCCATGGCCATTATCGGCCATCCCTATAGATGTTGACTCAAGTATGGCTTCTGTTTATTATAGATAATGATATTATCTACTTATACAGTAAAATTCAAAAGGTTTGAGCATTCAGATATTTTGCTATGAAATTTTTTCCACAAAAACCAAATCACACTCATGTTTTCCTCGATCCATGGCCATTATCGGCCATCCCTATAGATGTTGACTCAAGTATGGCTTCTGTTTATTATAGATAATGATATTATCTACTTATACAGTAAAATTCAAAAGGTTTGAGCATTCAGATATTTTGCTATGAAATTTTTTCCACAAAAACCAAATCACACTCATATTTTCCTCGATCCATGGCCATTATCGGCCATCCCTATAGATGTTGACTCAAGTATGGCTTCTGTTTATTATAGATAATGATATTATCTACTTATACAGTAAAATTCAAAAGGTTTGAGCATTCAGATATTATGCTATGAAATTTTTTCCACAAAAACCAAATCACACTCATATTTTCCTCGATCCATGGCCATTATCGGCCATCCCTATAGATGTTGACTCAAGTATGGCTTCTGTTTATTATAGATAATGATATTATCTACTTATACAGTAAAATTCAAAAGGTTTGAGCATTCAGATATTTTGCTATGAAATTTTTTCCACAAAAACCAAATCACACTCATATTTTCCTCGATCCATGGCCATTATCGGCCATCCCTATAGATGTTGACTCAAGTATGGCTTCTGTTTATTATAGATAATGATATTATCTACTTATACAGTAAAATTCAAAAGGTTTGAGCATTCAGATATTTTGCTATGAAATTTTTTCCACAAAAACCAAATCACACTCATATTTTCCTCGATCCATGGCCATTATCGGCCATCCCTATAGATGTTGACTCAAGTATGGCTTCTGTTTATTATAGATAATGATATTATCTACTTATACAGTAAAATTCAAAAGGTTTGAGCATTCAGATATTTTGCTATGAAATTTTTTCCACAAAAACCAAATCACACTCATGTTTTCCTCGATCCATGGCCATTATCGGCCATCCCTATAGATGTTGACTCAAGTATGGCTTCTGTTTATTATAGATAATGATATTATCTACTTATACAGTAAAATTCAAAAGGTTTGAGCATTCAGATATTTTGCTATGAAATTTTTTCCACAAAAACCAAATCACACTCATATTTTCCTCGATCCATGGCCATTATCGGCCATCCCTATAGATGTTGACTCAAGTATGGCTTCTGTTTATTATAGATAATGATATTATCTACTTATACAGTAAAATTCAAAAGGTTTGAGCATTCAGATATTTTGCTATGAAATTTTTTCCACAAAAACCAAATCACACTCATGTTTTCCTCGATCCATGGCCATTATCGGCCATCCCTATAGATGTTGACTCAAGTATGGCTTCTGTTTATTATAGATAATGATATTATCTACTTATACAGTAAAATTCAAAAGGTTTGAGCATTCAGATATTTTGCTAGGAAATTTTTTCCACAAAAACCAAATCACACTCATATTTTCCTCGATCCATGGCCATTATCGGCCATCCCTATAGATGTTGACTCAAGTATGGCTTCTGTTTATTATAGATAATGATATTATCTACTTATACAGTAAAATTCAAAAGGTTTGAGCATTCAGATATTTTGCTATGAAATTTTTTCCACAAAAACCAAATCACACTCATATTTTCCTCGATCCATGGCCATTATCGGCCATCCCTATAGATGTTGACTCAAGTATGGCTTCTGTTTATTATAGATAATGATATTATCTACTTATACAGTAAAATTCAAAAGGTTTGAGCATTCAGATATTTTGCTATGAAATTTTTTCCACAAAAACCAAATCACACTCATATTTTCTTCGATCCATGGCCATTATCGGCCATCCCTATAGATGTTGACTCAAGTATGGCTTCTGTTTATTATAGATAATGATATTGTCTACTTATACAGTAAAATTCAAAAGGTTTGAGCATTCAGATATTTTGCTATGAAATTTTTTCCACAAAAACCAAATCACACTCATATTTTCCTCGATCCATGGCCATTATCGGCCATCCCTATAGATGTTGACTCAAGTATGGCTTCTGTTTATTATAGATAATGATATTATCTACTTATACAGTAAAATTCAAAAGGTTTGAGCATTCAGATATTTTGCTATGAAATTTTTTCCACAAAAACCAAATCACACTCATATTTTCCTCGATCCATGGCCATTATCGGCCATCCCTATAGATGTTGACTCAAGTATGGCTTCTGTTTATTATAGATAATGATATTATCTACTTATACAGTAAAATTCAAAAGGTTTGAGCGTTCAGATATTTTGCTATGAAATTTTTTCCACAAAAACCAAATCACACTCATATTTTCCTCGATCCATGGCCATTATCGGCCATCCCTATAGATGTTGACTCAAGTATGGCTTCTGTTTATTATAGATAATGATATTATCTACTTATACAGTAAAATTCAAAAGGTTTGAGCATTCAGATATTTTGCTATGAAATTTTTTCCACAAAAACCAAATCACACTCATGTTTTCCTCGATCCATGGCCATTATCGGCCATCCCTATAGATGTTGACTCAAGTATGGCTTCTGTTTATTATAGATAATGATATTATCTACTTATACAGTAAAATTCAAAAGGTTTGAGCATTCAGATATTTTGCTATGAAATTTTTTCCACAAAAACCAAATCACACTCATATTTTCCTCGATCCATGGCCATTATCGGCCATCCCTATAGATGTTGACTCAAGTATGGCTTCTGTTTATTATAGATAATGATATTATCTACTTATACAGTAAAATTCAAAAGGTTTGAGCATTCAGATATTTTGCTATGAAATTTTTTCCACAAAAACCAAATCACACTCATATTTTCCTCGATCCATGGCCATTATCGGCCATCCCTATAGATGTTGACTCAAGTATGGCTTCTGTTTATTATAGATAATGATATTATCTACTTATACAGTAAAATTCAAAAGGTTTGAGCATTCAGATATTTTGCTATGAAATTTTTTCCACAAAAACCAAATCACACTCATATTTTCTTCGATCCATGGCCATTATCGGCCATCCCTATAGATGTTGACTCAAGTATGGCTTCTGTTTATTATAGATAATGATATTGTCTACTTATACAGTAAAATTCAAAAGGTTTGAGCATTCAGATATTTTGCTATGAAATTTTTTCCACAAAAACCAAATCACACTCATATTTTCCTCGATCCATGGCCATTATCGGCCATCCCTATAGATGTTGACTCAAGTATGGCTTCTGTTTATTATAGATAATGATATTATCTACTTATACAGTAAAATTCAAAAGGTTTGAGCATTCAGATATTTTGCTATGAAATTTTTTCCACAAAAACCAAATCACACTCATATTTTCCTCGATCCATGGCCATTATCGGCCATCCCTATAGATGTTGACTCAAGTATGGCTTCTGTTTATTATAGATAATGATATTATCTACTTATACAGTAAAATTCAAAAGGTTTGAGCATTCAGATATTTTGCTATGAAATTTTTTCCACAAAAACCAAATCACACTCATGTTTTCCTCGATCCATGGCCATTATCGGCCATCCCTATAGATGTTGACTCAAGTATGGCTTCTGTTTATTATAGATAATGATATTATCTACTTATACAGTAAAATTCAAAAGGTTTGAGCATTCAGATATTTTGCTATGAAATTTTTTCCACAAAAACCAAATCACACTCATATTTTCCTCGATCCATGGCCATTATCGGCCATCCCTATAGATGTTGACTCAAGTATGGCTTCTGTTTATTATAGATAATGATATTATCTACTTATACAGTAAAATTCAAAAGGTTTGAGCATTCAGATATTTTGCTATGAAATTTTTTCCACAAAAACCAAATCACACTCATGTTTTCCTCGATCCATGGCCATTATCGGCCATCCCTATAGATGTTGACTCAAGTATGGCTTCTGTTTATTATAGATAATGATATTATCTACTTATACAGTAAAATTCAAAAGGTTTGAGCATTCAGATATTTTGCTATGAAATTTTTTCCACAAAAACCAAATCACACTCATATTTTCCTCGATCCATGGCCATTATCGGCCATCCCTATAGATGTTGACTCAAGTATGGCTTCTGTTTATTATAGATAATGATATTATCTACTTATACAGTAAAATTCAAAAGGTTTGAGCATTCAGATATTTTGCTATGAAATTTTTTCCACAAAAACCAAATCACACTCATATTTTCTTCGATCCATGGCCATTATCGGCCATCCCTATAGATGTTGACTCAAGTATGGCTTCTGTTTATTATAGATAATGATATTGTCTACTTATACAGTAAAATTCAAAAGGTTTGAGCATTCAGATATTTTGCTATGAAATTTTTTCCACAAAAACCAAATCACACTCATATTTTCCTCGATCCATGGCCATTATCGGCCATCCCTATAGATGTTGACTCAAGTATGGCTTCTGTTTATTATAGATAATGATATTATCTACTTATACAGTAAAATTCAAAAGGTTTGAGCATTCAGATATTTTGCTATGAAATTTTTTCCACAAAAACCAAATCACACTCATATTTTTGGCGGTCATTTTTAATTTTCTTTAATACTAAATTGAATTAAAATGTATTATTGTATTTACGTCATATTGAATTTTTAAATATTTCACGTATCAAATATTATATTTCAATAATGAAATATCATATTATTAAAATCTACTCAAATAAGAAATAATTTTTCTAATTGGAATTAAGTTTAACAGTGTATTACTAACACAATGAAATTTTGTGGAAAAATGTGGAATTCTTCACACCCGTTCTTTCTTTAGGTTATACCGCGAGGAACAATATATTGCAGATATATTATATAGGTGTTGTGATAACCAAAGTTAACAGTCACGGTGGTTACTTACATGGATTCTTTTTCTATTTTAAGTTCTTCATGATGATTAATACTGTCCCTAATAAATATAGCTGACCCTTCTCTTGCCCGTTCTGATCGATGTGTTGTATGATAACAAGTATATCTCCGGATTGATACATATGAGCTGCTGGTAAAATGTGTTTCTGATACTAAGCATATATCAATTTTCTCAGCGTTTAAAAATAGTTCTAATTCTGCTAGATGTTGTGTTAATCCGTTTGCATTCCATACGGCTATTCTTAATGAGTATAGTTGACTGAACTCTGTATAGCAGACATTATTTCTTTTTAGCTATTTTGGAACTTGGTATTTCCAGCAGATTGAGTCGATCCAGAATTAATTTATTTAGTTTATTCTGTTCCTCAAGGCTATTTAAAATTGCTTGGACATTGTTTTTGAATTGTTCAGTTCCGTTGGTGTCAGCTTCTTCTAAATTTGAAGTGGCCTGCGCATATGTATAATTCTCCCTGCGCATATGTACTTCATTTCTTGTTCGATCTTTGTTTGGATGACTTAGGAGGGGTTTGCGTGCCGGATCCCTCATTCTCTGTAGTTGCTTGGCAACCTCACATCCTCTGTTGTTCGCCGGATGCTGCCCATTACAGTTTATACATATTGCTGGTTCTTCTTTAGATAGTTTGCAAGTTTGAGTTGGGTGCTTTCCAGCACATTTTGCACATCTTGGTTCACGTTCCCAATATCTTTGCGTATGGTTATAGCCTTGACATTTTTTACATTGTACTATTTTTGTACTGCTTTTTTTAACAGCTTCAATCTTAACTCGCATGTTGAGTATGCCAGTTATATTGTAAATTTTTTCTATTTGCTCAGATTTATCAAACGATAGCATGAACACGGGAAGTTTTCTTTTTGAAACTGCTTCTAGTCGGTTTTCTCCGCTACGTACTATTTTAAATCCCTTATTTTCTAGTTCTTCCATTATTGAATTAATTTCACAAGTTAGATGTAGGCCTCTTGCTATGAACTTGATGGGACGATCGGTTTTATTTTCGTATGTGTACCACTGATTATTGACAAGTATCTGTATGCGTTTGGATTAGAAGTGTTAATCTTCCATACATTATTGTTCAGCGCAGTGATTTTGTAATCTTATTCCGTAACGGAACTCATTACACTTTGAATTTCTGAATAGTTGGTTACTCCTACTATGAAAATCGGTGGTGGGGCTTTCACCTTCGGTGCTTCATTTTGTTAAGCTGGTTGCCGTTCTGGTGATTTTGCTACCTCTGGTGAGGACTCAGCTTTTCTTTTTTTATTTCTCTTATTTTGTTTAGCATTTTCCTTCTTCAACATCCAGTTAGTTTCCCTTTCTAACTCTTCCTCGTCCGTTGAATATTCATTCTTCTGCGACTTGGCTCTTTTTGGTTGTACTTCGATGTCTGCCGCTTCTATGTTTAAGGTTTTGTCTTCCGTCTTTTTGAATTTGTTTTCAAGCATATCAACTCGCGTTGAATATTGGAGATTAATTACTCCATGTATTCAATTTTTTGTTCAAATCGACTGTTCTGATTATTGACGAGGCCACTGAGATGAAAATGGGCTTCATCGCTCATTATCAATTTAGACGAAAAATCTTCAATTTCACGAGACAGCCTTTCACGAGATGCATCACTGTACTCAACTCGTTCATCAGGATTACTCGGTAGCAATTTTTGGACTAATCGAATTTTGTACGGGAACATTTTGAAATCAGTTTACAAAATTCGCCTTAAATTGCGTGCAGAAATGTGTGCAGAAACTGCGTGCAGAAACTGGAAACCACGTCTCCAAATTGATTTTTCTGACGAGTCTGCAACACTGCACTATAGAGCCACATTTTCAGTGTTACGAGACGTCCGTTATCTTCCAAAACGAGGTCTTTCTGCTGTCGTACTGGACGATAAGGATATTTTTGACGCAATTTCCGCTGAGTGGCAATATAATGGAACGATTATTTTCAATAAATATTGTAACTAGTTCTGCTCGTTCTCGTGGCGTATATTTATTCATTATGCTTAAAGCGAAATTGAGCTGAACGTCACATAACCACTCTGTATAAGAACCGAAGTAAAAGTCACTTCAGTGTCGTAAACATAACCAAACTGGACAACGAAGTTAGCATGTTAACTCGTTGTCGATAATCCAAATCATCTTGGTGTCTACTGCAATCAGTTACTTTATAGCTTGTAAATATCGATTGAGTGTCAACTGGCTTTGATGAAGAGTTTGTTTACATCAGATCACGCAGTATAAGCCAAGAAGCAATGGCATCATATGGAAAGTGGTTTTGAGCCCTGTGGGTGGTGGTATCCATGTTTCGTAAATATATATTTTGAACGAAACATAAGACCCATAGAATACCACCACAGTATCCAGAGCTTGTCGTATTAGATAAATCAATCTGGTTTGATCGCTGAGCTGACCCGCATCCGTAAACAAAAATTTAAAAATGTCAAAAAACAAATCGGGATCCCCCGTTTAAGTACCCTGAAATGAGATTGACGATCGACACGTGGAATATTCAAGAAGTTTGATCGCTTGAAATGCGAGAACTATCGACATTTAGCTTTCTTTTGCACAGCATACAAGTAACTGTCATACATTGTCTTGGGACGAATCACTCCTCTGGCGGAGGAAGTTACCGGTGACTAGCAACGAGGATTCCGTCCGAATCGTCCAGTCATTGAACAAGTTTTCTCACTACGGATGATTCTTTCCATGTGCCACGAACCAACTAGCAAGCTACACCAGGTGTTCCTAGATTTGAACCAAGGCCTATGACTCGATCAATCGAGAGGCTAATGGTATGTCCTTTGAAGGCGACGATGGGTATCAATAAATATTCACTTGTTGCGAATGCATTAGCTCCTCCATGGTTAAGTGTAGATTTTCAAAGCCCCAAATGTGACAGTTTTGCTTGTTGGCATGGCGTGCGAGATAAAAATGAGCTTCGTCGGAAAACATAAGTTTTCGGTGAAGATGCTCATTATCTTCCAAGAATCCTACCAGCAGAATTGACTAACCTTAAACGTTGTGGATGGTTATTTTTATCCAGCTTCTGTACTTAAAAGGCCCTTATACCGAGGGTTCTATGCAAAATAAGAAATATGTTGAAATCTTGAGTACGACGACGAGCTGGTGTTGACGATGCTCGACATATTCTAACCAACAACTGGAAAACTGGAATGTTCTCGAAGTTACAGTCATAACACGAATGTCGTAAGTGTTGCCACACTCGAAATAAAAGGTAGTTTGACACTGCAATTGTGAGATTGACCAAGGATATTGCTAACCTCACAACTTTGTCCTATTTTAAAACATGATGAATGTAGTTATACTTCCAGGGGTCCAGAAAATGGCGTTACGAAAACTTTTATAATTAAAATTTTTGTTCAAGTCTCCAAGACGATCACTGCCGTAACTCGACTAGGCAGTCTGAATGAAGTTAGACTTCACTGAATACCCAGCCGCATGGGTATCAAACGACATCATTTTCCACTTTTGTGGGACCTGGACTCGCTAATGACGTTACTATCGCTTAAATGAGATATCGATTGTCATTTTGGTCCAGATTTGCACCAGAAGAGATGAAATAACCTTATCTATTATCGACAATTCAAAATCGTCTTTTGATCAATAAATTAGCAAGGATTCCAGCCCTTCTTGAATTCCTTAAAATAATCTCGGAACATCACAAATCGCAAACAGTGTAGACTGCACTGCTTTGGATCACAATTCCTATTTAACAATTGACTGACGACCTTGATGATACCAGATATGTTGAACTTCATTGGAAGAACAAACAGATTGCGGGACTGAGGGTGTACGTCTAGGAAGGGATGACAAAATGGGTCAATCGAGCTTGAGTATCATGGGGAATAAACTCTGGTTGCTCGTAAGACCTCGACTTTCCACTATTTTCGCGGACGGTAGAAATATTTTAACTTATTAAATCTGGTTCTGGAAAATGATAAGAGGATGACCAAAAAAGTTATCGATGCTTATGTACCAAGAAATATATTGATACCATGACAAATTTTTGGAACTTCTTGTAAGTTTGTGGAATTGGCTCCTATACGAAGTTAGTGGACAAATGAATAGACTGTAAGAGAAGTCTTTGTATATAGCCTTTTTCCCTGGAACCTTGTTGAAACGGAATTCAATATTCTTTCCTCCAGCTTGCTACGTAATTGACTTGAATTGTAAATCGATTAAACCAAGCTTGTAAAGTAATATATAGATTGCCTTCGAGGCAACAAAACCTGAGTTTTCATTTCAGCATTCCAATGATTCAAATGGTGGGATAGTTTGTATCCAAGTTGCATTGGATAAAAATTGTGAGTAATGAAACCAACAGCATTCAAAACTATTGGTAAAAGGTACCCAAGAGAAATTCGGAACGTGGCAACAAACGAGGAATCCAGCTGACAAAACAATTTTAAATAACAAATGAGAACAGCTTAAGTAAGAAATTCAAAAGCAAAATAAAAATTCGTTTTCTTTCTATCTTGGAAAATTGACCGCTGACGAAAATACGAACTACTGTCTATGGAAGGCAACAAAAAGAATAACTTAAATTATGCAGATCCCTCCTATATTAAGTGAAATGATGGCTCGTGAGCTAGGGCTAACAAATCAAGAGCTGAAGAATTTGTTAATCTGGCTGATATTTTTAAACCGAATGAGACCAAATCAGATGTTAAAAAAGAAGTTACTAGGGGAAACAATTTTATCTGAACAGTAAAGGCGGCTGGGTATGACCTTCTAACGGGAGAAATTCTAAAGCAACTACCAAAGAAAGCTATCATGCTAAACTAACTCACTTACTAAAAGCTGTTTACGGCATGTGCTATAGATAAACCGCCCAATGAAGCTAAATCGTACTGTCCGATATCCATGCTTCTTATCAATTCAAAGCTAATGGATAGACAACTCTTGAGAAGAATAAATCCTATAGCAGAAAGTGGAGACCTAAGACCGGATCGCAGGTTAACATAATTCCAGTTTTTATAAAAAAGGCGTAAGAAGATAAACAAATTCGTTCGACCTTATTTTCGGATGTGGCAGCTGCTTCCGATCAGGTATAGCACGAAGGTTTAATAAACAAAAGAAAATGAAATGTATGAAAGATAAGAAAATGAGTATTCTGGACTAAGAGAAGTAAGGACAGGAGTCCCTCAAGGCAGTGTTTTGCACCCATTCCTATACCTACTATATACAAGTCATATACCACAGTTCAACCACGTAACCATAGCAAAAGGGCAAACTGTGGAAGAGGCTATGAATAAACTTCAATGTGCAAGTGATGAAATTTACCAGTCAAACTAAGAATACTAACATTAAACTTATATACAAAACTTCCAGAATAAGGTACTTAGGAGTGTAGTCAATGTACCCTGATATATGCGAAGTAGGGATTTACATCGTGACTTGGAAATTCCAAATATAAAACACGAAATAAAAAGAATTGTCAATACGGAAGCCTCTCGGCTACTGGACAACAAAAGTAGACTAAAAAGTACCAACCCCAATATGCAAGCAGTTACCTATAATATTAGACAGACATTGGTGCATCGACTGTGACCATATTATAGTTTAGATTTAAAGGATTCAGATGTCAATTGATGGTTAGTCTGGAAAGACTAGTTTCAATATGAAAAAAATAGGGACAGTAACATAAACTATGTTTGCCCTAAAAACTCTTTGCCTTAAGAAATTTTGTCGATTTTGCGAAAAACTTAACCTTATTTCCTACTTCTCATATTCAATGAACACTCCATCTTGTGACGAATCCTTAAGCTTTTACTCAGCACTAATCATGAATGTTTGTTACGTGAGAAACGGTTACTCCCGAATACAGATATTATTGACTTGAGACATAAGTCAGTAGATAGTATAGACACGATTCATTATACTGCATCTCATTCCTGGTTATACATCGCATTATACCATGTAAATAAAAGCTCTTGAGAAAGCTAAACCCATTGTTAATCTATATATAAAACCATAAAACATGTAATTAATTTAATTTTAATAGATCGCCTGCAGCCCTTTCAAAATGGGCGCATATACCGCAAATAGCAACAACAATTTTCAAAATTTTCCCATAGCTTTGTCCATTCGAACTCAAATTCCGAAGAAAACTATTTTGGCTCAAGAAAATAGCAACAACACAATTATTGTTTGCACACACATGAATGAAGAAAAGCTCCACCTCTAAACCATTAATGTGCCATAAAAAAAAAGGTTAAATCATAATTTTTATAGTAAACCACAATCGTGTTATCTCTTTTCTGTTTCAAACTACACAACTCATTCGCTTTATTTATGTACATATAACAACAAATCCGCCCACCTGTTGCTTAATATACCATCAGCATGTGGATAGAAACGAGACAAACGATTGTTAACAAAATATTTTTTATTAATGAAAGAAGCATGCGCACAAGCAAAAACAAAATATATGAGTTGGGTAACTCCTCCTCCTCCACATATTTTATTTGTCTCTGTTTTTATAGTGCAGCGTGTCGATACTCGAAAAACACATTAAGATAGTGTAGTACAGTGATGTATGTACACTTTATAACAAGACGGGCGGACGTCTGGATATGAGATGTGAATGATACGATTTATGACTATAATTGTGATGATGATGATGGGTATAGATGAAGTGGCAAATATTTGCGTTATTGTTCGATATAAATATGAGCTTTTTGGTAGTAATTCAACTAGAAAGCTTGCACTGTGTTGTTGTTGTCAAATATAACAAGAGTGCGTAATGATGTAATTAAATACATAAATACATAATTTTAATGATTAAGATGCTCGTATGTATACGCTGTACATACATGTAATTATCGTATGCGTGATGTGGCTTCGAGTTAGTCAGGTGTGGCGAATTAAAAGTTAGTTATAGCCATGTATGTATTATATTTTAATTAGTGATGTAATTAGACTTGATTAAACTATAGAATAGTGTTAATTAGAGTAATATACATAGTTTGAATTGCTAAATAGGTGAGCGGTTTATTTCGAGTTCCATGCGCATAATACATAATTCATTTCTTAATTAATTGTTGATTCGAAATGCCACGGAGGCATTCGTTCTTCAATTAGATCTATGAATTAGAGCTTGGATATGGTTGATAAGCTACGTCACTGTTTTCCACCGCCTATATAGAATTGATGTCCTTTATATAGAAAAATTTAAGTCTGTTATTAGTCAAACAGTTTATCAGTATAATTGTACCATATGGCCAGTTTTGGCCAGATAACACCCATATGGTACAGTTATACTGTACTAGAAGCCCAATGTTTGACTAAAAGTGAAATAAGATGAAAAATCGAAACTCCAGTAGTTGAGTATGGGCGGCTGGTTTGATTTTTAAGGTTGCTATTACTCGTTGGTGATCGCTGTGTACATCTGCGCCTCTCATTGCTCTGATATATTATAGGGAGGATATAGAAACTTCTTAATTACCAGTACATGGTCAATTTAGTTTCTCGTGCTGCCATCTGGTGATGCCCAGGTGTATTTAATTTTGTGTGGGAATTTGCTACTGCCTATGAATATATATTTGTGACACAATTGTCGATGAGTCTTGTCTCTGTTGTTGTTCCTTGCAGAGTCTAGTGAGTGTTTTTACCCATGATTGTCGCTATTCCGGTGTTATCAAATCCAATTTTTGCGATGAAATCTCCTTGGATAATTTTGATGTCATTTCGGCGTTCACTTAATATGGCGGCTTTAAGGCTTCTCGATTGATCTTTGATTCTGTGTCATCTGCTTCTAGTGTGGGCACACATAGCATTGTATGATTGTTGAATTTCTGATTTTTGAGTGGAGTCGTGCTGTTTTTATTCTGCTACTTATTGGTTTCCACTTGAGTAGTTATTTTTTTACCCGTTGATAGTATACCTATATAGGGGCTTGTTTGTGTTTGTCAGCTCTACCATACCAAAGTTCTTATGTTCCAGTTTCCAGTATTCGTGTTTTCCAGTATTCGTATCTGTAATCATTTTTGATTTCGGACTAAATGAATGCCTGGTCCAATGAATCCTAGCCAGCTTCCGGGGCTGCTTGCGATAAGGTAGACTGGCATACCAGGGGTAGGTTCACGCTTTTTCAATTGGGCATTTTTTACCTCTGTGATGTTCTCAAACGATCATCCAACTAACCCAAATAATCTTTGCTGCCTCTGACATCCCACCCCCCAAAATATAAGCCTGTTTTGAGTCAAAAATAGTTTATCAGTCATGTTTTGGCCAGATCTATTGTTATAATACCATCAAGAGCAATAAGTAGGAAAAGAGAATCTCTAGTAGATGAGTATTGTGTATACTGCTCGGATCATCACTAGCTCACAAAAAAACTTTGGGTGGCCATTATACTTAAAACTTTCCGACAGATAAAAAACCTCACACAGTGGCATACGGAACTATAAAGAATGCTATAGTGCGAGGCTAAAGTCCAAATGTTGTGCATTTTGTATTTCCGTGGATAGTTCCATTGTTACTTCAGTTTTAATACATTGAGCTTTCAGCTTAGTATGAAATTCAAGAATAGAAGTCGCAACCACTAGTATGAAAATGTTTGAGTGATATCCTCTATAGTCTGAAATTATACAAGCTCCTTTAATGTATCACAACCAGTCTCATACCCAACTCTTTGGTTACCATAGATCGTAATCGAATGATGAAACTTTCTGAATAGCATTCTGCCAATTTTACGTTTCGGTTCTCATCGGGTCCTACTTTAAGGTATATTGGAGACGTGTTTCAATAGATTTTGTTTGACCTCTTGAATTAGTTGGAAAAGAGAATGTCCAGTTGTTGAGTATGCTATACTGCACGGAGTATCACTAGCTCTCACTGAGACTTTAGGTGGCTAGGATACTTAAAATTAAGGCCAACAGAAAAATACATCATACATTACCATAAAGAACTCACAACTCCTGCTATGGGATTTAATTCCGTGAATTGTGGCTATATTTTTAATATATTGAGTTTTCAGACTAGTTTGAAACTCAAGAAGGGAAACTGTAAAAAAGAGGAGATAATGTATCCAGGGTCCATGTGAGGCACCAGTAGTTTAGAAGTTTGATCTTCTCAAGTCAGAAATTATAAACCCCCTTTTTTCCAACGGGGTTCATGGCACACTGAACTCTTTCGCTGTTCGTTCAGTTTCATCTTATCGGTCCAATTGTGCTCCAGCAGGATTCACATATGTATTTATTAATACTACCGATCGTTACCCGATTCGAACCCGTTCCCTTTCGTTCCACCTGTAACTTTAAGGTTTACTGCATGTAGACGGGTTTCAATAGATCACCCTTGTTACCACGGAATCATTCGTTCTCTAATTACATCTATGAATTAAATCTTGTATTAAGTGTTCAAGATTATCCAAGATTATGTAAGATTATCCATCTTAAGTTAAGTCACTGTTTCGTATATATAAATCTTGGCAATCTATAAATACCAAGAAGTGGGCTGTCAAAACCTAAATCTGTTTTGAGTCAAATAGTTTATCAGTCCCATTTTGGCGCCAGATTTGTCTTACTATGACACCCATGGGGTATAATTTGACTATATGATCCATATGTTTGACTAAGATATCAATAAAAAAAAAGATGAAAAAGAGATTCTCCAGTAGAGGAGTATTGTATACTGCTCGGAGCATCACTAACTCTCAAAGAGACTTTGGGTGGCCATTATACTTAAAACTTTCCAACAGATAAAAAAAAACTCACACAGTACCATAAAGAACTCACAACTACAACACTTGTGTTGTGCATTTAGCTCCATTGTGAGCATTTTTAATACGTTGAGCTTTCAGCTTAGTTTAAAATTCAAGAATAGAAGTCAACCACTAGTTTGAACGTGTTTGAATGGTCTCCTCTAGTCTGAAATTTAAAAGCTTCTAATGTATCACAACGTGGCTCATGACACACCAAACTCTTTCGTGGATCGTTCAATAACGTCTCATCGGTTCAATTACACTCAAACAGAGGTTCACATACCGATTGTAACCGAATTATGAAACTGCGACTGCATAGCATTCTGCCCTTTTTGCGATTCGAACTCGTTCTCTTCCGCTCTGTAACTTTAAGGCATATTGCAGTCGTGTTGCGATAGATCTCTCTTAGTACACTTAAAATCAGAATAAGATTACATTTCGTTTCCAATTAGCACAACAAAGATTATAATCTAGAATATCGCAATTGTTATTGTTGAAACTCATTTAAAATCCATTTTGTATAACTGCTAGACATGCAAAAATACAATTAGCGATATTCAGCAATGAATTAAGTGTGTGAACTGATTAAGTGTTTGCACGACCATGTACATAAATATATTATGATTCAAATCGGATGAGGATAAAATTTTCATTGTCTAGTTCGGACAGGAACGTTCTGATTAGGTCTTAACACATGAGACGTTTTGAAGTATCATTCTTGCCTATATGCAAGACACCTTTGACGATGCGTAGCTAACTCTTCACCACATACACGATTATGCTATAAAATTTCCCCAATTTCCTACTTAATTAATATTCTAATTTTCCATCTGATGCTGTTGTTTGTTATTATCTATAGTTGAACCCGTTTCCAACCCATTCCTCTAAATTTCACTCAATATTATATATTGTATGTATAAACCGGCATACATACACACACACACACATAACTACACCGAACCAAAGTATAAATAAACAACTTGTTGAACACCTGTGTACCTTCGTCTCTCATCATCATATACATCAGCATGTCGATTTTCCATCTTTTTCCAACAAAAATCACTATATATATAAACAATGTATTGACGACAATTAGGACGACGACGGCGACGATGAAGATTATGATTATATCGGAAAAGCGTGTCAATCGATGCGCAATGACGGCAAAGCGATTGGTGGGGAAATCAATCTAAATCACATATGACACAAAATATGTGTTATGCTGCGTTATCGTTAAATCAAAAACACTATATGGATGCAACATATATATACTTTGGGCGATATAAACAAAAACGAGCGGGTTTTCGAGTATGCGAACCAAAGAAAAGGATACGAGATGCAATATATACACACATTTACCGCACATGATAACACAAAACAAACAAACAAACGAGAAAATTGGGAAAAAGACGAAGAAAAACTACGAGTACATATATAAAACCAACCCCCATCATCATGTATCCATCCAGAGTTTATCACAAGTTTTATTTTTCTGTTATAATTTTTCCTCATGGTTTTTCCTTTTTATGGATACATACCAATACATATACATACATTGTGTTCTATATATGTGATGATAATATTGGGTGAAAATACAAAAGGGATGTAATTTTTACGAAAACATTTAGTTTTGTTCAAGGCTTTCGATACGGTGGAGCTTTTTATGAGTGTAAAAATAAAAGTTGAGCATTTTTTGATTTTGTTATTATTTTTTTTTTGGTTTGATTTCGTTTTATGTGGAAAATTTGAAAATTATTAAAAAACTGTTGTGTTGAGTGAAAAAAATATTTTGAGTGAAATTTTAAAAGTTTAGTTTTGAGTGAAAATTTGTATATTTATAGTTTGGGTGATGTGCAGTTTTTTTGTTGTATATACTTACGAACAGTGCAAAACACTTTCGATACGATTTGATAACGAAGGTGAGTACATTTATAATTTGACTCATACCTCTGTGTCGAACATATTGAGCTTTTATTTTATGACTTTGTGAATGCGTATAATTCGGTTATACATTTGATGTATTTGGATGAATCGTAATTCTTGTTTGAGTTGTTGACAAACATGAAACTATAAGTATATACATAAATTGAGTGGGAATGGAAACTAGTGGGAAATTAATGTATGTACACATGTATATACAAACAATAAAATTAGAAATGATTCATGATGAAGATTTAATTGCTATTTAATTGGATTTTCTGGTTTAACGATAATTCGTTTATTTTTGGTTAGCTTATTAAGGCGTTGCGTGACTAAGTTTTAAGCTTGTTTTACGGTATTTTTGTTTTGACACATTTTCATGGTGAATTGAGCTTTTTAAGTATCCAATCATCTTAAACAAAATAAAAGATTGTGTTAGAACTGGATCAAAACTTGTTGTGTTAAAATGGGAATGAGGGTCAACCTTGATTCTGAAAGTTTCCTTTAAGATGCTTAAAAATTTAATGCTAAGCCTTGTCCTGTGAATTCGAATAAATTTAATGGTAGCAAACACTTCGAACGATTCCATGACACAGTGGTGAAGTCCCAACGTCCGACAATTTTCTTATCGGCCGACTGCTTGCCAAAACTCCTGAACTAAAACGATGGGACTTATTCAGGAAATATTTAAACATTTTATAACAAAGTGTGGCAGCCTGGATCAGGTCAAATGAGCTATCAATGACAGGAGAGTATTTTTGAATACAATTCTTGCCCGTTGCCAGTGTCCAACATAAAATTATAATCAACCTCAAACCATTTCTGATATGAATTGATGAGTTTAAGAAACAATAAGGCACACAGAACGGTTTTGCCGATAGATGTGGACCTTCTTGATGTCACAGTTTGCAATACCTATAACAGTCAGAGACTACCTCGTGAGGAAGTCAGTGAATCTCAAGTCGGATTCACCGAGTGCTAGAAGCTCCTTCGTCTATCGAACAAGGGAGGAATACTTTTTTAATGATTTAGATTAGGAACGTTGCGGCAATTGTAACGCTTGGGTAGACGAGAAAAAAAATGCTTTTTTAAGTTGGGCTCCAGTTTACCAGCACGGTTGTTCGGCTTTGCTCTATTTTTGAGCGAGTGGACTCGGACGGAGTACCTACTGATACCAAAACAAAACCACCAAACAACCCGAAGGCAATCAATCCGATGCTGTGGAATGGAGGAAAAGTGTAGGGTCGGAAAGTAGAGAAAAGAAACAGAGAATATCTGAGTGTGAGACACATAAGAAAAACTCACCTCGAACTCCATTCGATTCTGCTGCTGGCTGAATTTGATCAACCGAGCCTATCCTGCAACGCTATACCAAGTAGAGACAACGGAAAATTTGCACATAAAGTATAATTGTTCCGTGTAACCAATACAGTCGCAATTATACCCATTCGCCTGATACACTAAAACGTCTGATGTCATTGGCATGAAATCGACCCACTTTGTTTTGCTCATATCTTCAAGTTCGTATACATTTCCTATATTCCGCGAATTTTTGCAATTACGATAAAGCGAATCAAACTTCTAATTGCATCCATCCACGGCATTGGACTGTCTAAAATTCTTTTTTTGACACTATGTCTCCTACGCTTGTGCCGGACGACTTCGCAGATTATATCATATGCTTTATTCAAGTTCTATACATTTCCCGGGTAAGATCTTCCTGAATTTTAACAATCATCTTCGTTCTCTATGTCCGAGCTTCGCGAGCCAGAAAATGCCACATTTCGTCCTCGAAGATGCATCGCTGTTCCAAGCACACGAAATCTGGACAATCTTACCATCCCAATTAAGGTAGTTCTTCCTCGCTAATAAATATAACTTCGTATGGCTGAGAGGATGCTCCTGTTCATCTTTTCAGCTGGATTCGTCTGCAGATGGTTGTATGCGTTTAGCCAATGTTGTACCTTATATTCTTGTAGAAACATTTTAAATTTCTTGGAAGTAAACTGACTACGTATAGTCTGATATCAAAACCGAAGATACACCGAACAGTATAAGAAAACGACATATTCCAAGTATTTTATTAGCGTCACTGACTCAGAATTCCTTACGGACCCATGTCGGATAGGCGTGTTGGATCTCTCGGGTCTCCCATGGGTACACTAGAAATTTCGCACTTCGGTTTGTTTATAGCTGGCATTTATCTCAAACCTTCACATTTTCATGTATACATCCTTAGGAATTTTGGGCTAGTAGAAATCTTTCTGAATGCGACGCAGTGTAATATGGTATACATAGCTTAAGTGTTATCCTGGTTGTTCAACAAAATTACTTGCCTTTCATGTCGTGGGACCCGTCTGACAATATTGATCGATCGAGCCAACCCTGTAACGCTATACACAATAGTTGTCCAATTTTAAGTGACCGAGCGCTCCACTATCATTCTACGATATATTCTATGGTATCCTCACAGAATGGTTTCAGCTCAAACTACTATTTACTTTCAGTATGCCCAGACACCCATTACAAAAGTGATCTTGCTTCATCGAGTTTAAATAGTTCCAAATCAGATTTGATCCACGGTTGTTTGACCCGAGTTTCTTTAAAGCTTCATAGCTCTCAAATAGACTTCACATCTTAAATTATTTCCAGAAACTTGAATATGGGTAAGTCATGTCCAAAAGATTCCTACCTCCTGCCTCCTCATCTTTGAACCATCCTTATGCTATACCATATACCTCAGTTTCAATGAGGGTCCCTCTCGGCTCAACTCCTCCCAATTCGGAAGTACTCATCTTGATTCGGCTCTACTCATCTCGATTTGGCTTGTGAAATTCTATTTTGGTTGGCATACGGATATGTGGGTTACTTTGAATATATAATGTTCGTTAGGATAACGTCCTAGCTAAACCCGTTGGGTTTATCAAATGGTGGATCGGTATTGTTTATTGGACCTTGAACACTTATAACTATGTAATAGTAGCCCTAAATATAGTGTGGCCAAATCTTTTTGAGAGGCATGAATTTTACCTCAATCCCTCAAATTATATGGAAGAAGAGCTTTTCTATTACGTTGTTGGCTTGTTGTTAAATCGCATAACGAGGTGGCCATTCGACCGGACTATTTCTCTCACTGATTACCAAACTTTCTTTTCAATAGATCAATCGTTTGACCAGCTTTCTGAGTCCATTTTGTTGAAACCATTTACATTACTGAAGTCCATTCAAATTTGGAACAAATGATCTTTCGACATAACATGATAGCGAACTCCATTGACCACTAGTGCTTTCATTAAATATTCCACAGACAGACAAACGAGCATTTTCCTTTTTAAGATGAAATTTTTGTGAACATGCTTCTGTGATAAAACTCACTTGAGAGCCCGAACCCAAAAGTGCACGACAGATGACTGGATGCCCAGAGATTTTCAAAAATTTTTTTAGTGCTGTTGGTAAAAG
Organism: Tipula lateralis; assembly: GCA_963932295.1. Lineage (NCBI taxonomy): Eukaryota > Metazoa > Arthropoda > Insecta > Diptera > Tipulidae > Tipula > Tipula lateralis. The sequence goes on along the minus strand of OZ010736.1, from coordinate 157,540,065 downwards.
AGATTGTAATGATTTGCTTTGCGAACAACCTTATAGTTGCGCCTCTTCTTAAATACTAGACTTGGATGGTTGGACTGCATTCTCGTTTTTTCTGTTCTCATGGAGCAAACTGTGATGTTTGAGTTGGCAATATGCATGCATTGACGGCGTGATGGGCTTAAACAATTAAAACATCTTTGATTGATTTTTGGCGATTCTTTTCGAAATAAAGAGTGTTGTCCCTTGCAACAAGCACAATCGAAAGGTACATTATTTGTGGCTACATGATTGGACAGAATAGATCGTGGATTAGGCCGCCTTGAAGGATTCTAAAGTATCAACTCTTTTGCGGCAGGAATTTCTGCAGTTGTATCCGACCATTGCGCTTTAGATTTATCGTCCAGTTTGTTTAGGAGTAGAAATATAAGCAAAGGACTTAAATCGTGTTTCGGTATTTTCACCAAGTGCCTTAAGACCCCTTACTACTTCATCAGATGTGTCCATTAATTTGTTTATGTTGTTTGCACTTGCATTGTGAATGATTGGTTGCTCGATGAATGTTCGAATGACTGCGTAGATAATCGGTCGTTTTCGATTTTAGCGTTCTTTAAGTTTACTTAGTGCTCCCAAATAACACTTCCGTGGTAAACGTGGAAATGCTGATTTATGGCATCTTTATCTCAGCATGTCCATCACCTGTATGTGTCATATTTAGTGATGTGTCTAAGTTAGGATATGCACTTGAAACTGAGGATATGGAACGAATCCATGTGTTAAGACCAGTCACTGCCTTGTAGTAGCTCTCTTCATATTGGAAATCAGACTCCTCTTTGTCGCCAATAGAAAAGATTTTTGATTCGATTGAAGTTAAGTTTGCCTACTCGCATAAGGTGGGTTCTAAAATTTTCTAGTGGTGTCGATTCATCAGCATTAATCACAAAATTCAGGATATTTGTCATACTTTAGCAGTCGACAATCTGAAATATGATATGAGTGATAAGCAATTGCTGAGGACGATGTAGAATCGACTGTATTTTTATACTTAAGCGCACGACTTCGATATTTTTGGTACTTCAGCGGGTTCATTGTCTCACCGGTACAGACACAGCTAGTCTTGGTGTTCCAAACGTAATTGAGCTTTACCATCGTTATGGTTAACTTTCTCCGAAAATTTATCAAAATTTTCACTCAATTGAATTTGAAGGGTGTGCAACCGCGTACACATATATAACATTAACTTTTATACGTTATAAAGTTAAATTAGCAAACTGTATGAACAGAACACATAACCGTATATACATTTGCACATACATTCCAATATTGATAGAGGTTAAATTGGTTTTATCTGTACATAATATACGTACATTGGTTATCCGCACGAACCGCATATAGCAAAAAATCCATACAAACGCGAATTTATTAATAAAATTGGCGAACGTACGCGAAACACCATAACACATAAATCAATTTAAAAGGATTAAGCGTTTGCGCTGGTTTTATCGTCGCTAATAAATTTCAAATGTGTATATGGAAGCGGGATTTAACAAACCCCAAGATTAGAATCGCGCGAGCGCGCGCCTTCCCAATATGCCGCCATATAAATCACAAACTAAAATCTAATTTGTAATAATTTATGTATATGTATGTGTGTGTGTGTGTGTGTGTGTGTGTAAATGTACAATCTACAAAAAGCTTATATTTAATAGCTCGTTAAAAGCTTTATCGTAATGATTAAATTAACATTTAATGAACGTAATTATAATTTAACCGCACACACATACACACAACGTTCTGAGTACAGCAACAACTATTTGAACGACGAGCACTCTATCTATATGTAACTATACACACACACACATATGTAGACAACACCACCAACATTATCATAATCACAAAATAATTTTTCGTTTGTAATTTAATTAAAAATTCATAATCAATCAATTAACTAAATCCACGATAATTTTTATTTTTCATTATTAATTTTAATCAATAATTAATGAATATAAAATCCAAAATATAGATTGAGTGGGTTTTTGGGTGGAAATATACCATATAATGGTTGGACTGTAATGTGAGCAACAATCGACGCTGTAGTGTATTCCGGGAGACTTTAGTCTTCCAAAAATTTGGTCTCATACGATCCCACCCTCTCCGGAAGTCAAGTATCTGGGGGTCTGGTTAGATCGGAAGATTACTTGGAAAAAACATATTGAAGAGAATTGTGGCCTAGAACTAATGAGCAGGATTGGAGGGAAACCTCAACTGCCTTAAAAGACTTGTTTTGCTTCGTATAGTTGAAGCTATGCACACCACACCTACTGCAGCTCTTGAGATGGTTGTGGGTGTGCGGCCGCTTGATCAAAAGGTATGCGCTTTGTAAACAGCCGCTCGTCTATAATGCAAAGACAATCTAAAAACCACTGACCACATGCCCTCAGACAATATGGTGACGAAGCATGTCTTCGGGAAATTATTCCATGTAACAGACCATCCTATCCCTCCGGTAACGATATGTCAATCTTTACTAACGGATCAGTATGCCGTAATCTATAGCTGCTGCCGGATTATACATACAAAATTCTGAGTTCGAATTGTCTATCCCGCTTGGTAGGTACGCTACTGTTTTTCAGGCAGAAACTGCTGCAATTTTTAAAAAGCACGCTTTGTAAAAGGGATAAATTGCAGAGATTAGGTTGCCCTAAAGATTTCAATACTGTTTTGGAAACGATAAGTGCCTTAAATGGACTAGGCAGGCTAAACAAAGTTAGACTTCACATGGGTATCAAAGGGACATGGGTATCAAAGGGAATATATTGGCCGATAAATTGGCCTGCGGCATCCACTTTAGTGGGATAAGAGCTCGCTCTATGATGGACGTCACTATCTCTTAAACCAGGAATTGACTATCACTTTGGAGGAAGTGACGAGGAGGAAGAAATTGTTGTGTACTTTTTGTGCTCCTGTTTTTCATACTCTTCCCATAGTCTGCACTGTTTCGGCTCACAATTCTTATTAGAGGATCAATTAAATACCTTGAGGATACCAAATATCTTAGACTTCATTAGAAGAACAAACAGATTCCGGGGCCACAGTGGGTCAATTGAGCCTTAGTGACTGGGAAAAAAAAGATTACGGGAGCTTGAAATATGTGGGTCTCAGTGGTCTGTTAAATTCCCATTAGTAGTTAATTGTCGAATGTGTCAGCTAAGCGCCGCTTGCGCGTGTTAGATAAGCCAACCAGCAATGTGGCCGACCTATTGTAAGACAGTATCTGTGTGGACTATCTGATAGAGCCTATACCTTTTATTAGGGTAAAGCGCGGATGTTTACTATCTAAAACCACATACCCACTCATTCATCCTCCATACGAAACTATCGTTATACATTACTTCGCATGGTTCGAGTAGTTATTAAACTCTTTATTCTACCCAGTGTCTCAACTTTACATTGAGAACCGATATCTAATCAAAGTATGATATTATTTTCTAGCTCGTTCTAAGCGCCTCGCAGCTCCTTCAGTACTACTGCTGCTGTGTGGCTCACAGAATTCTACTTTAGGTTAGGTTGAGTGGCTGCTACAGCATAATAGATCGGCGACAGGAGGTGGACTTCTAGACTTAGTCTCCTCGCATGTTCTCCATGTAGACGTTGTCCTGTAAGTGTCCCCACGATCGTTTTTAGATCACGTCTTCGTAGGGAGAACAGTGTCCTTGAGTGTTTCAACTCTATATTAGGTCAGACTTGCCTTGCTACACTACATGAAAGTGTGTTCGTATACCTTTCATTCGCTGAGGCTACCGCATCCTTTTTAAGTCTTGAGTGCCTTATTGGATCTCTAGTTCGTCTGCTCTGCAGTTCCCCATGGAGTCTGACTGGCCAAGGACCCAGACTTTCTGAATGTTAAAATGCTCACTCATCTCATTTAGAGAGGAGTGGCAACTCAATGTCACTCTAGACGTCAGGGAAACAGAATCCAACGACTGGTCTTTTACCGAGTTAACATTTCTTCATTTGATTTGCATGTAGTTGGATCGGGATCATTCCTGCTATAACAAGTGTCGCGTCATCAGATATTGTGCGAAAGCCACATATTACTCATAAACCGATTGCAACTTGCATCTATACGATTTAACATCCATCGGATTGCTCCATACAGGTGATCCATATATAGGATGATCGATACTACCACAATTGCTAGCATTCTTCGACTCTGCCTTGACTTCGACTCTTCTACTCACTATCATAAGGTGCTCCTTAAAGTTTATGCATTCATCAATTTCAACACCGTGATACCGTAATAAAGGCTGCCCCCCCGCAAAACTCTACCAACATCAATATTTATAGTTTTATATCACCTTCCTACTGGTAATTAAGACTTCCTCCATTATTTCCTCTTTGGTTTTCGCAACAACAATAACGGAAACGTCAACCGCGAAGCCCACAATTTCAACTCCTTCCGGCTATGTTGAGCCTTTCTTAATCCATTATGTGGCCCGGCGAGGTTTCCGAGCCTTTCCACAGCTTTCTCCATGCGGTTGTATATTATGCGCTCTAATACTTAGCCAGCCGCATCCAACATGTACAAGCCCGGTACACGGATGGATCTTCTGGAAGTTTATTTGTCTTTGGTAAATGAACCGCAGGCGCTGCCTCTTTCATCGTTCCGGAAATACTCATTCTCTCAAACACAAGTTATAGACTTCTCTGAAGTCATCAGATCTAGCTCAGATGGAGGCCTTTAAAGCCATATATGGAATATTGTCAGGTCCAGGAGCTCTAAAAGTTAGTTTAGGTTTGATGCCGCTCAACACACTTGCGGTATATTGAATATTACGACTCAAACATGATTGGTTTGATTATTAGTGTGGTTTGGCTGGTAAAATTGAGTGGTTTTTGCTTTGAGTGAAGCGTTAATAATGGATGCTACGGTCTCTAGTGAAAACAACTTATAGCAATGAGGACAATTCACGTAAAGATGTTTTTGGATTAAAAAAAAATCTCAATGCAAAATCGGATACGGATCGATAGCGTGACCCCATTGCATATGTTATCTATGTGTCACAAGCTGTTGAACAGTCCCATTTTGAGGAGTTCACCAAAGCCATTGAGTGGTTAAAGATACAATTTCAGATAATTTCAGTGTATTGTGCCATCCTCAACTGCCTAATAAAGGCAGGACGCAACGATGTGAGAAAAAGTTAAGTCCCCAGTCAAATTAGTATCGGATTCCGTTTTTGTCACGGTTCTGTTCAAACCAGTTTTGTTCCATTTTGAATAATGTTTTACCTAAGAGAGAGACCATTATGTACCACCCAAGCTTATAACCCTGTTGTGAATTAGAGGAGAATTGAAGAATATGGGTAACAGTCTCTTGCTCTTATAATCCCCCCTCCCCTAACTTCTACAGAAGTTAGTAGTGCAATTAAGAGTCTATAAAAACCTTAAGCTTAATCTAGGCCACCTCACTTCTGCCGTTTTCGGTAGTAGCTGCAAAGAGTTGTACACTACCTATAGCTTTAGGTCCACTCCTGAAATAAGTATAGTGACAATTATAACTACAGGATTGTTCAGTCCGAATAAACCAACACTACTTGGAGAACGATAAAATGCAGACGATGTTAGCCGTCTTCCAAATATAACGACCCAGGCCTTTACCGTAGAAGAAGTTACCGTAGTGGAAGTTATATTAACTGAACTGCTCGACAAACCCATATTTTTAGTCGAAGGCATTACCAAAAAGCCAAAACAGTTCCTAACAAGATCCTAACAGATCCTTTCAGGAGATATCCTGAAACGATAGAACGAGGAAGTACAAGATGAGGTTAAACCCATATGTCAAAATGAGCTGCAAGTTGTATTAAGAAATGCCTACTTTGGAGGAATGCCAGCTCACGTAAACCAATCGAAAACCGTACTAGTATTATCCATTAAGAAATATAAAATTCTGTCAGTTGCAGAAAATATAAAATTCTGTCAGAAAAAACTGCTGAATTAGATAGAGAGAAAACGGGGTTAGAGTCTTCTGTGACAAGCTCGAAGTAAGCATGTCCATTCGACTTTCTTTTTACTAATGTGTGTAGATAGCAAACTGAGGTGAGAGCGATTGGGAAGATTTTCAACTGGTTCAGACATAATCTGGCATCCACACAAACTGTGTTAAATTTCCTAGCAGTCGATACTCATTTTACAATAATTTGGATATTCTGATGGGCCTTATACCTAAGCACGATATCAGATTGGAATCTTTAATGCTAGAACTGGCAGAAATCAGACCGATTTATATGTTATTAAGCAAGAATGATGTACTTTGAATCGTTCATGATCTCAAGGAAGTAGTCAGGGGGGACCTGGGAATATTCAACGGAGCTTGGGTGATTGCCCTAAAAAATCGAGAATTAGCACGGTATAACTCACCTTTGCCCAGCATAGGTATTACAATCGTTCATGATCTTCAGAAGAGCGAGTCCTCGAAATTATCGATAACTTTCCAGGATGATTCCGTCTAAACCGGTCCGTCACAGTTTTTTCACAACAGACGATTCTTTCCAAGTATTTTGAAAAAGGCTCGTGATGTATACCCTTGAGTTTGTGTAAAATTGCAGTAGCGCAGTCACAATTCTTGTGTTTGACGAGAAGATTCGCTGTCTCTTTCGATTGCTACATCCTTCGTAAAAGTGCGACCCCGCAAGACCAGATCTTATTCCGACAACCCAATCAAAATTGTGCATATGCAGATGATATCTATGTGATTGGATTAAATAGCAACGTACTTGAAGAGATACTTGATCAACTGGAACAATGTTCAGCTTACGTTGATCTCAAAACCAACAAGACTTAAACTAAATATTTGATCTATCTCTTAGGGTTTTAGACAGAGTACTGATCATACCCTTGGGTTATGTATGGGTGTAAGATTTAGTCCTTGATAGATAAAACCAAAGGCTCAGTCACATTTCACTTGCTGATCCGGATCGAATGATATTTTAATCTTTTTAAAAGGAGAGCCACCTGCCGGCTTTCGGCAACGGTGGCTCTACAGCGTAAAGAGCGCTCTGGCAACTTCTAATTATTTACAACAGTATAAAGAGCCCACCTTATGATCAAAACCAATGGAGTCAGATCTATATGTGCATTACATATAGAGCCAAGTCTCGCACCATTGTTCGATTGGTATCATTTGACGATCGGTTGAATTGTTTTTGTAGCAGTTCTATACCCCTGTGGTGGCTTAGATTCCCAATATTGATCGGATGTGGCCGTGAAATATCATCTTAACGTTATAAATTTTGCCTTCATATATAGATATACGATTCCCACCCCTATATATCGTGATATACCCACAAACATAAGCAACCCCGTATATACACATTTAGATGTTTGGCACGTCTTCAAATAATTGAAATACCGCCAATTTAAATGTCTCCAACTTTCGTTCGAAATGCGAGCAATAAATATTCAAAAATGGAACATACACTTCGGCAACATTTTTATTGGTTCCATTAATACCTCGGCATTCGAATTGGATTTTTGATGACTGAATTTTTTTTTCTTCCCACACTCTTCTTGCATCAATGGTACACATCTGTTAAATGTATATAATATTTAGAGAAAATTATATTGTTATTGTTTTTCAATTTTGAAAATCGTTTTTCATTTCCACTTACTTATATTTAGAATAAAGCTTCGTTGTAGAAAGATGTCGGAGGGTGTTTTTCATATATACGTTGTGGGAGCTTTTTTTATATACTACAGACGATTGATTTCCGCATGACACCGAAAACTAACCAAAAGGTAGTTTACCACATACAGTATACGGGATAGCAGCAAGACTTGGGGCGGATAAAAATGGTAGACCTACATAAAAACTGAAAATTATTATTTTCTCCGGAAGACCTGAGACACGTATCCATATATACATTTTTAGAAGACGACGACCAAGATGATTTTTTTTGTATTTAAATGAAAATTAATTAGTTTGTCTGTAAACGTATGTATAGACGTCAGTATGGACCGTCACTACGGAAACTCTGATAAAAAAATGTTTTGCCTTTTCATTAACTAAACTTCATAAGTTGATGATGGTTCGTTTGTTCTTCTATATTGTGCTTAGATCATTTTTACGGTGGTAACACTAAGTGGTCTGTTTATATGTGCACATAAATACCATATATAGTACGAGTATATATATGTTTAGTCTGCAGATAAACTATTTATTATTCATACCGAAGGTTGTTTGTAATATTTTGCTTTGTAGTTAGAGGTTAGCTTCCGATCCTTTGTCTGTTGCAAGATTAAACGTAATTCTTCTTACTACTCGAACCATCGTGAGATTTTGATGAAACGATGAATATTTTTGACGCCATGCTTGTTTAGACTTTGTTCCATGTTGAGCCGAAAGAACATGGTAAAACGATATTTTCACTGTCTGACTACGATCAGTGGTGAGAATGAACACATATGTGACCCCTGTTGAGTTTAGAATCCCTGGGTCGACCCATCTTCCATGCCAGTATTACAGGTTGTCATGGACCTATGCAGTGTGCAGATGGATCCACGTAGACCTATCGCCGCATGTAGTAGGGATGTCAGAATGGGCCAATTGAGCCTGAACAACGCTAGAGGTCCGCAATTTGTCTGTAAAAGCGTAAAGTATTGCATAAATAAGCCAACAGCAAAAGAGTTGGGACTTGAACTCCAAAAAAGATTGTAAAGATTTGTCGATGTGAATATCGTTATACTTCTGCTGTATATGATATATAAGTGGCCTATGACATATGATGGTACGTAAAGAGCCATGGTAGTACCATGGAAAGGTTATCTGAACTTACATTTCCTTGTGAATTATAGATCGGTATTGGATATTTTGTTAGGGCAGTAGCACCTTAGTATTTGTCTCTGAGGCATTTGTTGACGAATACTTGTATCTTGTTTGTGATCTGCCGAGTTTGTCTCCATGTTTCGCAGCCGTATATAGAAACACTGATTTCACGCATAAGTTGAACATCCGTATTTTGGTGTTTCGAGAGAATACAGAAGTGTTCCAGACTTTGTGTAGCATGATGAAGGTTGCTCTGCCTTTATTTATTCTCCGGTTGTTGATAGAGTACAACCAAGGTATACGAATTAACTTTTTGGTTAATCTGACGCTCATAACTACCAGCCCTATAAGAGAGAGAGAGAGAGAGTTGAGTGAGTGTTCAGAAGGAAGAGAGAGAGAGAGAGAGAGAGAGTAAGAGCGTTGCATGTATTTAGTTAATGTTAAGGAAGGGTAGACTCATAATCTGTTGGCGGCAAAACTACTCAGTGTAGCTGGCACTATCCTGTCGCATATCATTTAATTTGTCCAACTTCTGAGTGACATCACTACATTCTTCCAGTGATCGACTGATAGTTTCTTGTTCTAACATTGTTAAAGATATACTCTCGAAATTCAGGAAGATTACCATTGAGTGTTCCTTAAACTCGAAAGATTTCTTAATGTTCGATTTCTCAGGCACTTGTCAGTCGTTGCAAATAATTTCAAAATTGAGATGGTTGGACAAAAATATAGCAGCCCAGTTGCCTTGTGGATCTTATGCAATTCTTAGTTCTTATTAGGATGTGCTGACCATTATTACTTTATGGCAACCTCTTGTATGTTTATCAAGTATTTTGGAGTTCTCTTCACCACCAAAATAGTTAAGAGTGTCTTGGAAGTCTTTTTTAAGGCCATGCACAATCACAGCTGCCTTGATAACTTAAGTTCATATGTTGATGTATGGGGTTTTGGTGGATTATGGACAACTTCTCAGATTGTGTAATGTGAATTCGTTTCATTGTGCAGCGTGACTTCAATTTTCTGGTTCTAATCATCATGTTATCCGCTTCCTAGTGTAATAGGACGTATGTTTCGTACCTCACATAATTTTTTCTCGCATTGGATCAGAAGTAGATCGAAGTATGAAACATGAGTTTATCGTAGTGTCATTTCAATCAGATGTCGGTTATCATTTCTATCTAGACTGTGGGCAACATGCAGATGATTTACGTTAATCGAACCTATAGTATGCCGTAATAGATCGGGTCTAATCACTTTAATGACTCCATGTATTTGGATATCCTTTTAGTCGTGTCTCATATCTGGCCAGCACTCAAACGCTTGAGTACATGAATGATAAGAACCACCTAAAATATTTTGAAAGTAAGATAACGCAAGAGTCAATTAGCTCATACAGTCAATGATCTAACATGATATTCAAAGCCACCTTTGTGAATTTCATTTTTTTACGTCTAGTGAACTGTGACGTCATAAAGTGTTCTGGATAAATTATTATATACAAAATGGATGGTTAATATGCCGAAATTCATTGTAACCGCACCCTCTACAACATCTATACTCATCAGTTTTTTATAATCAAGACTGGGATCCAACAATTTATAGGGAACGACTAACACCAGTTATGGTTGGGTTAGAACACCTTCAAACACGTAAATCGATCAAGCTCATAAATCAACCTTGAGAAGTTGAAAGCAATAGCTCAGCACTATTCAACGCAAAGGTAGCCGGGTTATGAATGATCCGATATACCATCACAACATATTATGATTAGTACAGGATGTGCAATCACTTTTCAGCCACCGAGATCACTCACTTCGATCTTTCAGCCACCGAGATCACACATCTGCAATATTTACTGAATTTACTATCGAAAAAACAAAGACTCCAGCCGAGAGACCATTTCTGAATCTATATCTACTCCAAAATGAATTTCTTGTCGCACAAAAGTACCGAAACACCATAAGTTTGACTAATTTGCAGATATAGGTACCGTCACGCTATGTAGATAATAGTGACGCAGTAGCAGAGGTTAGTTTTCTATGTAATTTCATTTCATCCCACAAATGTGTGGTCTCAAACATGTTCGAGAAAAAATATTGCCTCGGTCGGAAAGCACGAACCATTTGACTGAACAAAACCGTAGATTCGGTCAGATAGGGTTAACCTCCAGTGCCGAATTATAGAAATCAACACCTGTTTTTAAGGCGGTTTCTTAACGAAATGTGATTCGTGCGACTCTAGTCGCAATTTGAGTATGCCTTTGTCAACCAGTTATCTTGTAAACTTCTTAAGAACCTTATGACTTTAAAGAAAGGTTTAACCTAGGTCCTCATCGGGCTAATTTTCCTCAATTCCATCACGCTTGGCACTCAAATAACCGTTAAATTATCGAGTTGTAACATCGTGACTGTTCGATGGTGGCGGTGATCGAAAAAAATTTTATAACACACGAACGCGGTGGTTAGCTGACTAGGTTCTCTTCTCAATATTTATCGCCCAACAAATGGTTCTCTCCGTAAATTGATTGTTTCGCGCGCTGTACGGAATGGGGCCAATCAAGACGGTCTTCATTGACTGTAAAGTTTTCACCAGCATTGCTTTTGAAAAAATATGGTCCGATGATTCCTTCGGCCATGTAAAGGGTTTTGAATAATAGCTCGTCGAATAATCCAATGGGATTATATCATACGATCTTGATGGCCAATTAATTAGACCATTACGCGAAATAATTCTTTAATTAAAAGTTTCTTTGAGTAAATCAATTGTGTGGCATGTGGCTTCATTCTTTTGGAACCACCTGCCAGCAAGATTGAAGCCAACTAATCGAGGTACGAAAAAATTTCTAATCATGTCCTAACACCGCTCACCATTGACAGTATGTTACTACTAACCATCATCGTTTTTGAAGACATATGGACCAATGGGTTCGCTAGTCCATAAAGCGCACCAAACAGTACTCTGTGAATGTATGTAATGGTGTTTCGATAAAAGTTTGTGTAAATCTTCACTCCAAATGCGACAACACGTGAGTGATGCGACAGATCATTCACGTGTTTCTTTTTTTCCTTTATCTCCACTTTAGGAGCATACACTGAAAAAAATTGATTTGTGATATTTACTAACTTTGCTTAGTAAAATTTTATTTGCGAATAGCACAAATCATTTTTAAAGTTTGTATGTGCAGTTTAAAAATTTGCTGTGTGATAATTACAATTGATTTCTCATTATTAAAAACTAAAATTAGTAACATTCAAACAAACCTCTATTGTAATATTTACAATGTGATTAGTAATAATAACAAACTGATGTAACTTTTGAGAGCATATATATTTTGAGAGTAGTTCATATTCTCTCAAATTGTACTTTGCTTTGTAATTATTACTAATCACATTGTAACAATTATAATGAAGGTTTGTTCGTAAATTATTCATCTTCAGTTCTAATAATCAGAAATCCATTGTAATTATCACACAGAAAAGTTGTAAACAGCATGTGCAAATTTTAAAAATGATTTGCGCTATTCCAAAATAAAATTTCACAACAGCTGATTATTTATAACTCTGCTATAAGGGAAGGCTGAGAGCCAAAGCATTTAAATAATTATTTTGATATCTTAAAAAAATCGTTTTATATTTTTAGAAAATTTTATGGTAATATTCAAAAAATGTACGTCTTACATTTTTTATTTAAGTTTAAAAAATTTAGATAACAACCGTACTAGAAAAAGTCGCCGGTTGTACTTTAACGGTTAAGAGAGGTTCTCATCACGAAGCGGTCTCGATTCTCACCGTTGACCAAAAAATAAACATGCAATCGGATGACATAAAAACACGTTTGTTTGTAAAAACATCCGTTAGGATGACCACCTACAATGCGCACCAATACATTAAAATGGCTCGTAAGGTCTCAGTTGAGACGCGATAAGGGTAGTTAAGCCATAGATTGTTACTAAAAAAAGTAATGCCATTATAAAATGGAAATATATTCATTTGGTAATTGAAAGAAGTTATAGCGATAACTATACATATTTATTGCAATCATTCCATTAAAATTCTTAATTTTAGTTATTGACATGCTCTACGTTTCCTAATTGCTGCATTTTATAATACAAATCACAACAACCAATTTTCGCCAAGAATAATTTTACTCTCAAATCATCACATATTCTACGCAAATACAATATCATCTAAGCCAATCATACAACGGCATGTTGAAAATGATAATCGTACCATATCGGTACAAACATTACTTATTCGGTTTATTCCACAATAATGTAAAGTTTACTGTTTGCTTACTAAATGTATTCAAAGGATTGATAAAATACAAAAAGCTTTGTGTTAATTACTAAGCATTTGTAGTTTCTCTCCCACCTTATAAAATATATTTTTCCAAACCAAACAAATTCGAAATTCATGTTTCATAATCTCATTATACTCGTGAATTTATTGTAGATGCATCGAGATGTAGATTTAACATTCAAAAAGTGATAAATTATAAAATTGAAGTTTTATAACTATTTCAGGTAAGTTGGTGTTGGCAATCAATTTAAATATAGTGTTATTTTTAATGAGTGATCTGCATTAAATAAATAAATCTGCAACAATAAGGCAAATAACGAAAAATAATTGAGTGACGTTAAGTTTATATATACATAATTCCGTACACATTTTAATATAGTGTAATTGTCGATTTTAGAACTATGTAAAGGTGAATAATTGACAATAGTAATACAGAAAATTATATACCTTAACGATTTTCATGAAAATTCCGAGTTTTCCATTTGCCTTATTATGACAGAAATAATTTTTGATTTTTAGAAGACGCCGTGGCGGCCATTCCAACAACAAAGTAAACCAAATATAATATTAGTAAGTAAATTCGTATATTACTAAGCAGTAGTAAAATGGTTGTGTGCATTGTAAAGGTAAACTGACCACATTTATAGTTGAAATGTATATATAATTATATTTTTATCTTTAATTTGCGTTATTTTTATATTATTCGAATAAAGTTTCTCTATAGATACGCTTTTTGAATACTGATTGGTCGAACAAAAGCAATTTTATAAAGAATTTTAAGTTCCAGAGAAGCTAGTTTCAGCAAAGGAAAACCACGTCCAACAGAAAGAATGATATATGAAATTCCATGAAGAAACAGGTAAAACAAGAAATTTTTTTTGAAAAATACTAGATAATTTCTTTAAATATATTGATTGATCTACAGGTGGAAAGGTCGCTCTGAACAAGAGGTATCCAGATCTGTTCATAATTTCATATATACACCGCTTCCTGCATAAACTATTTCCAGTATTATATATACAGTGTTGACAACAATACTACCAACCATAATACTAAATTCAGGTAAATATTTTTTATTAATGTTATATGCCAAAAATTAAGGCATGTGCATGAATTAATATCGACAAAAAATTTCTTTTTCTCAGATCCGTTCAATGTTTAGCTGTTACCGTGTTTCATCCTTAACGATGCTTAAACCAAGTTGGCCAGTCTGGGTGGTAAATGAAAGTACCAGAAATTAAAATCTGTTAACATCATTTTATTAGAAGCAAATGGATATATTTGTATACATTTATTTCATTGATTTTGAGTATCCTTATTTGGAATATCCGATGATGTGGTGTACCTAAGTTCTAATTATTTTAATAAAATTTAATTTAACCGGAATTTGAATGAATGTCTTATTTTAAGTTTTTCCTAGTTGTAATATAATATAATGGTGCAAAATATATAAATGTGTAATATATAATGGTGATATATATATATATATATATATATATATATATATATATATATATATATATATACATATATATATTATATATATATATATATATATATATATATATATATATATATATATATATATATATATATATATATATATATATATATATTATAAATCACGCTCTGCAAATACTGCATATGCTTTGTTGAAACGATTAAAAGCTGAGTAATATTACATAATATCTGGCGAATATTACTTTGCTTAGTAAAACTTAAACTTCAATTGTTCTACTTTTGCTTTGCTAATATTAACAACATTAGTAAATTGTTGTTAAATGCGACAAACACCCATTGTAAAATTTACCAAAGCTGTGTAAATATTACTAATCAATTTTATTTAAATCAATTTTGAGTCAATTATTGATTAGTAAAATTTACTAAATGAACTGCGATACTTAGTAATTGATTCTGAATATTTATCTTGCTATTTGTAAAAGTGGTTTACTGTTATTCCAGAATTTAGCAAATCGCATAGTAAAAATTACTATGCTAAATTGAATACCGCAATCCAAAAAAAAATTGTAAAAAAAACGAATCACCAAGCATTAGTTATATTTAATCAATCAACTTTACGATATTTGAGAAGCGCTTAGTTGGCTGAAAAACTACTAAATTTTTATCAGTATTTACTATGCTTTTTGTTAAAGAACGCAAATCTTTTCTTTCAGTGTAGGGCGTCTACTTTTCCATCTAACTCTGTTTGGGGCCACTGATTTTATTTCAGCCCATGATTTTCGAATTGTTTGGTTTCCGCAATAATCTTTCGCTTCCACGTTCCAGGGTCTGCCTACTTTTATCTTTGTTTGTAAGTTCCATTCCAGTGCCGTTCGAGTTATATCGTCTTGTGATTTCCTTAGTGTGACCGATCCATCTCCATTTACGCCTTCGTATATCAGTCTCAATGTTCTCTTGATATGTTTGCCTATGTAGCTTGGTATTGGATATTTTGTTAGGCCAGAAGCACCTTATTATTCGTCTCTGAGGCATTTGTTGACGAATACTTGTCTCTTATTTGTGATCTGCCGAGTTTGTATCCTTTTATCGCTATAAAAGCACTGATTTCACGCATGAGTTGAACATCAGTATTTTGTTGTTTCGAGAGAATACAGAAGTGTTCCAGACTTTGTGTAGGTTGCTCTGGCTTTATTTATTCGCTTGGTGATATACTGATATCTCCTTCTGTCCCGCCGGTTGTTGATAGAGTACAACCGAGGTATACGAATTCATTCACATCTTCGATTTGTAGTTGGTTGATGCTTATGGTGTGGTTATTGAACTGTTGAGCCTCATTGTCTTAATCTTTATGATGTTGATTTTAAGACCAACTTCGTTCGCTAAGTCCGATAGTTTCTGTATTTTCTGATGCATATCGGAATATTTGTGAGTTAACAAGCATATATCGTCTGCATAATCAAGGTCATTGAGTTTGTTTGTTCGTTAATCCCCATTAAACGCCATTGCGGGTGACTCACCGTCCATTTTCTTTATGACACTATCTAATACTACTAGGAACAGTAGTGGTGAGAGTACACATCCTTGCAGTACTCCATGATTGTTGTAGTACGTTTCACTATGCTTGCCTTTGTGTTGTACTCAGTTGCCTGCATACATTTATTGTATGAGTTGGTTTTTTTGATCGGGATGCCCATTTCACAAAGTGTCTTCCATATTGCATTCCTATGTGTCTGAAGAAGGTATAGTGATGAGTTCCATTCATTTGACTTCCATTTCCGTGGTATTTTACCCGTGTTCCATATTTCAGTTAGGAGAGGCGTTTTGGCTTTCATCGTTGTGGATGTATCATGTCTGAATAATTCGGGCTAGTTGGTGTTCCATCGTCAAAGTATTCAGCTCATCTCGTTAGCTGTCTGTTGTTAATATTTGACCATTTTGATCCCTTATGGATGGTATGTTGGTATATTTTCCACCAATCAGAAACATACGCGGACTACATCCATGCGTACTTCCGTACGCATTGATGTAGTCCGCGTATGTTTCTGATTGGTGCTGCTTCTTCTGCATCATTGAGTATGTTTTCCGTAAACCTTCTACGATCCGCCAATTTCTTAACTTCTTTTGCCGTACTTTCGTATTTGCTAGTTATTTCTGGCGTGTTCTGCTGGTTCAATTGCAATTTGAGATTTCACCGTTCGTCAATTTTCAGCCATCTGTTGTCTGTTATCCATGGTTTGCGGTGGCGATCATGGTATCCAAGCGAGTTAGCAGCTGTTTCAGGATATGTTTTCTCAATTCGTTCCCATTTTTCATCCGTATAATTGACAATTTGCTTTCGATCATGTTGAATTTTTTCCTGTTTGACTTGTCTGTTTTATGGCCACTGGTTTGATTTTGAATTGTTATATTACCAATTGATGGTGACAATGAATGTCCACACCCCTCATTGATCTTACGTCTTGAAGCGATGAAAGGAATTTCTATTTGGATTATTGTTCTGCCATCCGGTTAGGTTCATGTGTATTTGTGGATTTCTTTGTGCGGAAATTTGCTATGATTAGCTGGTTATTTTATTATTATTTCTCACAGAGCTCAGCGCGTTTGTTCCCATGTTCCCACGTTTGTTGCCAAGTCGGAATTATCCGTAGCAATTTTTGCGTTAAAATCACTTTGAATTAGTTTCTCATCATTTCGGTGGATTGATGTTGTTCGTAGAATTCATCTTTCGTAATCTCATCTGCCTCTTCTGTTGGAGCATATTGAAACCTTGCCATGATTATTCTGCTATTCACTGGTATCCATTCCATTATTGCCCTTTTCGCTTTTGGTATTGTTATTATGCCTACACCTTGCTCATGTGTCATCTCGGCCCGAGTATATAAAGAAAATTTCTGTTGCTCGTATTCATTTCACCACGGTTCTTTCACCACGGTACTTTGCATAGATCTAGAATTTAGATTTTGTAACGTCCCATTTCATGCTCCAATTGCGCTAACCTTGATGTTTCAGTCAGAGTTCCGTTTCTGTAATCATTTTCATTTCAGATTAATGGATCTAGTCAGTCCTCTGATAGGGCTGCTGGGTAAGGCATACTGACATGCCGGGGGAAATCACAAAATTCGTTCCATTTCATTTTGTGATTTTTTCTTTTCCTTCTATGCTGTTCGCAAGTTGTCACCCAAAATTGTTTTAACCATAGAGAATGTTGCTTGACTTTTTCCATGAAGATGTTGCTTTATCTGTCTCTTCCACTCTTAGGAACAAACTAATAATTTGCAACACTAACTGAATTATCGACGAAACAAAGACTCCAGCTCCGGAAAATCTGATCACTCCATCTCGCGGAAAAGTACCGAATCACCCTAGCTAGGTAAGAATTTTTTACGATCATCCTGTTATCGATCGTTAATCTTTTAGAAAAAAACCAGATGACTGAAAATGAAGGTTCAACTCAGGCCCTCAGCAGAATTATTTTCAGATAAAATATTCCATCTGACAGCCTTTGAATATAAAGCTGCCTGGCTGTTCAATTCCACCATGCCTTACGAAGATCACTTTTTGAAGCTATTCTGATCGTTTTTAGCTTATCATCCGTATAGTGAAGTGACTTCACATACTTCGAAAGAAAATAGCCCAGCGGTGTTAATTCACACGAACGTGGTGCACAGTGACTAGTCATATCACGATATTTATCGTTCAACAACTGTTTCTTTCAGTAAATTAATTGTATCGCGTGCTGTATTGCATGTGGCCTGGATTTGTTGCATAAATGTTGCATACAAATTGCAGCATAATTATTGACCCATAAATTTAACCAAACGGTGACTTTATGTCGATGGTGATTAATAACTCTGCTAATTAACCGAAAATTTTGTCGGGAAAGTTACCATCGAACTCAATATTTTGTTGGCTGGTTCACCGAATTGGTGGGGCGATCGGGGTTTGTTGAATCTAGTAAGCCCGTAAACCTGATTTGATCCAGCCCCAATTGCTGAGGAATCGAATCATTTGGATCCTCTTCAATACTTCTCACTTCAACTGACACCGCCTGCGAGAGAGTACGAACAAACCATAAAGTTAATAAATGGCAAACGTTACTCTGGAGTGAGTTTATTCGTCATTACGAAATTTCAAACCAAAGTAACCAAAAATTTTCTGTCCCGAGCTGATTTATGAATGAGCAGGACAAATCAGATCTACATCGCCACCAGTCTCCGATACAACATGCAACAATTTCGAACCATTTATGGGTTCCAGTCTCAAAACAGACAAGTTCGTGAGTACTACGCACCAACGATTCTCAAACTATATATGCAAAGTACTGTAATAATAATTAAGTGTGTAATACAGATGTAATGCAGAGCGTGCACTGGTCATATATATAAACTTGAGGAATTGGATATAGGCGTCAACTTAAAAAATTCTGACATATGAGATAAGTAATCTGAAATTTAATTTTTTAATTAAACCATTCCGCAATATACGAGTATTAAGTAATTATAAAATTACGTGAACCATTTCAATATTCATTATTTGTTTGTATATATACGGTACATCAAAGAATTCCGAAAATATATAAGAAATCGGGTGAGGTGGGGGACTGGGTATATCACAACTCTATCGCTATATATATATGTACGCAAGTAGAGTTCACTCCTCTATATATCTCATTACGGCGAGTTTTTTTTTGTGTTCGTATAATAACAAACATTCTAATTAAAATAATTATAATTATAATGATAATTATTAAAACGCGACTAATTAATTTAATTAACATTTTCTTCGTGCACTGTTGTTGTTGCTTCGCCGTTTTGTCGTCTTTTCCACAATAATATATATTTTCTCTCCATCGCATTTGTATGTATGTATGTCTGTACGTACGTTTCTTCGTTTAATTATGATTGTTGGTTTGGCAAGATGGTGTGTGCGGGGGATGGTGTATATAACGTCTTTGTGCTTTATTGTAAAATTAGAGCTTTTGTTTTAGTGTAATCACGGATCGAACTTTAAACGACCGATAGCTCTCGCCACACACACTCAGGCGATATAAACACTACACTCTACCCATGCCTGAATATCATCTCGTTACAAACACAGTATTCGAAATACTAGATATTGGAACTTTATCTCATCCCGAACGATGCGCCTCATCGTTTGTATCTCGACTCGACTCTCATCCCATTTTATCAATTATCATTATTTTTATCCAATTTTTCAAAAACTATTTCCAACACACACCATCAGCAACAACAATTTAGTTTTCCTGCTTTTCGAGATGTATACGTGTGTGGAACAATGCATTTTCATGTATACATATGTGTGTGAGTGTGTGTGTCTGTGCACCAACACAAATAATAATATTATCTCGCACTCTTCTAAGCATCATCCAACCTAACTCATACTTAGGGGGTACATACACCACCACCACCCCATTCACTCCTCCTGATAGTTGTTAGCATTTAGTTTTTAAGTTTTTTTTTGTTTATTTAAATTTTTATTTTTATATTTAATTAATTTTAATATTAATTGTGAAACAATTTAATTGAAATTGAATTTTATGTAAAGCAAAATTATTTTTTTTTGTTTTAGTTTTTCACTATTCGAAATTAAATGAACATAATGATTATATAATTATACGTACAGTAGAAATATAGTTTTGGGACAGGCTGAATCGTAAAATGGTTGTATGCACGGGAAGTGACTGAACTGAAAGCAATTCCAGTATATTGATTCCAATACCTTGCTAGTGACATCTGTTAACTGGTGATTGTAAAGTGGATGCTCGATAAGCTTGATTGCATCTTGGTCGATCATCTGTCAGGTATCCAAATCATTTTACTGTATCTCCAATGAGCGTCTGGACCTCTGTTAGGGGCTATAGTTTTTATCTCCATTTACTAAGTTGACAAACTGGACCTCTGTTAGGGACTAATGTTTTTATCTCCATTTACTAAGTTGATGCGCTTCAGCTAGCATTGTTTTTCTGGCGAGTTCCAATCCAATGACAATCATCTTCATTATATCAGTTGGCCTCATGGCCAATCCATCTCCACTTTCATATATTTATTTTGGCCTACATGTCTGAAAGTAAAAATATAGTTTTGGACCAGGCTGAGTCGCAAAATGGTTGTATGCACGGGACTGAACTGAAAGCTATTTCGGTAGACGAATTCCAAGCGTTGCTAGTGACATCTGTTGACTGGTGTTTGTATAAATTACCACGTAATGCTCAATAAGCTTGATTGTCTGAGTCGCAAAATGGTTGTATGCACGAGAAGTGACTGAACTGAGAGCTAGTTCGGTAGACGAATTCCAATCCTTGCTAGTGACATCTATTGACTGTACTTGTTAAGCTACCACAGCATGCTCAACAAGCTTAATTGCATCTGTAAGGTATCCATATCATTTTTCTGTACCTTCAGTTTTAGGAGCACAGGGCGTCTATTAGACTCGACCATCTTACCCTGTTGGAGCTACAGCTTTTATCTCTTCTCATTTACTAAGTGGTTTCGCTTAAGCTAACATTGTTCTCTTGTAGGTTTCACACTGATTACAATCATTCTCTTTATATCAATTGGTGATGGCCTCAGCATATGTAGCTCACTTAATATTCAACACGAGTTCGATTCTTTTTTATAAAGTTCACACGCAAAAACACCTCATCGACAATATCTGCCACTAAAACTGTATGGCCAATCCATCCCCACGTTCGTCGTTTTGTTTCGGTCTCGATGTCTGGAAGAAGAAATATTGTTTTGGGATAGGCTTTTTTTTTTATATATTTTATTCTATGCTATCTTTTTTGGGGCTCAAGGCTCTCCCAGCTCTTTGGCGGTTCGTTATTTACGTCCTACTTTACGCCTTAACGGCCAAACCGAGGACGTACGGCTATAGGTCCGATTTTCGTAGAACCATCTGCGCATTGCATAGCTCCATGCCAGCCTATAGTACTGACATGGAAGATGGGTCGGCCCATGAGTTCTGCACTCCAACAGGGGGTCATAGATGTGCTCATTAACACCGCCGATCGTAATCAGATGGTGAAAATTCCCTTTTGCATCCTGCTCCTATCGGGATTCGAACCCGGTACCTCCCGCTCCAACTGCCACAGCTTTAACCACTGAGCCACCTGGGCGGTCTTGGGATAGGCTGAGTAAAAAACTGGTTGAATGTACAGGAAGAGACCGAACTGAAATAGCTAGCATTGCTTCCTTCCCGGTCCTAGTTCAATACATAATAATCCTCGTTATTTCAATTGATGAGGGCTTCAGTAAGCGGCCATCACCAACTGACCACTTTTGTGTTTTTATTTCGGTCTTGATATCTGAAAGTAAAAAAACAGTTTTGAGATAGGCTGAGTTGTAAAATGGCTGACGTGATCGAACTGAAATCTTTGGTAGTGACATCTGTTAACTGGTGCATGTAAAGTTACCATAGTTTGCTAGATCTTGGTGGTTCACCTGTAACGTATCCACATCATTGGGTTCTATACATCAAAATTTTTAGATACAGAAAATCTCAAATTTTAGGAGCAAAGAGCAACTACAAGGCTGGATCATCTTACTACAGGTTTTATCTCTTTCCATTTATCATTTACTAAGTTGTCGATTTACTAAGTGGTTTCACTTCAGCTAGCATTGCTCCTTTGCGGTTTTCAGTCCAATGATAATCATCCTTGTTATGTCACTTGGTGATTTCCTCAGCATGCGGCCAATCCATCTCCACAATCATATTTTTATTTCGGTCTCTATGTGAGAAAGATTGGGTTTTTGGGTAGTTGGACGTTATAGCTATATGATGTACGAAAAGTATTTCAGTATTCATCGAAGGCACTTTCTTAAGAACACCTTCTCTGTGTGTTTTCATGTCTCACATCCATATACAGTAATACTAATTTCACACACGAGTTGAACATTCGAATGGTTTTGTGTGACAGGGCAGAAGAATTCCAGACTATTGTGCAGCCAATGCATACAAATTTGTACATTGTTCTTGAGACCAACTTCGTTAGCAGTTACCAAATCCTAACTGTTGTGATCTGCATAGTCCTGATAATTGAGTATGCCCGTTAATATCCATTGTATATGTCATTGGAGACGTGACTTTCATTTTCCGTATTACATTATTTAATACGATCAGGGACACACATTATTATAGCCAGCAAAGTCTATTAATTTCACTTATGGAAGGAAAATGGTTCCAGTTTGTGGTATGGGTAGTCTAAACATAAGGTCCTGGGAAGTCTTGTTAATTTCATTATTCATAATTGGAATGCCTATATAGGGATGATGAATTTGAAAGAATTGATAGCTCAGCTCTTGTTACTGTGACTCAGCCTTTTGTGAGCCAGACTGTTGACCCAGTACCTTTCTGCGGAGATAGGACCTCGCAAAGAGGTGATAAAGTACTGAGTAGCTTCTAAATGGGAAGATATTGGCGTAACGTTCCGGAAAGTATCCAATCTACGAGATTGATCTCTTCCTTGGTCAAAAGAACCATGCAGCTTTGTTTACTTGCAAACTCGAGTAAAGCTACTCATTGCTCCTCTAGTTTTTCAAAGCAAATTGAAAAGCTCTCCAAAATCCAATGAGTTTATTTCATCGAAACTCCCTATTATGGAAAATCTTGGTATTTCCGTTTAGTCACGTCATTTATCAGAACTTACCATAAGGGTCGTTATTTTTTCAATCCTTACGTTGACCAGGCCGACAATTTTTAACTGTTGGATGATTTGTAGTTACGATTATTGTGAAACTTTTCTGTTCCAGTGATGATTGCGTGAACTTTTGACCTCAACTTTTGCTCTGGAGCTTCCTAACATAAGTGAGCAGGTGAACTCATATTTGAAATGGCCGTCCAATCAATAAGAGATTAGTAGTTTTGTGAGCAGTACAGGAAGAAGTTCACAATATGACTATAGGAATATGCATTGGGCCTATGTTTCAAGGTCATCGAGATTCTTGAAGCTATACAATTCTTTGTACATTACATGGTTGATTCGACGAGTGCAATTACGATTATAATTTCAAAAACTTTTTCAACCTTTATTTTTGGGGGAGTGGTTTTTATTTTAGGAGCTAAGCTTCCGAAATCGAAACAAAAACCCGATATTGGTCTACCTAAGCTTATGGGGTGGCACACACAATTTAATGATTAAATCTACCTTCATGGCAAAATCTGGTGTGACCTTTTAAAATGGTTTTGTATGGTACCAAAAAGTGAGCTTGCTGGTGTTCTGTTGGTATTTGCCTCCGGAGAGTGAAGTTACAGGTCTTCTAAAAGTTAGATAGCCTAACTCCATTGGTGCTTAATAGTACAGTCTATCTTTTGTCATAAATAAAACTGAGCTGGTAGCCTACTAACTCTCTATTGTTACTACCTCGATATAAATAACCACTCAGTCCATTCCAGATGGAACCTTAAAAGAAGTATTTTTAACACTACCTGTTCTATTGCTATATAAATAGCTTTAAGTAGTATAACTTTAGGTGTCCATCTACTTCACCTTTTGTTGTGATTTTACCAAATAAAATAACACCTTGCTTAACTTCTGTTATAATCCTCGAGCAAAATGTTTTTGGCACTTTCCTGGAATAAACAGGGGCGACCTAAAAGATGGTTTGTCCCATTTGAATCAATCCATTTGAAGTTATTGTGGGTAGTCGTGAACGGACAATATAGCTGCTAATATTCCACAGATTCCACTTCCGAATCGCAAAATTGGAAGCTGTAGCATAAAGCAATGTGTGGATTTAATGCTTTCTCGTGAATCACTTTGCCTTATATGTGCTTTATATTTGACCAAGGACGACATTGAAAGCTGAACCTTCAATAATTGAACCTTTAATATGTGAAGCTGCCAAGGGGTTCACCACCTTTTTGAGTTGTCGTCTAAGAACTACCGGCATCCACACTAGAGTCAGCTGCTTTATTGAGTTCGTCAGTACCAAATAAGCTCATATCACGTTTGTTTGACTGAGTGGTTTTATATAGCTGCTTGATTGTTCGTTAAAATATAAATTCTTCTACTTGACCAATAAATAAACCAGCCTTCGAACGAATCATATCACATGCATTACTGATAGAAACACGAAGGCGTTAATCTGCAGGGATTTAGAAAGACTTATGTCCTAGATCCACTTTCTGGTTTACCAATGACAGTTTTGCTCTGATTTGCTCACCCCGGTCAGGAAATACAACATTAAAAAATTGGTGGTTCTATTTGTATACGCAAACAGTCGGAAAGCATGCCAGTATAGTGGTTTTTAAATTCGATCAGGATTTTTAAGTGGCCCACAAGATTGTATGTTTTTGTTTGAATTGCAATTAACACGATGAAGCAACCCTTGCAAGCTTGCGTCTGAAAATAGTCAAATATGATCAATAGTTGATATTTGGGTTCACAGGTGCTACCATAACGCTTATGACAAACCCAGAAAGCACTTTACTTCTACAATCATTCCTAGATATTTATCATTTTTGGAAAATTAAGCTGTTGTGTCATCCAGAATTGACGTTATAAGATACAGGTTCGTCCTCTTAGTGAATGGTACTTCCGTTTCTCCTCCAATGGTGTCTTAACACTTACAGTGTTCTACTCTCGATATGAACTTCAACGATACTCGATATAATTATCGAATTCGCTGCACTTACCATACACTTGCATATTGTACACAGCTGTTATATATATAATGACCATATGCATGTATATGATGTATACACAAACAACGTCTCATTTGTGAAATCGTTCGACCACATCACAAAACTCATTTAGCCATATAGAGCGGTATATACTGTCATCTAGTCACAGAACAGTCATCATACATCATCATTAAAAATAATCATTTTCATTCCACATATATGAGTCATCTATTATTGCGGCTAGGTAGCGTATCCGGCTGATTCCATATATATACGCGGCTCTGCACCTCCCAACTCAATACAGATATAAATCGCGCAGATATCAATTTCACGACTCATATTTATGCACGTTTGTAATTAATTAAATAAATAATTAATAAATATTATAATTTGTTTTAATTATATTCGTGTGTGTGTGTGTGTGTGTATAATTTATAATTAATAATTAGTGGATTTTTAATTATAAAATTTTTGTTTTTTACTACTTTTTGCGCGCGCTTTGAGAAGCGAACAATTTTTTATAATATAATATAATCGCGGTGGTAACAGTGGTGGTGGCGGTGGTGGCGGCGGCACATGTGTGTTTATTACTATATTATTATTATTTTTATTAATAAAATAAAACTTTTTAATTGTTTAAATTTTCTTATGCTTCGTAGAGACGACGAATGAAGCAAAAAAGTTTCACTTTTATTGGTCTTGAGAGTGTACGAACAGGAACGTTGTTTATCCCGGAATGAGGTATACTCCATTCCTACTTATGTGTTAAGCTTTCAATATAGTCTCAGACTGCCTGAGACATATCTTCCTAGTAGCGGTTATGTAGCAATACAGATCAATGGTGATCTCGATCTTTCTAGTCTACCGCAAGGGTCAATGTAGTGGTGTTTCCAAGCGTCACTCTCTCTAAGTAGCTGGGTTTTATTCATTCGCTATGCATTCTCCTGATGTTGATTCGCTCGTTGCCATTTCCTTTTCTGGTTATCACTTCTCAACCTGAAATCGACTATTACTATCACTGGTTCCATTGTGACTGCTTCTATTTTGAACCAAATTCCTGCGACTATTAAATGCTATGGCATTGACTATGTTGCCACGAACATATTCGTCACAGTATCAATAACGAAAGTGCTTCTCAATCTGTTGCACTGACCTTAAAGCAGCTGTCAAAGTAATAGGAAACAGAGCATAAAGTGTGAAGTTCTTGTTCTATATAATCTAGTACATCATCCTCCTATTTAGTGTGAAATATTTATTAGCATCGAATCCTGATATCTTAAATTTTGGTCAGGAAAGAATTAACTCTACTCTTGAGCCACAAAGTCTAAGTGTAAATTTAAGGGAACCATGAAACACAAATTCGAAGTTATGGCTAACTTCATTTCTAATGATAACTCGTTTTTTCCTGGAGTACATTAGATTGAAACAATCGATGGAACCTGCCAGCGAAGGTTATAAAATAATAAAGAATTAGATGAAGAGTCTACTTCTAAATTATTCTCAAAATTAGATAGGATATTGGCTCTTTTTATACAGGACAGGAAACATCCTAAACCACCTCTCATAAATCTTTTCAATATACGTTTTGAGAGGAAGATGGCGTTCATTGGAAACGAGAGATCTGACTAAAAGTCTTTGTGTGTCCAACTTTTTTATCGGAAAGTACTGAGTTCGAGTCCCGATAAGGGGACGTTGCAAAAGGGATTTTAACCGTCTGATTACAATCGGGTGCGAAATTCATGTGTCTACTCATCCTCCACGATAGAATTATATAGGCTGCCTTGCGCATATGGCCTTACGTAAATCGGACCTGTATCCGTACGTCCTCTATTTGGCTAGATAATAGCCTCAAGTAGGACGTAAATAAGCCTTGAGCTCATAAACAGAAAATGGATACTGCGGCAAACAGACAGAAAATGGATACATTTCTAATTTGGTTTAGTGTCGTGTTTAGTACATCAATATGATGACTATGTGGTCAGGGTATAACCACAGGACTCTAGAAAACTTAAGCCTTCTAAAAATTTGAGATCATGCCATTATTTTCTATTCAGAAATGAAATAACTATAGGCAGATGGTTAAATTGGAAGCTCACTCAAAATATTCAGAAGGCATAAAATGCGACGTGTACTGCCTTAATACGTTGCGCTTAGACTTGTTTGTCTGGTAGTTATGGGAGCTATATCCAGTATATACTCACTGCTGCATTTGAGATGGTTGGGATTGTGGCCCTACTGTCTCTTGAGAAGATGAGAACCACTTACAGCCATTTTCATACAGGAAAAATAAAATCATTAATGGGCATCTCTTTAGAGAAATATAGACAGTCACTTTAGCGGTTTATACCAACATGAACAAGACATCTTCCTTATCTTCCTAAAATAATTAACTAGCACAGATCTCAGTTTCAGGGGCCTTACTAGTCTTTATAAGTGGAGACTGTTCTTTGATGTTTCATAAATTTTGACTCGAAACAATGGAAACTGCGAGAAATTTAGGGAAAGAAAAGTAGAAACTGTTGAGCACTTCCTGTGCTCAGGATTTCGGGACTGTAAATAAGCATTTGAAAAGAAAACATATCACAATGGGTCAAATGTCCCTGGTTGGCGGAATTTAAAAAATTTATTCTAATTGAGTCCTGTAGTCCTGATGTCAAAAATTTCCTTATAAGCGAAACCTCTCACACACTTATTACTCTTATTAGATTTCTTTCATTGCCGTGAATGTTGACACGTGACTTGAAATGATTGGATTTAGGACAGACCAATAAAAGATGCTCAACATCCTCCATATACTGTTAAACAACACAGAATCGTTGCCCTCACTCAACGATGGTTTATCATGTTTCGCTCATCTATTCTCAGCAAACGTACATATGTCTCCTTTGAGTTCCTTATATAGACAATGGTTCTCATAGGTGTTGAGCATAACCTTCTGTGCTTTTTTCTTTTTACTGAACATTTCTCGTTATAGTCCTATTTTCGCCACAGATCCATCTGAATCATTTGAAGTACATTAGTTACATCCCTCTTTTCGGGCGGAGTGAGAAGTTTGTTAAAATTGCAACAGAGAACAATTGCACATCCCAGATGTCATGTGTCAGTATCATCTGTGACTTGTCTTCAACTCCACTCCTTGCTATTTACAGCTAATTCTCTCCATACCAGAAAACCAGATTTGATAAACGCAAGCCTATATACAAAAAGGTTGTGCGAAATTCATTCGCCATCTGGCGGACATATCAGATAAAGTCATAAGACGTTTGAAGGTACAAGGTGACCAAGCGGAAGGTCGGGATCTATGGCTCGTTTACTTTTTGGTTAATAAATTGGACAACAAATCGAAAGAAGCATGGGCTCATGAAACCACTGAGATGGACTTTTCCCCTTTTAGTGAACTGTTGGAATTTTTAAATATAAAAAGGGATGCCTTAGAAAGTTTAAGCTCAATGCAAAAAGGGCTAAAGCACCTTCAGTGAAACGAGTAAGCTCATTGGTATCACATGTCGCCAAATTTACTCGTTCATTATCTTTGGTGAGCACTATTTTGGAAAATGTGATAAATATATAAATCTATCAATTCCTGGACGCAAATCAACAGTAGCGGAGAAAAAACTATGCTTTAATTGTCTGTCTAATCCCACCATTCAATCGTATGCAGGTCACCATTTGACCTTACATTTTGAAGAACTGGTTTGACTTCCGGAAAGGTAACAACTAGAGGAATGGGTGCCAACACAGTACAAACAATTTATTCAGCAAATGATATTAATGAAGATTGATGCGCTTATACTCAGTTAACTGCCGATCCGATTGCCAAGTTTTAATTTTTACAATAAAGATGTGAGCTTCCTAAACGATTTGAAACTAGTTGACCTTAATTATAATCAAGTTGGACCGTTTGACATCTTAGTCGGTGCTGATAGATTTTTCCACGTTCTTAGAAGAACTGGACTGCCATTACCATAGATAAAGAGAACCACTTTTGTTTGCCCCATCACTGTGTGCTGAAGGAAACAAGTGAAACGACCTTCAGGTTGTATTTGATGGTTCCGCAAAGTCTTCAACAGGAATCGCATTAAATGAAACAGCTAGTTGGTCCAACCATTAATTCTGGAACTTCAATGGAATATCGAGGATGAAAGAGAACCAACAAAATGACAAGTTATCTCCGAATATTCCAGAGTTTTTGATCCGTGTGGATGATTGTCTCCAACTATCATCCTAATGAAGATAATGTTTCAATCTCTATGGCTACTGAAATTGGGCTGGAACGATAAGCTGCCAGACAGCGAGGCAAACATCTACAAACGAATTCGAAGTGAGTTGAAATTATTAGGACACATAAAAATAAATCGATACATTCCACAGGATGGCAAAGTAGAACTACATGGATTTTCCGATGCAAGTGAAAAGGCGTCCTATGCCATAGTGTATTGCAGAACGATAAATCAAAACGGCACAGTTACAATTAATCTTATGGTAAACAAGTATCCCGCCGAGACTGGAACTATGTGGTGCACATCTATTAACCAAACTACTAGCTCTTGTGAAAGCTACCATAAGGAATCCAGTAAAATGTTTTGGGTGGACCGACTCCACAATTATCCTAATGCGAGACTGTGGAACCGTGTACGATCCCAGTATAATCCTGCGGAATAATAAATTTATATCAATGTTGCCATGGTCCAGAGTGGTTGAAAAGTTCTATCGCTGATTTTACTGTTCAAGAGGTAATTTCTGAAAACGAAGAACATTTGACTGAAGAGTTTCAAACTCGTCGCTTTTAATACTCAAATAGAAGAACACATGATAGATTTGCTAATATCCAGGATATCATCATGTTTTGCAATTGCATGTGACTTTGCAATTTTCTTGAGGCAGTGTGAGAGTTTTTGTGTGTCATCAAGATGGATGTATACCGCCCAGGTGGCTCAGTGGTTAAAGCTGTGGCAGTTGGAGCGGGAGGTACCGGGTTCGAATCCCGATAGGGGCAGGATGCAAAAGGGATTTTTCACCATACGATTACGATCGATGATGTTAATCAACACATCTATGACCCCCTGTTGGAGTGCAGAACCCATGGGCCGACCCATCTTCCATGTCAGTACTATAGACTGGCATGGAGCTATGCAATGCGCAGATGGTTCTACGAAAATCGGACCTATAGCCGTACGTCCTCGTTAAGGCGTAAATTAGGACGTAAATAAGCGAACCGCGAAAGAGCTGGGAGAGCCTTGAGCCCCAAAAAAAGATAGCATAGAATAAAATATATAAAAAAAAAAAAAAAAAAGATGGATGTATCATCTGCAAATGTTGATATTATTACTTTGTTAAAATAGGGCAATAGGGGCAATAGGGAGTATTGCTTTGTTGGCAATAGGGAGATCGGCTGTGTATAACAAGTACTACATTGGTCCAAGGACGCTGCCTTGTGGAACACATGCGCTAATGTCATTTAATCCAGTGGTTGCACTATTTTATTTAACGATATATTGTTTTTGTCCGTCATGCCAAACTTTATCAAATGCTTGAGCTACATCCAGAAAGACAGCAGAACAGTATTATTTTTCCTCGAAGGAGTTTTTGATGGTATTGACAATCCCTGTGCACTTGCTCAATTGTTCCATGTTGGCTTCGAAATCCAAATTAATGGTCTGGTATACCTTGCCGCTCTTCTAGTACTGGTTTAAGTTTAGTTAGTATCATTTTAACAGAAAGCTTCGAGATTGTTGGAAGCAGGCTTATTGGACGATATGACGGTATTTGCGTTACATTTTTTCCCGGCTTTGGTATCATTGTGATAAAGGATATTTTCCATTTTCAAGATCATGTCCCGGCGCTTTAGTCAGCATTATATGGTCTTTGATTGTATTCTTTACACTTTTCCACTTAAACTTGATTGGCTTAAACGACGAATAATCATCCTCTTGCTCAGGTAGCACGAATTGATTTGTTTCTTTATGAGGTGAGAATACTTCCTTTAGATGAGCAGCGAAAGCTATGGCTTTTTCTTCATCGCTTCTTGCCCAATTGCCACTTGGTAGTCTAATCGGTGGATTTGAATTAATTGTCCTTTTCATCTTTTAGTTGCCTTCCACAAGACGTAATCTGTTTTCTCAGTTGCCGAGAGTTCACTTAAATAATTCTGGACACCCTGGTTTTGTTCTTCCCTCAGTGCGAATCCCCTTCAATAAAGGAGATTTAGATTGTTGCCATATTGCCTCCGAATTTTTTGCTTTTTTTGAACCAGTTCCTGGATATCACGCGGCAGTTAATTAATTTTCTCAGATATATTGATGGCGGGTGTAGCTTTTTCTGCTGATCTCTCCAAAATATTTTTCAACTTCTCTTCAGCCTCATCAATATCAGTTGGCGTGCGAAGTTGAATATCTAAGGAACAACTTTGTTTGAATAGCTATATTGATCCCATTTACTTCGCTTGTTTGTGGGACGTTTCGGTGCTTCTGCCTTTAACATAGTTTTACTCATTACCGGTGAATGATCAGATTATAGATCGTATCAATTGGTTGGTTTAATTTTCGTGACTACCCGATAAGTAATCCAAACTCTATTCCTCTATCGCTTCATTAAGCTGTCTGCCTTTTGGTGATGCTAGTCTTGACCCCCAGTTAGTATGTTTAGCGTTGTAGTCACCTCCCGCGATAAATTGATTACCCAACCGGTTCAGGAACTGCGGTTTTTTATAGCATGGTTTGGAAGGAAAATCATTAAATCCATCAGATCCATGGTTCTCTCTATCATTACCATGAAACTTTGCATCATATCGGTAAGCTTGGTTTAAGCTGAAGAGATGCTTCCTTTCACTGATGTACCTTTGTAGTGGATCCTTTAAGAATGCTAGCGTATGAAACTCCAGGGTGCACGTTACTGTTTTTGGTTGCAATTAGTTTCTCGCCTTGGATGTTGCGGTGAACGAAACAACTTCCGGATGAATTTCTTACTCATGGATGATTCAAGTTTAAGCATACGTTGATCTGCTCGCTCCCGAGTATGAATTCTTCATTTCAGCTCTAAATATATTGGGCAACCTCTAATATTTGTTGTATGATCGATTTTGATTTTGTCGCACTCCTTTGAATTATGTAGTTCTCCATAGATGGTCAACATACAGTAGGCTTTACTATGTCCGTATTCTTGGCACCTCATACATTGTATTGGTCCAGTTCTTTTCCTGTGTTCCTCTACAGTGATTCTTCTATGTAGAAGATATTTTAGGCTATAGATTTCGTGCTTTGTTTTAAATTTTTAGTTTGCTGGTTCAAATTCCAGACGGAACAATGGCTGCGGCACTTTGTCTCGGTTTCTAATGTTTGTTATTGTTTTAACATGAAAGCCTGTAGCAACGAGAGCTTCGTTTATTTCACTTGGATCACAACCAAACCTTTTTGGCTATTTAATTGGTTATAGTAAGTAACTTTTACCAATTCGATCAAAATGTTTAATTAATGTCCTGTAGGCATCAATGTTGAGCGGCTGAATTTTAGTATATTTTATATTTCCATTTTTCACTCCAGAAATGTAAAAGTTTCCCTCCGTTATGTGGTTTATTTTATTTGCTAGATCTTTTGAGGATTCTTCTCTCACATAAATTGGTGGCGGTTTTTAGGTTTTCGGGGTGTTTTCTTCGACATCATCGTCGGTTTCCAATAAACTTAAAAAACGATTGCCATGCGGTAACTCTACGCTAGCTAGTGTAGTGAATTAATTCACGCTCGCACTTGCCACTGATCTAGGGCTTCTCTTTCTCTTAGGTTGCACTAAGCACATCTTACCTACATCACTATTTAATTTATTGCCAATTGATAATGATGCACTTTTCATTGTATCGTTTTTATTTTTTTCATATAATTTTTTTTTTATCTCTAATCTGTTTTGTGGCTCAAGGCACTCAGTTCTTGTTCGCGGCTCGCTGATGTATGTCCTTACTTTTCGCCATTGCAGCCAATTCGAGGACGTTGCTTTAGATCCGATTTTCCTTATCATCTGCACATTGCTAGCTCCATGCCAGCCTATAGTGCTGTCATGGAAGATGGGCCGGCCCAGGAGTTCTGCACTCCAACAGGGGGTCATAGATGTGTTCATTCACACCACAGATCGTAATCTCATGGTGAAAATCCCTTTTGCATCCTGCCCAAATCGGGATTCGAACCCGGTACCTCCCGCTCCAACTGCCACAGCTTAAACCACTGCGCCACCTGGGCGGACATTTTTTATTTATTTAATTATTTTATGTTTGCTCGTCGATAGCAAATTCACAACTGATTATGCGGGACCTATACAAATTTATTCGAAGTAAAGAAGAGGCGCCAGATTAATAAAGGCATACATAGCCTTATGTATATGCATGGTGTCGAAGGCTATTCACATTGAAGCAGTGTGTGATTTGTCAACTGATGCCTGTATAGCTGCCGTGGGCCTCCAATCAACATCTACAGTGATAACGGTTCCAATTTTATCCAAAATAATTTCAAATGAACTTGCTGTGGTCCAAAGCTTATGTGTCGTTAGAGTGTAGGATCCTAATCGGTTACTTCCACAGAATTCACGTGACTATTGTGAGTAGTGGACGTTTACTCTTGGTAGTTTCAGCTCGTTTCAGATGCTACCCACTACTTGAGTAATTTAAGTATTTTCCACCATATCAATGGGATGGGGCGGCAATAGCTTTCTCTGTCTATAGGTATATGTACATGATGGCCATAAATTAATTAAATTTATTAGATTTATTCGTTTTATAATTATTATCATTATTATTGTTGTTGTTGTTTTTTTTGTTATCTAACATCCAAACTGCGCCGTTCTGTTTAGTTAAAAATTTATAAAATTTTTGAGAAACAAAAAATGTTGCTCATAAAGCACAACGATAAACTTGAAACAATATTCATCCTCCAACGTACAATATAAAGGGGAAGGAAGATGTTTATGATGAAAACCCGTTCCCATATCGCACTATACATATATATGTACACCATGGTACGAGTTGAGATAGACGAAACGAAGCGAAAAATATATCGAATAATAATTCCATAACTCAATCCTTTCCATATTACGGGTATATACGTGTATACAGCCAAATCCTTATCTCCCAGCGAACGTTGTGTATATATGTTGGGAGAAAAACTTTTGAAAAACTGCTTTTTAATCGAGGAACGGGTGGTATACTCGTATATATAGTATAGAAGGGATGGGCAACATATAATTTTACTCGGGTTGTTTTGTTATACGTGTTTTTGGGGTTGCTATAGCGCTATATACAGCTATATAGATGCGGGAGATATGATGATAGTATATTATCAAAATACTAGAATTTTTATCGTTAGTTCGCCAAACACTACCCGTTGTATATTGTTGCTGCCGTTGTTGGTATTTAAATTGGTGGAGTTAATATCATTTTTCAATTGCGCGATTTTATAAAATTTTATTTTATATAATTGCCATTATACAATATGGATAATATGAGTAGCCAGATTTGGTGTAACGTTGTACTAATTGGTTTGTGTTTTTTTTTTCTTCTTAACTTAAAACGATTTTGTGCGCTAATTAGCGTAGAAAATGTGAAAGTATACTCATTGAGCTTTTATTCACAGTTTCGTTTTCTTCCCCACTTGTTTTTATTTTATTTGGAAATTCAATTCGAGCTGAGGAGTAATTCAATCTCACCGCGTTATTCCAAATAATGAAAAGGTGTTCGTGTGGGTTATATAATAAATCCCGCTCGATGGAAAGGAAAGTACAAGGCATGATATTTTATATAGCCTATCAGGGTACTACAGCAATCGACAACTTACAGTCTACTTATTATAAAACTCGATTAAAACACAACTATAGTTTGACTGGCTCGATGCCATTGAAGTTTTTGGAAAGTGGATCTCAAGAAATGGCCCTAATAGTATCTTCTGGGCTCTAAGTATAGCTTCCGTTCTCATTCTGAAGCAAATCTATCCTTAACAATCCCCTCAGAAATGGTTCTTTCCTTTATATTCATCCCACTCTCCAGTGCATTTGGTTTTATTGAAAAGTCTCTTCATTGTCCTCTTCAGTGTGCCATACTACCAGGGAACACTTGTGAATGGAAAGATGATACTGAATGATCCACCTATTTCAGGTTGTTTCAGATCCGTGTATAGCCTTATATATAGGCCTCAATTTATAGATCTAGAGACTTCGATTACTTCAAGCTCCATTTTTATGACGCCAGATCTTATCTGAGGATGTGGTCAGATAGAGAAGCCTCAATAAAGTTACTAATCAGCCAGCCCATAGGAGGAAAAGTTAGTGGTAGGTCTAAGATTTCTTCTCTAGTAGCATTAAAATAAGTTGGTTTACTCCCTAAGCGACTTGATATACCCTTTGTATTTGCATAACTGCTGCTCCATACTGTGAAGTGTGCATTTACATCACTTCTAATGTTATAACATAGACCTTTTCTTAGCAGAAGAGTTTAAGCCGTTTGATTTTTACGGAGGGCACTGTTACCTTGAACTTTCAGTAAGTATGCAGAAGCCATTACTGCCATGCAATTTCTCTTACCTCTGGAGTATAATCGGCAAGCTGTCAGGCTGTTATTAAAAAAATAAAAATAATTAAAGAAGGCGGAAACTATTCAAGGACTCAATACCACCAGAGCCACCATGGGTTTGGATTTTACTGTCCAGACCTCGTCGCCGCCAGATGCTTTGACCTTTTGCTTCATATTATCACCGGCGCAGGTAAACGTATTTTTTGCCTACCAGATTACTTATATACTAGTTTAGGAATTCATTCGACCACTCGCCGGAGTATCCCTTAAGGACTTCTTCATTCCTTCCATTTGTTGCTCATTTTTTGTCATCTACTTTAAAGTAGTCTCCACGGAGGCCCTGGCTGTGTGCCGTCGTTTGGCCAAAGATCCACAAGGCAACATTTCAAATAAATGGACCACAAACCCTCTTTTTGAGTATCACGGCGAAACCATGGGCTACGAAAAGTTTTTAGAAGTATGCTGTTAATCTTGTGAAATGGTCGCAATAATTTTCCACAAAAAAAATGAATTTTATTCAAAGTTTTTTTTATTGTTTCACAAAATTTATAATTTATTTATTGAATTAACAAATAGGTTTAATTTATTTTTAACAAATTTGATTGTTTTTAGTTTTAATAATAATTAGAATTAATCACCTTTAATCGCTTGTTGTTTAATCGCTCTTATTTGCCTTTGCCATAGGTTGTAGTCGCTCGTAAGATCGCTGAGAAAGTGAAAGATTTTTTGTCTTCATAAAATTAATTAAACTAAGCTAAAAAAAGCTACTTAAACATTGCTCAAAATTAAAATCAGTGAATATTTGGTTTTACACTTAGCTTAGGTTTGAAATACCAAGCGCATTCTACTAGAAATTCCAAAAAGTTGTGATTACCTATATTCTATTCCAATTTTTTGACTAAATTATAATTACATAATTACAATTGAAGCTGTCATGATTGTTTTGTAAACAATAACAGCTGTAAAGTTGCGTTATTAAAAAAAATCTAAAATTATATCGCAAATTCAAAGTGATTAATTCAATTCAAACTATTATAAGATAATTATATGAGTAAAGTATTAATTATGTTCAGATATTACTTAATTGCTAATGGTCTTAATTTTATTTTAGGTAGATTCTATTGGATTTCCAACAATGCTGTACATGTTACCGTTCTGCGGAAAACCCTTCTCCTTGATACATCAAAACCTTCATTTTGGCTTTTAACTAAATCAAGAAGTCGATTCATATTGGCAGTCCAGCACTGGTTGGGAAGGTGTTAAAGACTTTTGTGCATGAGGCAATTCATAGCCATATTTCCACAGCTACGCTGTCTAGCCAATGTGAAGTGTTCGTTTAACCGCAGCTGATGAAAAAGCCCAACTATACTTTTATACTTGCTGAGGAGGCTTTAAAGCCTTATCCTCCTGTTGTAAGTTACTGAAGAAGTTTACTTTGTTCCTCTATAAGGGTGACTTCCGAGAAAGCCACCCAGCGGATTCTCATTGTTACTGTGAACGACTTCCTTTACTTTTGGGGGTTATCCGAAGCTGCTGGCGTTGTATCAATAAACCGGGTTCTTTTTCGTGCCACTAGGAGCTCACTGAAGGGGCACAAGTGCTTTTGATTATGCAAAGAGTCTTTTATATCGTTTCTTGGCAGCTTGCACATCTTCACGTCTACTCTCTTTCAGTTTCGTCAACAAACCCGTTTGGCGAGCATCATCACCATCGTAGATCTCTACAGTTGCGAGAGTTCCGTTCTCTTGCAGTGATCCACCAGACATGACTCTCCATATAGTTGAATATAGGACAGGGAGGTCATAGAATTCTATCAGATCAACTCTGCTGATTTGTGATGCTTTAATCGAAATCCTTTATTTCGTCTGTTTTTTCTTTTTGATTCCTACGAGTCTCCGGGATTCGTTGTGCTGCCTGCAGAACAGCCAGAACTATACTACAGAAAAGGTAGTTTTAGCTGGAAGTTGCACTTATTAGATTTCAGTTAGAGAATTTGATTAAAGTTAACCTCTTTATTCACAGGTAAGTGTATTGCAGGACAATCAAGGATATAAACCATTTCAATACTACCTAAACTGTTCACCACTACCTGAAATATGAACCGCACATCAGTAAGGGTCTTGATGTTGTGATACATTCTAGTGCCATAGGCGAAAGCTCAATTAAGCTCTATCGAAAATTCTACTTTCATTAAATTCCGTTTACGTAGTCTGGAATGCTGGCACAAACTGTAATATTGATCGTTTGGATCATAAAATTTATAACTTAAAGTACTTAAGCTTTTATAAAATTATAATTCTAATCTTATAAAAAAGCTCATTATTGTAAGTCAGTTTTAACTACAGTGATTTGATAAAAAATATCGAATTTCGCCTTGTTTTCTTGTTTTAAATTTTCTTGACTCAAAGCTCCATAAAGCTCAGAAAAATTGAACATGAATGGAAACTGATTACTTTGCAAAGTTTCAAATAATGAGCAATAATTAAATACCGAAAATAATTTTGGTTATGAAACTTAAAGCTTCGTGTCTAAGCTTTTATGAAAGTTTATTGTGAATCTTATAAAAAAAGGTCATTATTGCGCATCGTTGTCAGTAATTGGTATTAAAAAACGATGAAATAATAAATTTTGACTAAAAGCTCTTTAAAGCTGTTACACTCCTTCTATTCTTAATTACTTTGCCTTGGAAATTTTAAAACTTCGTAGTATACAAATAGGAAAAAATTAAACGGTGGGAATAGAAATTAGGTTTCGTGTGAAAAGTAAAGATGGTATGCGAGTGCAAAAAAGCAAGCCACAAATGAAATAAGAGGAACATTTCGAAGGAATTATCCTTCAACGTATGAGTATTAATTAACGTATGCGTGAATAAAAATTACATCGGTTTTATTACACATTGGAGTATAATGTGGTTTAGGTGGGGTTAGACCCAAGTAAGTGTTCGTAAGTAGCGTGATAGCAACAACGATTAAGCTATCGTTTCCTTTAGTTCTGGAGAGAGAATATTATAATGAAGGAGATGTATAGTAACTTAACCAGAAGAAATAGAGCATAACTCTGAATGACATTAGGATTGTGACGAGTGGAGAATAATTTTATTCGGAGGCCCACAGCAAGTTGATTGGTCCGGCAAGAGCAATGGACGAGGTACAGTATGTCGTGAGGTGAAGCAAACTTCTTTGAGTCCATTTGGATCAAATAGCAGCACTAATGCCGAGTGTTGCATTAGAATGATGTCCCTCTTTGGGAAGCAGTAACAAGCTTTTAAAAATTGAAAAGATACAAAAAGCTCTCTAAAGCTTATGTAATTTTGGATTATAATTTTATGAGTTTAAGTGAAATAACCAATTAAGTAGAAAGTAGTGAGCTTTTATACATGTAAACACTAATTTTGATTTGCTTTAATTTAAAGCTTTCTGTTGGTTCCAACCGGTTCAGTTTATTT
Source organism: Tipula lateralis (assembly GCA_963932295.1). Taxonomy (NCBI): domain Eukaryota; kingdom Metazoa; phylum Arthropoda; class Insecta; order Diptera; family Tipulidae; genus Tipula; species Tipula lateralis. The sequence goes on along the minus strand of OZ010736.1, from coordinate 157,500,880 downwards.
TGGATATAATGCAATATCTTAATGTAGCCTGGAGAGTAATGTCGATTGTAAATCCTATTTTTTAGGCTAAAGCTTGACGTGCTATCCTCAAGCCAAAACACACTTCCAAAAATACAAATTATACATAGCTTTAAGCTTATTACAAGAACAACATCTCCCAATCGCTCAACACAACCAGAAGTATGTATATAAACGAGTACGATAAAAAGGATGTTGTTAAAATCTTATATATCTCTTGTTATCATTATTAGATTTGTTGCTCTTGTTGTTGTTGTTGCTGTAATATAATTAATAGTTAGCAAAAAAAAAATATTTTCCATATATAGATACATAAATTTTCAATCCATCCAAAAATTTTAACTAACTGATAAGAATACGAAAAAAAGTTTAAATTAAGTTTTCGTACGATAAGGGAAAAAAATGGAAAATTGGAAAATTATTTTTTCTTCTTCGACTTCTCATTGTCGTCATCTTATTTTTTATACCCTCCGTCTCCGTACTCCTACCATCCCGTATTATCATAATGATAATGTGATTATAGTAAGAGTTTAGTATGATATATATACACACACACAGAGAGAGTGAAGGAGGTGGAAGGGAGAAAAAAAACGGTTATAACAAAACTTTTATGTGTTTCTTATGTATTATTGACTTATATATTGTTAAGATTATAATAACGATTCGTACTTCTTCTTCTTGTTTTACTTTTTCGTCGTCATCTCCATCGTTGTTAAGGATAATTAAGATAATTGGTGTGTTATTATTAGCGATAAATTGAATACGGATTTCTTATATAAAATATTATACGTATCGGTGCTTTCTACGAGTCTCGCTCTATCGCTATCTGCGTCTATATAAAGAATATAGTTGTGCGATCTATGGAAAATTTCATCACATCATGACATCAACGACTGTGTAACATACAACATTCGAGACTCGCGTAATTTTAATTTAACATATCACGTTTTTTTCATTTAATTAAATTTTGTATTCATGGTTTATCGACTCATTTGAAAATCATTTTTTTTTTTGCAATTACCAAATGTATTGCATATCGGATAGATTTATCTAAGTCAAGTAAGATACAATATAATACGAAAGTATTCTAAGACGGGAGTTGGGGGATTTGAATAAAAATTAAATAATTAATTTATGTGTAATGTTGGAAATATTTGGTATTAAAACGACGACAGGCTGAATAGTGAAACTGTTTGGCTAATTCAAACAAACTCGAAGTTAATGTGTTTGAAGTAAGCAGCCTAGCAGGATGATACAATTCGAGAGACCATCCGAGCAGCAAGTCAAAAATACCTAAGCAACTTGGAGGAAGAACGCGAATACGAAACTAAACCCAGAACGACAATGACGTCAATGATAGGCCGACTCAGAAATGTCCACGAGCTGGGAAATTTCTTGGGATTAAGCATGTACTACAGGAAAAATATGGAAAGCTTACAAACATTGCGAAAAGCCTACATAAATTAACGGAAGCCAATGTAAAGTTCGTCTGAACGACTAAGTGCCACGATCAATTTATCCAGCTAGGAGAGGCTATTAGAAGATGCCATGAATTGAAGCCAGAGAAGATGTACTGTATTACCAGAAGATAACTATTGGCTATCACCAAGGTAGTTAAACACTTCCAAAAATATCAGTGTGGCCAATCATTGCTGATTAGAACCAATCACGCCACTCTTACAAATGATTGCTCCAGTTCAGATACCCAGAAGACAAACGACAAGTTGGTTGGAGCATCGAAAAGTAAGCAATCCACATGGCAATGCGGATGCTCTATAGAGAAGCATTGTGACTAATTTAAACCAACCCAAAATTAATGTGTTTATAGTAGCGTAAATAAATTAAGTTTAGACTCAGAACTTGATTTCAAAAAACACTCAAAATCATAAATAAGTGGCCTAGTAAGATTATGCCATTAGTATTATGTAATACTCCAGCAGCATTGGAGAGACCACTGTAGCTCATACTGCATATGGGTTAATATGAAAGTCTCCTCCGACTGTAAACTGGTCCATCATAATGAAGGCCGACTCACGAATGTCCCCGAGCTAGGAAGGTTCGTAGGATTCAGCATGTTTATTATCGCAGATTTGATTAAAACTTTACAAACATTGCGAAGAGCCTATACACAACGGAAATAAATGTTCATCTGAACCACTGAATGGCACGATGCATATATCCGCCTATAAGAGAAACTATAAAAGGCACCTGTATTAACGTATCCAATACCAGGACAGCTACTCTTTCTGGCCACCGGTGCTAACAATGTGAGAACTATGGCTGTTCTGTCGAAAAGGATCAGAGAAGATATAAGAATATTGGCTGACTTCATAAAAGTGCTGTCCAAGCCAGAGAGGATTTATTGCATTACCATAAATAAACTATTGGCTATTATCAAGGTAGTTGAACACTTCCTAAAATATCTGTGTGTTCAATCATTTCTGATAAAAACCGATGACGCCGCTCTTTGACAAAATTGCCTTAGTTCAGATACCCAGAACACATGCATCAAGTTAGATGCTGCATTATGGATTCCTATTGAGAAGGCGTTATGTATAGAGCATTGCAAGTCATGTTGTGAGGTGAATCAAAGAAAATCATTGTTGGTGAAGAGACTTACATTTCAAATTCACAAAGGATGCATGCATAAAACTAAAACGAAGAAGATCGTAGAACAACGTGGAAGGTAGTAGTACGGTAAAGTACAAATGTCTAGAACTATGAGGTCAGTGGGACTCATTATATTTGGTAAACGGTATATCCTGAAAATAATATAAGGTGTCTGCTGATAAAGAACTGTACAATGGAAGTTCAGGAGCTCACTTATGAGTTAATAAAGCTCTTGTCAACGTCAGGTAAAGCCTTTATTGGGTAGGGTCTCGTTTCTATGTAGATCGTGATTTAAGTGGTTACCAATACTAAAGATGTCATAAGTGTTAATTGACCAGTGACATTATACTATCATATGACGAACTAATTCAGTTAAAACGACTATTATCTTAAATTCATTAACTTTCACTCAAAATGTCTAAATTTAGGAAGTGAATGCGAGATTGTTTTCACTCATAAAACAGATAAACCGAAGTATAAATTAAATTGACTTGTCAAATATGTAAAATTAAAAAATCACTCAAAGATAAATACACTCATTTTGAGTTAAATTATAGACCAAATATTTTTGGGAGCTTTGAGGAATTAAATTTATAAAAGTTTTTTTTCAATAAAACGACCAATTTGAAACTATACATTCAATTTTTAACTTAACACAGGAAAAATGATAAATGTTTAAATATCACTCAATGATTTTGTGATTGTATAATGACTATATAGAATCAAAAACGTAAAACTTATTTTTAATTATGACTAAACCTTTGTCTGAGTAACAGAAAATTATAAAATGATTTAAATTTTCTAACTTTTTGAGTGTTTTATAAAATTACTCAAAACAATTAACAGTGTTATTAAAAATAATCAACCACTCAATTTTGCGTAACAGTTGATTTTCACACTTTTTAGAATTTCTAAATCTCATTTAAAAAGGCATATCTCCAAGGTTACTCGTTTTAATAAAAACCCCTCAAATTATTTCACTCAATATTTACAAAATGGTTTATTTTGGCAGTCACTGTGATAGTTCCGTTGTATAAACTATCATTTTACAGTTAACATTAAAATTCAACGATAACTGAATTTCACAAATCACTCAAAATGTTTTCAATTCTGTTAAAGCCCAAATTTTGAGTTGAATCGAGTTAATTTTCAAATTTGGGACAGTAATAGGTAACAAAACTATCTGAAACATTATAGTACAATCATTACTAATCGAAATGGATAACTGATCATTTAATAATTATATTTTTCAAATATGAGTGAAAATTTTTTGAGTGAAATCTCGAAGTTTTGGATTTATATAATTTCGAAATTTGCATGAATGTTTCGTCTTATAATACTAAAGACAAATTTATGTTTCACTCATCATGTCGTAAATCATCTGATTTAAATATCACTCAATGATTTTATTAATGAAGATGTTCGACTTTAAATCAAAAGTGTTGCAAAACTATAAATAAATCAGTATATCTTGTCTTCAAAGCCATTCTGAGGATATTTGTTTCGAAAATTCAACAAAACTTAAAATATCACTCAAATGCGAATTTACGTTATGGCATCCTGTCATACGAAGGTTTTTACTTCGACAATATCATCATAATAAACCGAGTTAAATGGTGTTCAGAACAACTCAAATAAATCGCAAATTAGCTCCACGCCACAATCAGTTAATAAAATCGATATTTCGCGTTAAGTTCGTGTAATTCACTATTACTGTCGCGTCACGACTGTCGCGTCACGTTTTGATGAGTTCCTGGTTTTACACGTTGGGTTGGAGCTGCAAGGCGTACTTGTATTAAAATCGTGCTGGCACATTTCACTATAGTTATGAAAATAGACATATTTAAATTTAACGGATTGACAGTATTCACGCAATTGACACTAAAGTTCATAGTGATAAACATTAAGCAGAAACGTTGAGTTTGGAAATAGTCAAAATTTGACATTTTTAACACTTTTATTTATTTCTATAACTTTGTCTTGAAAAAGGAACATTAGCAGTAACATTTGTCATGCGCGAAGCTTTATGATTTTTTGATTTACAATTGGTGTTTGCTTGTATGTTGTAATTTGCTAGAGGTTTCGATCTGATGACGTCATCATTGAATAAATGCTTGCTCGAAAAGATCATCAAAACATTTATCACATCAGGCTGCTGCTATACCGGACTGATTTCGCCCGCATAGTGATAGATAGGACTTGCGGACTTTCAGAAACTGCATGCTTTATATGGGTGTGGCTGCATTCTCCCACCGTGGTGTTTGTCTTTGTTGCACCATGAGACGAACCACCTTGGAAAATACCTTTAGTTAAAAAATGCAAACGGACTGTCCCCAAGTCTTTTTAAATCAAGCCTTCATTTGTTCATTTAATACATCGGCTGAAATTCCTCGAGAGGCGCAGTCCGCAGGATTTGTTTTTTAAGGAACGTGACGCCAATTGCTTCGCTTTAGTGTTTGTATTATTATTGATGTACGATTTCCGACGAACGTGACCCATCTTCTGGGATGCGATGACAGTCAGTCCAATACAATTTTGGAGTCGGTCCATGCGGTAACTGAGTTAATTTCAAGCGTGGTGGATAGTTTGATCGATTCCACTAATCTTACAAGTAAAACAGCTGCACATAGTTCGAGCCGAGGAATGGAAATCTGCTTAATGGGTGTAACCTTTGTTTTGGCAGCGATCAGTCTTGAGGTACAACTTCCATCCTTATATGTAACACGTAAATAAGCAGCAGCAGCATAAGCCAGCTCGCTGGCATCGCAGAATGCGTGCACACTGACTGTATCAACCTGATTATTCGAAAACAACCACCTCGGTGGCTGGCGCTAACCAACCCAATGGATCAAAAATTTTGCTACTTTCTGACAGTATGGTTCGCTTGGTAATGGAATTGGAAGCTGGATGATCTACGATGAATTGGAAGCTGTCAATATGAGCATTCCAGTTGATACCTAATAATTTTAGGCATGCTTCGTTTGTGCTGTCTTTGTAATCTGATGCTTGTAGTTGTACATTTATGCTGTTGCGGACTTTGCTGGAATTGGTACTCCACTTTCGTAACTTCATGTCTGCTTCATTTAGGATCGTGTTTAGCTCATTCTTCAAACGGATAGCGCCACTGACACTGTTTGTACCAGTCATCAAGTCGTCCACGTACATGTCTCGGTGTAATGCTATTGATGCTTCAGGAAATCGTTCTTTGTTCAATATCGATAGTTCTTCAATCACTCTCGTATAGCTAAGAACGGAGCTGATGATGTTCCGTATGTAATTGTGTTGAGTTGAAAATACCTTATTGGTTGTGAAGGATGGTCACGCCATATAATGCATTGGTGGTTTTGATCTCTGATGTCCACCCAAATCTGCCGATACATTTTCTCAATGTCAGCGCTTATGACATATTTGTGCTCACAGTATCGTAACAGGATTTCAAAAATATTCGACTGTATTGTAGGACCCACTAATAAGGCCTCGTTAAGTGAAGTATTACTGCTGGTTTTTGCAGAAGCATCAAAAACCACGCGCAGCTTAGTTGTTGCTTTATCTTCTTTGAAAACCCCATGATGAGGTAGGAATATGGAGTTGTTTTGGATTGCCTTCTCCCTTGTCGTTTCATTCATATGATCTTATTTGATGTACTCCTATGGAATTTCCAAAATTCGGCTTAGGATCTCTGAATGGAAGTCGTACGATAAACCTTCCATCTCTGTCTCGTGTTGTAGTGGTGATGAAATGGTTTTCACAGAGTTCCTCTTCTGGTGTTAGATTTGATTTTGATTTGGGAACTTCTTCGATCTCCCAAAATGCTCTCAAACTTTTGTCAATGTTTATTAATTGATTATCCTCTATTGCGGTGTTTGATAATGTCGATGTAGTAGTAGAACTTTGACCTTGCTGTCCTACTAAATACCATTGAAGCATTGGTGCTAGATTTTGCTGATTGTTCTATGTGTAGTACTGTGTGATGTCTACCTTTGCATATGTGGCAGCTCTTCCTTGATTTACATTGATAAACTGAATGATTTTCCGCAAAACAGTTAAAACAACGCCTAGACTCCTTGATGTACGATCTTCGTTGCTCAATTGTTTTATCTGCAAATTGCTTACATTGGTGCAGTAAATATTCCGTATCTTTGCAGACATCGCATACTACCGCGTTGAACGTTTGTATTTTAGATGAGTCACTTTTACTGTAGCAACTTGTAGCTCGTTTGCTGCTGGATTTCATAGATTCCAATGAGTCCGACCGATCGCTCAAAAATTTTAAAAATTGGTCGAAACTGTTGAAATTATCTTTACTGCTTTGTTGAGACCACAACAGCCTTGTTTCCTCATCGAGCTAGTTGTAATTGTTTAAAATAGTAAATAAATAAATGTTGACTGAAAGCTCCTTAAAGCTTGTTTCACGCGTTCCACTTTGCCTTGGATCTTTGCCTAAGATCTGTGACGTCACGGGATACGAGTGTTTTGCCCTTTAATCAGTGTCAATCTTTTAATTAGTAGTCTCTCAAACAGTTTCGATGTAATTTTAAGAACCAAATTGGTTTCTACGACTGTGCTTTTCTGACTAAATATTCCAATCAGACAAAATATTATGTTTTTCCGTTGTGTTGCTTTCCCTTATGATTACGTAAATGTTTGCTGAGCCAGTTGGTCTTCGTGGTTTTGAATTGTTTGTTCTTGCGTTGAAAAGGACTCTTTAGAAACTGGATTAACCTATATACTACTAATAAAGGTTCTTTTACTACTACAAAGAGAAACTGGGCTACGTTATCCTAGCGCCATCTATTGTTCAACACAATTATACATACGAATTATGCTATTATACAAGGATTTGGTTAAATACTATTATTAATTTCGACTCAAATTAAATTAATTATAGTTAGATGCTTGGCATCGTTATTTTGTTCTTCATCTTGTATAACTGTTATTAATCACCGCGGAATACAGACATCAATAATAATAGCAATAAAATACAATATATATTTTATTTTTCTATTTTAAGGTAACCGAACTCTCAGCCAAAATTTTAATTAGTTAACATAATTAGAAGAGAATTTAGAAATCCATATATATCCACTTATTGTTAATTAAGCAACCGCACACACACCAAATATCATCATCCCATGTAAGTAAAAAAAAAATTGTTAAATTAATGAGTTTCGGTTTTAATTGGATTCTCAATCTTAATGATCATATATGCGATATATATATCTCGAATATATTTGTATGTATGTGTGTAATATATAGATGATTCATTTTCATACGTATTCGGTTACCCTGTATGGTACGGCAAACTAATTAAATTATCCAACTATATTGTGAGTATATATATAATGTACAAAGGACGCGCACGCAATATATCAACACCCACGCACCATCCCCAGACCATTATAAAATTTTGTTCACTAATTAACTCCCATCACTTCACCTTGTGTGCGATGGCTAATTAGAGACGTTTTAGTTGCACGACATATATTTATATATCATATATATGTGTATACCGATGAATGGACCTAGATACGAGATACGAGTATGTACATAGTGAATCCATTTTTAATGATGATGACGACGATGATGATGATGCATCAAAAAAAGTACTGTGCGCCCATCAATTATGGATGATGGAAAATTCGTCAATTTTTTTGGTTGGCCTAATTGATAAATGGCATGCCAGATCTGTTGTATCGAGGTATATTAGGCAAATTTATTTTTAATTAACGGCCGCACACACATTTATATATATATACATATATACAGAGGGATAAGAATAAGAATAATTTGAATAAAGATGTACGTTAAGAAAATTCTATTTTTGGGGAGGGAAAAACATGTGTAACGTAAATAAATTTTTATTTTTGGAAAATTAAATAATTACAAAATCATCGTTGTACAGAAGTAGACGAGTGTGTATATATGGTATGTTGGAGCTACGTGTGTGTATACATATATATGATAATCTGGTTTTCGCGTTTAAAATAAACATTTCAAATTATTTTTGATTTTGTTTATGAGATCTTGTGATTGATTTAAGATTTTATGTGTTTACGATTTCGTCAGATCATATATATGATTAACTTGTACGATAGAAATGGAATACCTATGTCGGGTATTACAAAATCTCGAAAGATGATGGTATCGATATATTAACACATTTATATCATAAAGATTAATAAGACACAATGGGTTAAGAATCGAAATAACACACAGACACGTTTACAAAAAAAAAATGGTTTCAAGGATAAATTCTTTAACGAAGCCAAACTGATTCCTAATTCAGATCACCTCATTAAACATACTCAAACGTACGACGGCGAGCGCAACACACAAACAAACAAAACGAAAAACAAAGACGCACACACAGCACACAAACACTTTGGAATTTATTTACATTAAAATCAAAAAAAAAAAAATGTATATTTCACTTTGATGATCATCAAAGTTGATTTCACGATCTTGATCTCATTAAAAATAATAAGCGACACAAAAATCGAAAAACCCAAAAGAAAATAATGCAAGCCTAACGTTGTACAATTGCGCACACATTCCAGAATCGAGAGAAACAGAACGAGAACGAGAGTAGACGTATAAAGTGCGATCGATCGATCGCTAGGCGGTTTTTTTTTGTCCAAACTTGACGAGGTCCTCTCTATATATGTATGCACCTCTATATATGTTATGTGTATTGTGAAAAATAATCGAGGAAAATTAACAGATATTTCGCGATCATATCGCATATATAGAGATCGATTCTTCTTACATATAAATATATAAAATATATACTCTTGATCTCGATCATCATTGATGATGCGCTTAAGTATGTCGATCAAAATGTAATAATAACAATAATAAGAAAACTTAAACCTTATTTATTTCAGATCATTTGATCGTTAGTTATGTCTTAATGAGATTTTTTGTGGGAACATCCATCCACATCTCACAGATAAAAAAAAAATTGTGGATGATCAATTTTTGATTTAAATTTATAAACTTTAATGATCCGAACTCTTTTCTTATACATTATAATGATCATTTCGTAATGATCGTGGGTGATCACTATATATATAGTACGTAGACTAGATTTAAGGAGTTTTTATTAATGATCTAATAATTTTTTTAATGATCTTAATTAATAAAAAAAAATACGTTCTTGATCGATCAATATAATCGTATACATTTATAGATCCGATATTAAGAATTTGTTTAACAATTAGAAGTTGGAATTTTGTATATATACGGTTAACGGAGATTAATGATCGTGTCGATCATGTTTAAGAGATTTTTTTTAAGAAAACCAGTAGTGTTTTGATTAGTTGGATTCGATTTATATTTTTATTACGAACTGCGTATAGATACTTATCGATAATTTAGAAGTGATCGTGATTGATCGGAGTACTATTGATAAATGACTGGTGGATGTAATTGGTACTAATTATGAAAGATATTATTATTTGATAAATTTGTATCTGCGTTATGAATACTATAATGTGTTGGCTCATATTTCTTAGATTGGAGGTTTGTTAAACAAAGCAGGTCGTCGATCAGCAATTTTCTACTCTTGATCAAGCGTTTGATTACACTGACCACATTGACCTGTATAATGATCTCTCCCACTAGGTTTGGTTCAAGTTTATTTAGTGTCACCCTCACGATAAGAGCCTATCTAATTCAATTCAAAGAAAATGTTGAGCAATTCCCGATAAGGAAAAGCGTTAAAATAATTTTGATGAATATTTTATACGATTTATACGAAGGTGGTCGTGGTGAGAAAAAATGTCCGAACCAGAGAGTGGTAGATGTCGAAAAATCAGTTTCGATAAATGTAAGCAACAAGGATGGAAGCAGGAAGAGTTGTATCCTTAAATCCAATAAAGTCCCACGAGATATCAACGCCGATTAAGAATTTTGGAATGTGTTCAAACACATAAATAGAGACCTCTCATACTGAGCATAAATTTGAGATCACTAGCCTACCTATCGACCTCCAGCTAGATGACTAGATTCCTCAATGCTTATGTAACCTCGTTGGTATACTCCTCCCAACTGGTATGTTTATCTGCTATGTGAGCCCGAATTGCTGATATCACAGAACTGGTCACTCTTTCAGAGGCGTTTAACTGAGGCGAATATACGGCTGTTTTCGATCCTATGATCCCCAATTCTTTAAGCATACAAAATATTCTATTATTTTCGGTGATGTAGCTTTGTTCAAAGGTTTAAGTCGAACAAATTTATAAAGTTGGTTCAAGACAATTAAAATAACAGTTTTACCTTGCGACGATCTGGGATATGAGCCCACTAAGTCAATTAAAAGATTTTCTGTTCGCTGGTTTAGTCGTGTTGCAAATTATACATTTTCCAATATATTCAGGTACTTGCTTAGCCATTGCAGGTCAAAAGAAATATCGTCATATCTAAGGTCTTACAGATTCCTCCATGAGATGAAAGGAGTTCATCATGATTCACCGAAATTAACTTGTACCTTAGCTCTTTCGGTAACCATAGCTTCTAATAAAAATATAGTTGTCGTGCACCTTAAAAGCGGGGTACTTGTCAGGATCTAAAATAATTTTCCCACGGAGCTCTTTGAATTCCTTAGTCTTCAAACTCATTTGGGTTAAAATTGTATCGATCGAAAATTTGGGTAAACTTTCTTTATACTCATTAATTTCATCGCAGTATATTCGAGATAACATGTCTGCCACCACATTATCCTTCCCTTTTCGATGCTCTATATTAAACCGGAAGCTTAAAGCTCAATCGTGCCAATCTTCCAGTGAGGTCTCGTTGACTTATTAGCCACTTCAGGCTCGCATGGTCTGTTATGAGCGTAAAGTCATGACTTTCAACATATGCTCGGCATTGACTTTCAACATATGCTCAGCGATACATAGAATTGCAGCAAGGCATTCCAATTCGCTACCGGAAAATTTTTTTTAAGCTTTCGAAAATTTTTGCGACATATAGCTGATGAGTCTTTCATTTTCTTCATCATCTTTTTGATAAAGCACAGTACCGACATCTTCGGTACTGGCGTTGCACCTTATAAAGAAATGCCTATCGTAACATGGACTTCCAAGAACTGGAGCTGAAGTAAGTAAAGATTTAAGATCTACGAATGCTTAATTGGTGCGGTTACACTTGCAAAATTTCCTATGAAGCGGCGGTACCATCCAGCCATGCCAAGTAATCTTCTAATTTGCTTTATATAGTATTGGGTGGATTGCGGTTAACAATTGCGTCGTTTTTTTGGATGGATCTGGTCTCAATCCCTTGTTACCAACCAAATATCTAAATAATTAATTTCCATCATTTCGAAGCTGCTTTTCTCTAAGTTAATTGTCAGTCTGTTCGAATTAAGTCAGCTACCACCCCTATCAATTCAAGATGATCCTGCAATGTCCGCTTATGATCAAAAGGTCATCTAGGTACACGAAAACTCTGTCGTGGAGCTCATGTGGTATGACCTTATGCATAAGATACATTGAGCCCAAACGGCATCACCCTAAATTGATATAGAGTGCTCTACCTGGTACTGTAAATGCTGTCATTGCTTTGGCAGATTTCGCAAGCGGTATCTGCCAAAACGCGTCTTAAAGGTCAAGTGCTGTTATAAATTTAGTCTCTGAAAGGCGTGCTAAAAGTCCGTCGATTAAAGGGAGGCGTCTTTTACAGTCACTGCGTTAAGCTTACGGGCATCCAAGTTAAGTCTCGTCTTTCCGTTTGTCTTTTTCACGATGGTGACAGGAGAGCTCCAAGAGCTCTTGCTCACCTCAATCACACCAAGCTTAGCATACGGTCTATCTCATCGTAAAGATCTTTTTGAACCGCCGGCGAGACAGGATAGTACCGCTGCTTAATAGGTTTAGCACCTTTTACAATCTCGATCTCGTGTTCATGCTGTGTAGTCGTACCTAGGCCGGTTTCAGTGATAGAGGGAAATATTTTTATGATTCGGTCCAATTCTTGATGTACTTTGGCAGATAAATTATGACAGTTTTTATTTTTAGAAGAACGATCTTCGCAGATTTCATTTATCATAACCCTCGGGATAATATCGAAAGTTCGCCAAAAGTTAATTCAACTCTTGATCAAGAAATTTTCAAGCGTTTGTTGGGTCTACCAAGTAATTAATTATGGGAGTTGTCTTTGGTATATACTGCAGGAGTTGTCTTTAACCGCTGATTACATTGACCACATTGTACTCTTGATCAACGGAGATCATACTGATCATATAAATTTGAGATCACTACCATATTTAACGAATTCACAAACTAGATTGGAGATTCAGAAATTGTTCGGTTCCTTTACATGCACGCGTCCAATCCATAAGCCCAATCATGTCATACCGAAATGAACATATGTAAATGTGTATTAAAACTCGTATTGGTTAGTTTCGGGTGGCCATTGAGGATCAAACTGAAAAAACAAAATTTAATTTAACCAATTTAAATAAAAATCCTCCCAAAAGGTAATAACAACAATTACCGGGTACCAAAATACACAAAATGAATACCAAAAACATTTTTTAAGACAACTAATTAATTTTTTTTATGTCTTCGTTTTGGTCTTGAGTTGCATGCGCGCACCGATCAACCACAAACGTATACACAAAACTCATTATAAATTAAAGATCGATGAAATAAAATAATTTAATAAGAAACCGTCGAAGGAGAGAGCCATAATCGAAACCGTCGAGCAAAAAAAAAATTTTATGTAATAAACATCGCGGGTATATGCGTTCTGTATGATTTTACATACATGTCTGTGTGTACATATGCGCGAGAATATATTCAATTTTATGTGTAACGATCGTTTGAAGGTCTAAAAGAAAGATCGATAAGATTTAATGATTTATTGGGGAATTTAAATTAAATAAAATGTTATTGTGAGGATCGATCGATTATTTAATTAAAAAATGAACGTCATTAAATTTGATTCGGTCTGACAGACTGTATTTTGGAAACGGTTTTATATGTGTTGATATTCTACTTAAGGGTATATGCATATTGTAATTGGACGCTTCATTAACCCAGTCGGATGATTTCATCAATTTGCTAATACTGCAATTTGGAACCGCGTGTTGCCATGCATTCTCGATCGATCGATTGATGATTCGACCGATTGCTGAATTAATCGGTTGTTGGAAGTGTCTAGTTTCCAAATCGAAACGAGACTCTAAAAACCAAAGTGGAGCATTTCATTTTTCACACCGATCAAACGATCGAAGGTGAAAACCCCATTTGCATCTTGCCCCGAATTGGGATACGAGCCCGGTACCTCCCGCTCCAACTGTCGCAGCTTTAACCACTGCGCCACCTGGGCGGTCAAGTAGCTCGTATAACATAAGTCGGTTTGATTTATTCCGAATCTAGCATTAAAGTTCTTGTCACTAATCTGTCATCATAGTTTTTTTTTATTTTACGAAACCTGCGTGTCCTCATTCCAGAGCTTCGAGCTGATCATTAAGTAGTTCAAAACTGTCTTATCTTAATAAACCAACTGAGAACCCCGACTAACACAACTATCATACCTCTGTCGGAACGTTTAGTATTATTATTAAATTTGGCTGGAACCTTGTAAGATTCCGAAATCAATGCTCTAAAGAGCCGATGGGCCAAACCTAGTATTTCATCAAAGTGCACAGACGCACTCTATACAATCTTGGCAAACTTGAGCATTTTGAACCAAGGCAAAGGAGACAGTAGATGTACAAGAATATTTCTGTTTAACAAAAACGATCTCATTCGATAGAAGTGTAAGCTGTTATCAGCATCCTCAAGATATTCGTCGCATACGGCATCACTGACAACTCCCATACGGTGAAGATTTCATTTGAAACAGACATGGCCAGTAAGTATAGAAACCAATATTCTCAAATTGTCCTTCTTTAATGACAGAACGTAATTGATCAGCTTTGAGTTTGACCATCTAACAAATTATTTCGCTTTACGACATAAGTGACCATGTCATAGGGCATGATAGGGCAGCGTTTTGAATTAGTTTTTTTCACTATGTGAAGAGGTTAAGGAGCAGCTGATTAGGACCTATGCAATATAGGCGAGAACCAATTTCGTTGCCTTCAATGTCACAAAAGGCAGGAACCCACATGACCTTGTTGTCCAAGGAGGTTCAGATATTTTTTACAATCCCCTACAAATTCAGAGCTGGTAAGAGGATTTTATAAGGAGTATAGGACGTTTTTACTACACGTTTAAAATAAAATCTCTCTGTCGTAATATGCTTGGTCTTACTGGAATTGAGAGAATTGAGACGTTAGAGAACACCAAAAGGAGGCCGAATTCTAGATGGCTTCAAAGAGGCTCACATAATGGTGTAATGTTCTGAGGCTTAAGCGATTAAGGAGATTGATCTCTCCCTAGTTGGTACATACACCATGGAGCTTCTTGTACTTAGTAACCCAAAGCTGTAGCTACTCACACGATTTCTTGTTGTCCAAAGTGGCTTAAGATAGCACCTTAAGAAAATGGAATTCAGTGCATCCAACAGTTTGAGATTTGGTTGTGGAATATGTGCACAGATATTAGACGTTTATAACTGAAAAATATAATCATAACTAAAAGTGCCTTTGGGTTCCAAAGAGATTCAAAACTCAATTTCATAAATCACTGATTGTTCAAACTTTCAGTTCTATCATAACTTATATATGCTTTCTGTTTCATATGTATATTAGACAAATTTGAGTCAGGGAGAGAGGGAGGATAGATGATGTGCAGGGACGGCTTCAGTTTTGACGATAGTTTCCGATGAAATGAATGATGTAACCTTTATCTTGAAGGTATTCATTGCATACGATATTGCAACCTAGTCCCATACGATTTAGATAGATATTGAAAGGGATATCGCCACTGTGTATAGAAATTAGGAATCGTAATTTGTCTTTTACTAAGGAAAGACATGTCATTTTTTGACTAAGTGAAGAGGCAGAATAAATGCTGGTTCAGGCTTAAAGAAGTTTAACGGAGAACCAGTTTTGACCAAACTGTCTCAATTTCGTTCGATTCAATAATTTCTTACATACCGTACCGGTTTATAGCAGATTAAAGGATCGTTTAAGGAGTTCAGATCGAATTTGCTGATGTCCAGTTTTCAGACCATACGATGCGATACCAAAGCCAGAACCCTGTTCAAAAAGAGAGCCATTAGTGCTTCGAATATCTGGATGGATTAACTATCTCAATGGTTTGTGGTACTTATAAACGGGCAAAAGGCCCTCATTAATCATGTCAATTATTGGCTCAGTTATTTTGAATTCATTAATGGTGATGGCGTTTCACGCCCCAGAACACTTCAAGCGAAGGCAGCAGTACTGAGAATAAAAGATTGTTAGTGGGCCATAAAATGAGTCTCATGAAGAGTAGTTGAAGACTACTATTTAGTGATAGTCCTACAAGCAATATTTTAATTTAACTACTGACCACCAAAGGACTGATGCATATACTAGAATTGGTAGAGCCAATAACATGTAAATGAATTTTTTTTTCGGGCCATTTCCAAGTAATTGGAAAGATTGCAAAAGCTTTATGCAGTTTGATAACCAGATAATATTTATATGTTAGTTTATTATTCAAATGACAACAAGATATTTGACCTAGACTGTTATTTATCTTATTGCCAAAAATAGATTAAATAGAAAATGCAACAGTTTTGCAAGAGTTAGCATGTGAATTCTTTTCAACACAGGCTACTCATTAATGGCCATAAGCAACAGTAAGGGTGAAAGCACACTGTAATACGGACAACCACTTACTTTTTTGGCTCAACTCAGATTTAAATCCGAGAAGCATAAATTCAATCCATTTGACAATGATAAAAGAGATACTAAAACTAGTGCAGACATTGGTAATCGTGACAATCTTTTTACTATCAAAATTCTCGCAATGTCAAACTCTCGCAATATCCAACTCAACAATGAATTCGCCGACTTAGACTTACTCGGATTGATTAAAAACCCTAAATTTATATGCTAATGCTAGAAGGCTAGATTACAGGACAATATATTGTCCCACTAGTCTCTGGTCCTATATAATATATATATATATATATATATATATATATATATATATATATATATATATATATATATATATATATATATATATATTTATATATATTTATATATATTTATATATATAACCAAACCCCGTTAAATTTATCACAAACTATTCTGATACCACTCGAAAATCATATATCCCTGTTCATCCACCCGTTAAATATACCATACCATAAGCATTTGTTCTAATGAGGGGCCTCTTTGGATCCACTCATCCTGAACAGGAAATACCACATTATAATTTTTGTGGCCCACCATTGGTCTAATAATGGTTAAATATGACCAGTAGCGCCTTTGGTCGCAATCTTCAACTCCATCCATAAAGCTTTTGACAGAACCAAGATACATATCACCATAGAATATTATCAATTCAGCTTCTGATCTAGGATTCTAGATATTAAACTTCTTTGGAAATTTGAATCGTTGTGCGATACGAGACGAGAGGGAGTTTTGTCCTTCTCCTGAATAGCACTATCACTGTTTTATTAGGGTTGATAATTATAACCAGACCATCCACATAACCTTGGACATTAAGTACGAGGTTGCTTAATCTATATAAATGCTCGTCAATCACACGAGACTATCGTAAAGTAGGTAAAAGGTCCCCTTAATGTATCCCTCCACTGCCTTAATAGTGACCGAAATCTTGTACTTGAGCATGCATAGAATCTATTCCCATTCTACTACTCTACCAATAGAGTTCATCGATTATCTTACAGAAACTTTTCTATGTAGTTATCTTAGATCAACTTAGTTCGTATGGTTGTATTCCATGAGCGTCTTTTATTGACCCCAAACTTTGGTGTCTTCTTGTGTGCCCCATTACACTAGAAAATCCTATCAAAAGACTTCCTTCGTTTCACAGGACAGTTCTTATAGGCTAAGTGGATAGTTTTATGAAGCTGACTAGAAACGAGTTCTCGTCTTTGGGGTGATTCAATGGTCACCGTATTTTAGGACATTTCAGATCCTAACTAAGTCTCGAAAGGTTGATCTGTTAGAAATTTGATTAGCAAGTATTCAGACAACAAAGCAAAATCAGAGACACGCCACTTACTACAAAAGTTATTGTACTTCCCCTATTAGTCACTTCCATGTATTCAGAAAACAACATATTTAAAAACAGGCCCATTCCTTGTATTTGTTTCAGTGCTGCTCCATAATATGTGGTGTCATTAATATCAAATCCTATGGCAGAGCTTAGTTAGCCAGTTGTCTTCAACAGAGGGCGAAAAATCGTGGTCCTCTGGGATAAAAGCAGCGGCTATTACGACCGCACAATTTCTTTTCACTTTTGGAATCAGTTCCACGATGGCATCTTAAAAACCCTGACTCTAAAGTCTGGGATGTAAAAATAGTTCATTTACGAGCTCGAGGTTTTGAATTCGGCCATTCAACGGTTTTAACAATTTTATTCAAAAAAGATGAAATTCGGTCAGTAGTCAAAGAATTCTCGACTAACGACAGACGGAATGTTGGCTCGTTGTAACTTAAGGACTGTTTATATATGTATATATATATATATATATATATATATATATATATATATATATATATATATATATATATATATATATATATGTATATATATATATATATATATATATATATATATATATATATATATATATATATATATATATATATAAGACGTTCATGGAACATACCAAGTTCTGTTCAATCACGAGATCAGGAATTTAATGCAAGTTACTGATATCGTGCATGAAATTAGAGAGTCACCTTTCGGTATCGCGGCGTAGAGATCGATCTGGCATCTTCTATTTGCTTGCATCAGTATGAAGAGCTGGCTCGTGATAGAAACCGATGGAGTCGCATTTTTGACATTGTACGAACCAACAGAACAGTCGTAACAAAAAAGAAAATGTGACCCGAATTATCTTATTCACAGTTCTAAACCAGCTTAGCTCCCCATAGAATAATATTGTTCCACTGTTTAGCTCTCTGGTCAAATCAGTCTTTGCACAGAACTTCCATTCTCAGATACATATATACTAATAGTCTAATAGTTAGAAATCTTTTTCCTGTTCTGTTCAATCGAGTATCTTTGATGCGTTCGTAACCTGTGGAAACAAGGACAGGTTCCACTGATTTTCATCAAAATAATTCAAGCGAGATCATTCTCATAACCGTGGACATCAAATTAAGTTGATCGGTTAAACAGATGCGCCAATGTCTCTTTTGAATATACGTGAACTTATCAAACTACTAACATGACACGAATCTGAAATATCAAGAGTCTCAAGGAGATGGGTGCACTTAAACAGAGTAGTTAGTCATAATTCAACGAAAATACTGTTCATGATGGATTTGTCGGCCGAGTCATGGGTTGGGAAGTACACCCCTTATATCTCGTATATACGACTACTCATATGGTTTCTTTACATAGTGGATCAAATGTCTAAAATGAACATATACAATATAGAATGTTTGAGTCGCCTGAAATCATTTGCTGTAGAAATTAAAACTAGAACCACCTTTCTTTCGGTACTTGCTAGGTTTAGTTCTAGGGCATTCAAATTGATAATCGGACATATTGTAAGTTCTTTCCGCCAAAGTGTGTGATTTAAGAGCTAGCTGGGATTTACACTCCTTGATGCACAATTTGATAGATTATCGTTGGAAATCACATGGTCCCATTGACTTAGTTTTTTGCTTGATTGTTCTTCTGTTATCCTGTTGGCAATAGGTTAGGTTAGGTTGAGTGGCTTCTACGCAGGATCTTACTTATACCTATTACCATTATGCGAACCAGTTTGAGCTTCTTATGTAGTGTGATAAAAGTCGCACCTTACAGTTTTCGAGATCAGAGGGGCAGTCTATTAAGAACTTACACTAATATTCATGTCTTTGGTGTGTCTAATACGGGCATTAACATAGGAGGTTGACTACCATCTCTTCTTCCTCCTCGTCCATACAGCTTCCGAAAAAGCCCTAGCCTCCAAGTAGGCAGTGTTCTATGAGTTATATATATATATATATATATATATATATATATATATATATATATATATATATATATATATATATTATATATATATATATATATATATATATATATATATATAAATATATATATGTACATATATATATATATATATATATATATATATATATATATATATATATATATATATATATATATATATATATATATATATATATATATATAATATGAGTGCACAGTTCCGAAATACAGCACCGAAATGTATCAATTGTAAAGGCCAGCATCCAGCAAACTACAGAGGGTGTGAAGTTGCAGTAGAACTACAAAAAATGAGAGATAAATCACGCAAACCGGATACAATAAGAAAACCACGGAACCAAAACCGCCAATTCCTAACATGCAAAGAGAGCGAGTAATCGAAAACTTTACTTATGCACAGATAGTCCAGCAGACAGAGCAGAAACAGTCTAAAGTGGAGCTCGTTCTACAGGATATACTGAAAAACATAGAGAACATCAACGAAAGACTTACTACGCAGGAACGAAGTCTGCAAAAAACACTAGAAGCAATGAAATCACAAACTAATTTCAATGAAAGAGTAGAGGGAACCCTTGATCGAGTGATTGACAATATAAATTATATAAAATCAAATTATAAACAAAAGAAATGAATAAAACATTACGCATTGTAACCTGGAATGCAAATGGGCTACTGCACCACATACAGGAACTAGATATATTCTTAAACATGCATAATATAGATATATGTCTTATATCAGAAACCCACTTCACCAAAACTTCGTTCTGTAAAATAAAAGGATATAACTGTTACCATGCATTACATACGGAGAACAAAGCTAGAGGTGGATCAGCTATCCTCATAAAAGATCATATAAAACATAACGAAGAACTTAAAGTCGAAAAGTTCTCCATGCAAGTCACAACAATCAAAATACAATTAAACAATACAAAAACCTGCAGTATCTCAGCAATATATTGCCCCCCAAGATACAATCTCAAACAAATAGAGTATACTGATCTATTTAAAACACTAGGAAGTGTCTTTTTAATTGGAGGTGATTACAACGCAAAAAATACCTATTGGGGATCACGGCTAACGACTGTTAAAGGAAAAGAACTGTTTGCAGCAGGCAAACAGCTAAAATGCGAGTTTCACTCAGGCAGTGCACCAACTTATTGGCCTACGGATATCAGCAAGACTCCAGATCTTATAGACTTCTTTATTACAAGAGGGATTTCAGATAATTATATCCATATAGAGAACAGTGAAAGTCTTTCATCAGATCATTCACCAGTTATTATGATACTTAGCCAAACAATCATTATGAAAGAGAGTAATGCGAAATTAACAAACTACAAAACTAATTGGGACTTCTTCCAAACACAGCTAACAAAAAGAATAAGTCTGCAGAACAAAATACAGGGACCAGTCCAAATAAAAGACGAACTAGATAAGCTCATCCATGATATCAAAAGTGCTGCGTGGGAAAGTACTCCAAATATTAGTCAAGAAATGACACGCAAAGTTAACTATCCAGAAGAAGTAAGAGAACTTCTTAAAAATAAAAGAAAAGCACGAAAGAATTGGCAAAAATATCGAAATCCGGAAAATAAGAAGGTATTTAACCATTTGTGTAACAAATTAAAATACCTTTTAAAAGACAATAAAAATCAATCAGTTAATAAATATCTAACCACTCTAACTGGGCAAAAAGATACTGATTATTCATTATGGAAAGCAACTAAAAACTTTAAAAGGCCCCAACTCCAGGTTCCTCCAATTATAAATAAAGAAAATTGAGCTCGAAATGCTAAACAAAAAGCAGATTTGTTTGCCAATCACCTTGAAGAAACATTCCAGCCTTACCCCAAACAAACAGAAGAGGAAAATATTACTTCAATATATAAACAGGATGAAATAAAAATTACACCTGTAACATTGAAAGAAATTACTTGGGAAATCATGAATAATCTGAATGCGCATAAGGCTCGAGGGTATGATCTTATAACGGGTCAGATAGTAAAAGCATTACCAGAGAAAGCATTGAGGAAACTAGTGCATATACTTAATGCAGCATTTCGACTAAGATATGTACCAAGACAATGGAAAGTTGCAGAAGTAATTAAGATACTTAAGCCGAACAAACCTCCGAATGATAAAGCTTCATATAGGCCAATTTCCTTGCTACCAACATTATCGAATCTATTTGAAAAGGTTCTTCTTAAAAGATTAAAACCAATTATCGAAGAAAGGAATCTCATCCCCACACATCAGTTTGGATTTAGGGAAAAACATTCTACGATAGAACAAGTACATACATCGAATTACTGATGTAATCGAGAAATCACTTGAAAACAAACAAATATGCTCAACCGTATTCCTTGATGTAGCGCAAGCTTTCGACAAAGTATGGCACCAGGGGCTAGAATTCAAACTTCACCGAGATCTTCCGGAGCAATTTTTTCAAATTTTAAAATCATACATATCAGAGAGGCACTTCCGAGTAAGATATGAGAATGAATACTCTCAATTAAAAAAAATAACAGCAGGAGTACCACAAGGGAGTGTTCTTGGACCAATTCTTTATCTCCTATATACAAGAGATATACCAATTACTGAAGCAACATTGGCCACTTTCGCCGATGACACGGCAATACTTGCAACAGCAAATAACATCAATGACTCCACTAGTAAATTACAGAGGGCTACTAACCTGATATGTAATTGGACAAAGAAATGGCGAATAAAATTAAATGAAGCAAAATCAATCCAAGTGAACTTTACAAATCTAAAAGTTAATCATATACCAATTATGATAAACTCGATAGCAGTACCGCATGCAAACACTGCTAAATATCTCGGCATGACTTTAGATGCTAAACTTAGATGGAAGGAACATATAAAAAAGAAAAGAGATGAACGAAACATAAAATTCAAAAAAATGTATTGGCTTTTAGGGAGACAATCTGAACTAGCGATCCACAACAAACTTCTGTTATACAAACAAATTCTAAAACCTGTATGGACATATGGCAGCCAACTCTGGGGTTGTGCCAAAAAGTCAAATATCAAAATCATACAAACAGCTCAAAATAAGATCCTGCGATGCATCGTTAATGCACCGTGGTACATTCGAAACGACAACCTCCATCGAGATCTAAAGATCGAGCTTGTCGTGGATGAGATTAATTATCATGCAACAAAACATCTACAACGTCTGCACCAGCATGAAAATCTGGACATACGCTGTATGCTGACTACCACTCCAACAAGAAGACTGCAAAGAACCAAACCGCTGGACTTATCGCGACCGGGAGGTCAGTAGACCTATACTGTGGCGAAAAATCTGAGGAGTTAAACGAAACTAGGGATAATCATGTGATTACTCCGACAAATTAAAACGTATTATGCAATGTAAATTACTAAATGGGTACAAGACTCAGTCGTAATATAAAATAAAATAAAATAAAAAAAAAAATATATATTATATATATATATATATATATATATATATATATATATACATATATATATATATATATATATATATATATATATATATATATATATATATATATATATATATATATATATATATATATATATATATATATATATATATATATATATATTAGGTTGGCAGCTAAAATTGCGGATTTTTTTTAGAACATCAAAGACAATTTTTTCATGGAATCAAATAACTTTATTCTGTAATGTATTGCCTATTTTGATCAATGCCCTTTTGCCATCTTTCAGGAAGTATCATAATCATACTTCATAAAACTTCTGGTTTTTATTAGCAAAATATTAAATCAGGTATGATTTGACATCATCATCATTATTGAAATGTTTACCATTCAAGGAGTTTTGTAAAGTTCGAAACATAAAGTAATCAGATTATGCAAGGTCAGGAGTATATGGTGGATGTAGCAAAATCACCCAACCATGCTCCAATAATTTTTCCCGAGTGACTAAGGATGTGTGTGGCCTTGCATGCGTTTGTTTCAGTTCATGAGGAACCCATGTATCGAGTTTTTGAACATAGCCAAGTTGTTTTAAGTGATTTCCAATGCATGTATGTGACACATGAAGCTTCTTTGCAATCTCAGGTGTTGTACAGTGACCGATCCGAATCGATTATTGCTTTGATTAGATTGTCATCAACTTCAACTGGACGACCAGATCGTTTTTCATCTTTGAGTGAAAAATCACCAGAATGAAATTTGGTAAACCAATTTTGACACTTCCATTCTTTTAAGGCTTCGTCACCATAAACAGCACATAACTTTGATGCGTGAACTTGCGATGCGTTTTCCCTTTGCGGAAATAAAAAAGCAAAATATGACGAAAATGTTTTTTTTGATTTTTCATTTTTCAACGAACGCCAAACGAACAAAAACTACGAACCCGATCCAAAAACTTTTTTAACTGATTGGCAGCTGAATTTCCAACTGTCAAATAACAAAATGTGTTTTAGATTTGTTCTATGTCTGCAAACCTAAAAATTCAACTGAAGCCGTCTATGAGTGAAATCCGCAATTACTTAGTTGGCAACCTTATATATATATATATATATATATATATATATATATATATATATATATATATATATATATATATACATATATATATATATATATATATATATATATATATATATATATATATATATTTATATATATATATGTATATATATATATATATATATATATATATATATATATATATATATATATATATATATATATATATATTTATATATATATATAAATATATAGGGAATCCAAAACCAGTTACCTGATTCCGGGTAAACCGGTTTCTAGACCAGTTTTTCAAAACCGAAAACTGGTTTTAAGTTTCTTCAAACTGATTTTTTTTTGTTTGAGTTAAATATGATGATTTCAATCCGTTACTAAGCTTTTGAGATTAGTGCGAATAAATGGAAGGGTCATGTTTAACTGCAGATGGTGCATCTATTATGTGAAAAGTAAGAACATTAACTGGAATCGATCAGCAATTTTGTTTCGCCCACGGAATTCAATTTGCCGTGTTCTGTATCCAAAGTGTTGTACCGCGAATACTGTTCATGACAATGAGAAAACTGATGATAGAGACCCAGTTGATCATGATACAAATGAGGAAAAAGGAATTTTTGTTAGAGACAAAAACTGATGAACATGATAATTCCCATCTCAAACAAAGCTTTGGGGTTTCTTTTGATGGCGATGATAGTCTGGAAGTAGTCATTATGGAACACTCTCACTTACTACCTTTTATTTTTAAAGACATTTAAGAAATGTTGTAGACAGGTTGTTCTTATTTTCAGATGGGCACCAACAAAAAATTACGATATTCTCCAGAAATATGGCAAAATACAAAATGGAACAGTCTTTTGCTGGACCGATTTTATCTTTTGCTTACATGCATACTCTCCGGACAAAAGTTATAATTGCTTTCAGAAATAATATCGATTCTATTGTCTGTTAAACTAGCAGTTGAATCATTTTGTCGAAGAGATACCACTCTTCTGAATGCTGATGTCACTTTTCATTTTCTATTGACTAAATTGAAGCATGTTTTCACTAGAAATAAGAGTTATTCAATTGAATCAAGGAAAGACGTACTCAACTATCAACAAAATGCAGAAAAATATTAAACTGAGTTATTTCTTTAACTTAATTAGTTCGATATTTTAATAGTTGTAGTGGCATTGCTTCAAAGAACTGAAGTTTTGGAAGACATTATTGATGTAAGCTTACAACGCATAAACGAAGATGAAGAAAATGGTTTTACAATAGAAAATAACATTCCCGCCCCAATATAACAACTACTGAAAACTTAGGCAAATGATGGACCGAGTAATTAAAAGCAGTTCAATACTCCAGAATGTTAGTATGACAATACAATTGCGTCGATTTAGTTTACTTTTATAGCCTCGTGTTTAATAGCCTTTTTGTAATTAAATATATATATATATATATAATATATATATATATATATATATATATATATATATATATATATATATATATATATATATACATATATATACATATATGCATTGGTAAATGTCTTTTGGCTACAGGACATTGTTATATAAAATCAATCCACATATTTCATCTTATTTTCACCAACCTTCCTTCTCCCATTCAATATAACCATACTGAACACGTACATACATATTATATGTGAATGATCTCCAGGGCAAAATACATCATATAGTAACATGCATTCGGCATTAAATAACGAGAAACGAAATATTTTAGTTGGATTGTGTGTGCCTGCGCGTCTAATTGACACAAATTTTATTGATTGAAAGACGGGTAGAGCCGAATGGACAGGAAAATGTTTTTCAACTTCATATTTACTAATAACATAATGTTTTACCTTATATGTATAGTTGTATTGTCTAATTAAGCTAATTAGAGAGATACTTGATACATTATATAATAGAATATGATATTATGATATAATTGAAGGGATGGATATAAGCTCGTATGTGCACACGAGTACGAGTGTATATAAATGAGTTTCCCTCTTAATTAAATGATATAACGTCGTATATGTGTATGAAAGCTTTTCGCTCATAGAGTAACCACAAATAGGAGTACCTACCGTACAGAAAAACTTTTATAAATTAATAATCTACGTACATGATGAACTTTCGAACCAATTTTCATATAATTATCATCTTAAACTTTTAACTTTTTGTATTTTGTTTGTATAATGATAATGAATACCATTATCATCATTGCGCCACCACAAATGTTTTTTGTGTTGAATATCTATATCTGCACAGAGCACACGAAGGAATGCATTGCAATCCCTCTCTAGTTTGTGTATATAAATACATACAGACACACACTGATACAACCACACCAGAGTATACAGAATCATCGACAGTACGCTTGCAACGTTCAAGTTGTCTCACCCAAAATACAGAATAATGTAAACGAGAAAATAGAGGAAAATGGCATACGTACGTACTCGTAGATGAGGAAAAAAGTTAACATTTCCACCAACAGTAGCAGCAACACGGTATATAACTGATGGAAAAAAAAATCATACAATTTTAATTATATTAATTAAACTAATTAAGCTGTAATTAAAATAAAAAAAAAATTAAACAAAAACAACAACAACATGCCAATTCTGTTATATAGAGGAAAAGTCGGTTGAACATTCATCACGGTGCAATGAATTTTCTTTACATTGCAGCGACTCGTCTCTATATATTATTATATATAAGATGAGTGTGTACATAAGTATAGAATTATCCGGACTAATTGAAGTACCCGATGAATGAATATGTTCGAAATTTGTCAAGTGGGCGAGATTTTATCCTTTTGTGCTCGATGACTTATTTATGCTAGATTGGTGTTTGCAATGGAACGGGTTTTTATGAACGAGTTGTGACGTAAAGAAATTACGAAAATTATGAGGTGGGTTTACCTTTACCTAGTTTACCTTTAAATGCTTACAGGAGTGCCCCGCAAAAATTTATCGAATTTGTTATTTTTTGTCCCAGTCACTCGCAGGCTCAATTGGCTCATTGTGACATCCCTCTTCAGACGCACAGTCTCATTCCCGGAATCGGTTGTTCTTCTAATAAAGTCCAAGATATCTGGTATCCTCAAGGTCATCAATTGGTCCTCAAAAAGGAATTGTGAGCCGACAAAGTGCTGTCTATGGGAAGAGTATGAAGAATACGAGCACAAAAAATACTCAACAGTTTCTTTCTCCTCGTCCCCACACTGTTCGCAGTAAGAGGTGTTTCAAATTTTCATTCAGGGAGCAGTGCTCCGTGAGAATTCTCAGCAAGATCCTTAAAGTGCGTCTATCAAAGTTTCAGAATGACTGGGGTCTTTGCTGTTTTACTGATCAAAGAAGATTTTTGATAAACGACAAGAAAAGAGATTATCCTACCTCTTTTGGTGCAGATCTTAGTCAATTTCTTGTTTAAGATATAGTGACGTCACTCATAGAGCGGGTCACAAAGGTGGATGTTGCACTTATCGTTTCCAAAACAAGTTTCGATGAAACATTAACCAATCGCCTTTAGGGCAGCCTGGCGGTCAAAAAGAATACAGATACGATGATTTCTGCCTTCTTCTGGCAGCAGTTTCTGCCTGAAAAACAGTAGCGTACCTATCAAGCGGGATAGATAATTCAACCCAGGATTTTGTATGTATAACCCGGCACCAGCTAGATAACAGCATACTGATCTGGTGCTTAGTCACCATAGTGTCTGATGACATGTGGGCAGTTGTGTGCCGGTCCACCTCTTTCCATATTTGACAGTGCCTGGAAGTGCCAAATAAATTGTCTTTGCATTGTAGGCAAGCGGCTGTTTGCGCTGAAAACTTTCTGATCCAAAGATCAAGCGACAGCAGACCCACAGCCATCTCAAGTGCTGCAATCCCGGCCACCAAATAAACGCGGCAAACGAGACTATGGGTTGATCACTGAAACATATATTGTCAACACGCATTTAAATTTCAGGCCCCCTGATTTACCAAATGACTGTTTGCATCTCCAGTAAATGTTGCATGATTTGTTGCATTTCTCTTTTTTATGTTTTTGTCAAGTAATTGTCCGATCTAACCAGACCCCCAGATACTTGACTTACTGCCGAAGAGAATGGGATCGTATGAGGTTGTTTTTGTTTCCCAGAGTTCTGCGTCAAGTGAAAAGGGCCATCTCAGTTTTCCTAGGGTTGACTGGCAGATCCTGCTCACTACACCAGGCTACAACTATGTTAATCGCAGTGTGAAAATCTAGACTAGAAGTGAGTTGACCACATGACAGCACCTCTCTCCCCAACTGAGGACATCCCTTTCGGGTGGTCACTACCGTATCACTACCATAGTCTGCAGTAATTGTCTTACCTAAGCATGACGCTAATCCACCGAACAAGTGTGGTTTCAATGCCATGTCTTTCAGCTGCAGAGATCATTGCATTGAAGGATGCATTATCAAAGGTGCCTTCGATGTCCAGAAACGCTCCCGGGGCAAATTCTTTCAGTTTCAACTGATCTGCCTTTCTGGTATGCGTGTTATTTGAAGTGTATGGTAATTATTAATAGTGCATTATCCCTGAAATGCCTGTCAAGCAATCGCTCTAAGCATTTAATTACAAAAGAGGACAGGCTGATAGTCCGAAAACTTTTTGCTTACTCATATCTAGGCTTTACATCCTATGGGATGAACACTACCCTGACTTTTCTCCAAGATCTTGAAATGTGCCCCAGTGCCAAACTGGCTCTGAAGATATGTTCAAGGTGGACTAGCATAATTTCCAGTCCTTCCAGACCTGGGAATATCCCAGGTTCTTTTAAATTTTGAGAAAGAACCGTTGCTCCATCGGATTCTATATTTTGTCACCACCTTCGCCACCGAGCTCCCATCTATGAAACTTGAAAGTTGGTGTGGGGGTTGATGTTCATCAACTTTATCAGATCTCACTTTCGGGAAAATGAGTTTTCATTAGTACATCTAATGCTTCCTGATTTGTTCGCGTGTGCGTTCCATCAGGTTTCTCTGGAGTTCCGGAAGTGACCATCAGGTTCCCATAGAGAACTTTCTGAGTTTATTGGTTGCCGTAAGGCTATCCACTTCCTCACAGAAAGATCTCCATTTCGATGATTTTTCATTTTGGATACATTCCTTGTACTACTTTTGTGGAAATTTGTACAAGTCTTAACCTACCGTTGAACCGGTTTTCATGGCTTTGTTCAGAAGTTTTCTTGTCTTTTTTCTCAATCCTCTAGTCCACCATGGTGTCCCAAATCGTTTAGGCTTACTTAGAGGACATCTCTTCTTAAAGGCGTTAATTAGTGCTTCTTCAAGTTTGTCAGCTGCCATGTCCATTCCCCGCACTTTCTGATCCGAGTTTTTTGGGTTCCTAAATTCTCTAATTTCAGGTTTATCACTGGTTTGAGGGTTAGACTATCGCTACATCAAGGAGATGTAGCGACAGTCAGAGAGAGTAACGTCATCTACGACCTACGGATGAGACTTTTTCACTAAGAATTCGTGAGGCAAGAGTAATATCAATTACTTCTGGCCTTGAGGATGACAAAAAGGTACGTCTATGGTACTCATTTGCGATGGCTAGGTCAGACGTGGATAAGTATTCCAACTAGGAAATTCCTCTAGGATTAATATCGGTACTGCCTCAGTATACGTGACGTGAGTTTACATCGCATCCGGCAATGATTGAGATATCATTACGTTTTGCGTACTCTATTGCTTTGATAAATTCTTGAGTAGGAGGATGAATACCAAATCGAATGGGAAATAGGCGGAGACCACTAGAACCTCAACAAACTTCATTTAAGAGTCTGTAATTCATGTTATTACAAACAAAAACCCAGGCTCTAGACCTCGAGCAGTTATCACTAACCAGAAGTCACTTGAATGCGAGGGCTTAAGTATGTTTTTCGCCCGGAATGCAGTATTGCCGTATACATGGCTAAGCTAGGCCCAATGTTAGTTTGGCTGGCCGGGAGCTTAGGTCAAATTCTTAATTGGCCAAAATAAAAGTGTTTTTCGAATAGTTAGGACATAGTTGTATCTCTTTATAAACGTCACTGGGCTGCGAAGGTTACAGTATTTTTCCGGGGAATCTAGGTATACCGTACACATGACTTCAATGCGGGATCAATGCGCATTTGGCTGTCGTATGCCCCAAGAAATCACAACTTTGTCAAATAAAAGATATTAGTTAGGACCTAGTAGCATCCCTATATATACGTCACTTGAAAGCGAGGGTTACAATATTTTCTCGGATAATTATGGAATACCCGGATAGTTATGGAATTATGGAGTACACATAACTTATAGCGAATCAATGCAAAATAGATTGTCGTTAGCCCAGATACAGCCCAGGTGGCGCAGAGATACAAGAATTTTTCACCATCGATCGTTTGAGCGGTGCGATCGGTGGTGCGAATGAACCCATCTGGATTCCCTGTCAAGTCTAGAATCCATAGGCCGTCCCATCGTCCATGTCAGTACTAAAGGCTGACATGGAGCTATGCAATGCGCAGATGGTTCTACGTAAATTGGATCTTTAGCCGTACATCCAAGATTCTGTGGTATCACAACGGACCGTCTCCGATGTAAGTGTGCGGTAAAAAAAACAAAAACCCGATTAGCATCTCTATATATACGTCATTAGCATGCTAGGGTAACACATTTGTCTAAGGAAACTAGAAAAACCGTACATATGACTTAGACGAGATCAATGCAAATTCGGCAGTCCTAACCAGAAATCCAAATTTTGCACGACCATAATTGAATGATGGAAACTCGTCCCTAATAGAATTTGAACCCGATATACCTTTCGCCCAAATGGCATAGTTTTAACCACAACTATAGCACCATTAAATGGTTTAGACCTGAAACTCTCAAATCAAATGACTTTTAGGTTGGTTGTTAATTATCGCTTGGCGCCTTCAAAGCCTCTGTTGGTTCACACTTTAGTTGAGAATCCTTATGTTACCACAAACATTGAAGTGAAGAATACAAATGTCTTGAGCAAAGGATGATCGGTTGTGTGTCACAAACGATAAGCTAACCACTAATCGACTGACCGTAATTTTTTGATGACATTACTGGGTTCGGCGTTACTCTCCGAAACACCCTAGAGAATATTATTTTAACGCTCATTTCGGGGAAGTAACTACATTATTGCTAATCGCATTTTAACTAGTTTATAATGTTACCGTTAATCCTCTCGACAGGGACTAAGTCTGCAGGCTGGTCAGTTTCGACTTGTTGATCGAATTATCTCTAATAATTATTTATTAATTATTACTAATCAGCATTCGTGGATTAAGGGAAAAGTGGATTTGATTCCGGATTCAGCAAAATCATATAGATTGTAGCTTTAGTAGTATTTCCTTAAACGTACCTAAGACTTTGGCAAGGATCGTAGACAGATTCTAAGAGATGCCTTTGTCCCCGTTACTCAGGTTCGATTGGCCCATCCTCTCCTAGACTTACACTCGCAGATTCAATTTTCATTTGGAACATAAGAATACTCAGCAAGATCCTCGAAGTACGTCCATCATAATTCAACAAGTACTGAGATCCTTGCAGATGTTTTTTTCCAAAGAAGATTTTTGATTGGCGACAGACGAGATCGTTTCATCTCTTCTAGTGCAGACCTCCCAAGTGACAGTTGATATTGTAGAGCGTGCACAGGTCCCAGAAAAGTGGCAGATGCACGCTACATAATCAAGTGGTATAATAGGAGTTCAATGACTTCTTATATTGACTCCGTCCTTCAGAATAATTTCCGAGAATAAAACTGAGTTAACGTTTAGATGCTAAATTTCATCGACTTCTGTGCCATAAGTCCAACTAACTGACGGTTAATTAAAATCTCTATAGTCACCAAATAATATCGACTTGGTGATATTGGTGCAGGGTTTAATTTTTACAACATACTTACTTAATTGGCACATCAATCAATAACAGTACTCCACCACCAGATTCTTTGGAGTGAGCTATCACATCTAGCTTAAACGTTTTTATAAGTTCTAAAGTCCTTGGATGTACGTACAAGTTATCTCGTATTAC
This sequence comes from Tipula lateralis, assembly GCA_963932295.1. Lineage (NCBI taxonomy): Eukaryota > Metazoa > Arthropoda > Insecta > Diptera > Tipulidae > Tipula > Tipula lateralis. Next base: position 157,468,598 of record OZ010736.1, on the reverse strand, counting down.
CGATGGTGTTATGATCTCATCAGCTTCCAAAACAGAAATACCTATTACTGGACTCTCGAGTCCCAGTAAAAATCGTTAAAGTCATCCTTTATAGCAGCATTACGTCACATTGGTTCCACAACTCCCAAACAGTAGTGCTTTTGCAGAACGTACTCGTATAGTTGTAGTTCGTTGTATTAGAGATGTGCATCAAGTATTCTTATCAGTTGAGTTCATCCAAAGGCTGTTTCGAGTTAGAGTGTCACCAGCACTTAGCAAGTTTTCTCTTCGTGATCACTGGTTTGGCAGTAATATTATCAGGTAATGCATGGAATATACTTTTAAATGTTTTTTTCTTCTCTAATTTGTTTTGGGGCTCAAGAAACTCCCTACTTGTTCGCGGTTCGCTTATTTACGTCCTTACTTTTATGCCATTACAGCCAATTCGAAGACGTACTGCTATATGGTCGATTTTCCTAACCATCTGCACATTGCATAGCTCCATGCCAGCTAATAGTGCTGACTAGGAAGATGGGTCGGCCCATAAGTTGTGCACACCAGGGGGTCATAGTTGTGTTCATTCACACCACAGATCGTAATCTCATGGATTTTTGCATCCATTTTTGCATTCTACCTTTATCGGGATTCGAACCCGGTATCTCCCGCTCCAACTGCACCAGCTTTAACCACTGCGCCACCTGGGTGGTTACTTTTACATGTTAACCGATGAAGGTTTGGCCAAATTTGACTGTAATGTTTTATAGATTATTTTATAAGCTTCTCCCTAGAGAGGTGAGTAAAGTGGTATACCATGTCACTGTCTTTGTCACTTTGGCATTTAAACGGACGTCCGAGTTCATTGGGTTACAATTTTACATCTTTTATGATTCTTATTATCTTGGGAAGAATTACTCCTCTAGCGGAGGAAATTGTCGGTGACTACCAAGGAGGATTCCGTCCAAATCGGTCAGTCACTGATCAAGTTTTTTTCGCTACGGATGATTCTTTCCAAGTACTACGAAACATCTCGCGATGTACACCAGGTATTCCTAGATTTCAAGCAAGCCTATGACTCGATCAATCGAGAGAGGTTAAACCAAAAAAAATATGTACATCTCTGTAAAATGACAGTAACGCAGTTACAATGCTGTGTTAAAGTTGAGAACAGGCTATCGAGAACTTTTGCAATCAATTCCGGTGTTCGACAAGGAGATGCGCTGTCCCCGATACTTTTTAATCTCATGTTGGAATACATCCTTCGTAAAAGTGAAACACCTCAGGACAATATCTTATTCCGACAATCCAATCAACTTCTTGCTTATGCAGATGATATCTGTGTGATTGGATTAAATGGCAACGGAGTGAAAGAGATACTTGATCCACTGGAACAGTGTTCAGCTTCCGTTGGTCTCAAAATCAACGAGTCAAAAACCAAATATCTAATCTCGGGTTTTAGAGACCAAGACGCAATTGATTTCAGTAGTGGAAACCACACGTTTGAAGGAGTGATGAGATTCAAGTATCTTGGATCTCTCATCACTCACGATAATAGTGTGGGCGAGGATATCAAGGTCCGCCTTGCCGCTGGCAATCGGGCTTTGTATCCTCTACGTCCACTGCTGAAATCAAAAAATCCTTTAAAATACGGATAAGCTGAAACTGTACAGAGTGTTGATCAGACCCGTTGTCATGTATGGATGTGAGAGTTGGACCTTGACGGATGAGTACGAAAGATGGCTTCTAACATTCGAGAGAAGAATCATGCGTGTGATATATGGTCCAAAACGCGACGTCGATGGCACTTACCGAGTTCTTTTCAATCACGAGATCAGGAATTTAATGCAAATTCCTGATATCGTGCATGAAATCAAAGGACAGCGAATACGCTGGCTCGGTCACGTTCTGCGTGCTGATCCGAAACGAATGATACAGCGATCTTTAAAGGGAGAACCGCCTTTCGGTAGGCGAAGAGGTCGCTGTCGGCGACGATGGCTCCACGGCGTAGAGAGCGATCTGGCATCTTCCAACTGCTTGCAACAGTATGAAGATCTGGCTCGTGATCGAAACCTTTGGAGTCAGATTGTTGACACGGTACGGGCCAATAATGGCCTGTAAAAACCGCAAAAAAAAAAAAAAAAAAAAAAAAGATTCTTATTGATGAATGCGTCCTCTGATTTGAACAGTTCGTTATTTTATGTATATTATTGGATCGACTGGAACTTGGAGTTTTGGTCAAAGGAGAACTTAAAGCTGAAGTGGGCTCGGCGATTGAGTTTATGAAATTTTTGTTAGTTATGACCCATTGTGCTATCTAACAGTCCCGAAATATGTTTATTTTTCGAATAAAGTCCACATTTGATATCTTCAAGGTTAGTTGATATCTTTAAGGTCAGCTATAGGTCAACACAGAATTGGATCCAGCATTTAGTGAATTCAATTACTATACCAAGTTGGTTTAAGGTAGTTCTTGGATCCGAAAAAAAAATTTATGGGTCTTCACATGAACCGTGACCCCAAATTTTTTTCCATTGTCAAGTCGGCTATATATAAATAACCTCACATCCAACCATAACACTTTAGAGGTTAGTTATATTTAGATTTTAGAACTTTGAACTGGTTTCAGGAATCGAATTTTCCTTGACTCTCCTCTTGAAACTCTTTTCCAGTGGCAACCATTGACAAGTCGGCTTAACCAACCGCACATCTATAGTCATATCGACTTACTTTAACGCTCTTTATTTATCGCCAACCACTAGAGTGTTTCTCTTAGGATTATTACAATCTCCGCCTTTAAGAGAGTGGCGTACCTTTAGCTCACAGTAGTTTGAAGACAAAGGTTATTCGACCGAAACGAAAGTGTCAATTAGAAGGTATATTCTAAATCGATCGAGTTTTGTTTCATTTATGAAAGATCATAAAGATTGACCGATGTACAAGTATGTTTACGTCTAAGTATGTAAAGTGTGAAAATGACATTGATGATGATGATGATGACGGTTCTTCTTCTCCCATGACCGGATGAAATACCATGAAACAAAAACAACAACAAAAATCAGTTTTGTGTGACATCAAGATTTAATTCCGCGGTCGCTTTTTTTTAAACGAACACAGAGAAATAAAAAAAACAAGATTTATTATTGTCTTGAGTTATTTTGTGTGTTGGTCGCTCCAATCGACCGAACGAAATTTTTGAGTGTGAAAAATTAAGAAAAAAAAATTGTTTTTTTTTTAATTTGTCTGTTGGTGGGAAAACGACCATGAGTCATTCGGCTCCCTACATCACATACTATATAGAGTTATGTACATATATATATACAAAATTGATGAGATAATAAGTGTTATGATGCGTGCCAAACGTACATCATATGTGTGTATACCGCTTATTTGATTGATTGAAAATTTTCATCCCCTAGTATACAAAAGAAAAACAACATTCAAAGTCAAAATGTAACAAATGTAATCTAATTGAATTTTGATAAGCGAGGAAACACACACACACACACACATACATACATACATAATAAAATAAGATTACACATTCGTGCCATACATTCAGGTGATTTGTTTGTTTACGTATGTAACCATTTCTGATGAAGGGATTGCAAATTGATTTTTGATTGATTTTTATCTCTGGCTCAAATCCACTTTCACACATGGTTGGTATACATATATGGACCAATGTATATATACTTTCATTCTCAATCTATGTATACACACCAGGGCGCAATATTAAAAAGTCATTTTTGGCATGTATGTGCGGTATATAGGGTGAATGTGGAAATATTTATGCACCCCTTTTGGATGGATGTAGGTAAACCATGATGTATTCACGTTATGATGATTCTTTCAAAGTACTATGAAACATCTCGCGATGAACACCATAGGTGTTACTAGATTTCAAGCAAGCCTATATGACTCGATCAACCGAGAGAGGCTATGGTATGCGGTTGAATATTTAGAGATGTGGATATTTAGAGAGTTGGAGGTGAGTGGAAGATGGCTTCTAATATTCGAGAGAAGCGTCATGCGTGTGATATATGGCCCAAATCACGATATTGATGGCACATACCGGGTTCTTTTTAATCACGAGATCAGGAAATCAAAGGACAGCAAGTACGCTGCGGCTCGATCACGTTCTGTGTGCCGATCCGAAACGAAAGATACAGCGATCTTCTCGGTAGGACTACTAGAATTCCAGATCGGGTCAACGATGCAGGTCATCTCTTGGATCTATTTTTAACATCTCATGCGGAGATATATACAAAATCTTCGTCGGTTCTCCTTTGGTGAATTCTGACCATCGGCTTATTACAGTGGAATTTCCAACGTCGTGGACTTGTTAAGAGAGGGTTCAACAAAAACGGCGATTGTGGCGCTTTAAAAATGCTGACTGGTTAGGAATGAACAAGTTCCTTCAAGAGTTCGAACGGCGCCCTTGCTTTGCCTTCGGTAATATTGACCGGGCAGCCATTCTGGTGTCTACTGTCATTCTGGGAACAATCACGACTGCAGGAAAGCAACCGCCCTTAAAGAAGTCTGTCACCGCAAGTATCTCCAAAACTCATCAACTGAACATCTATCCGAATTCAAGGTGACTGGAAACCTAGCAACACGAACGATATCCAAAGCTAAACTAGAATACGAAAAGATGGTTAGAGCAGAGTTGCGGCAGATTTTAGATACCACCAACCGCAATTGAACGTTTTGGTCATTTGCTCGTAAAGTCGAAGAAAACTTTTTGGAAAGTATTAAATCATCTATACCGCCTCTCAAAGATTGAGACTGTATTTTTTCCTGCCCATGAAAAGGCTAATCTCTTCGCTCGAAAATTTGCTGCTAACTCCAACTTAGCTTAATCTAATTCAACACCACCTGCTATCTTGCAAGTCAGCTCGTCGATGCGCCGCATTAGATTTCGACCTAGAGTTGTCGCCAAAGTTCTTGCAAACATTAATCCCAACATGTCAGCCGGTTCGGATGGTACTCCCCCAATTGTATACTCAAATATTGTTGTATATCCTTGTCAAAGCCACTTTCATGTTTGTTCCACCGATCTATGTCTTCTGGCATTTTTACTTCCATTTGGAAAATTTCTAACGTACATCCCATGTATCAATGAGGACAACCCCACCAATGAGGACACTCAGCCGGAGACTTAATGCGTCATCACTGAAAAATGGAACAGGTATATCCATCAAGCTGATGAATCACAAGTCATTGCGCTTGATATTTCGAAAGCATTTGATCGCGTGTGCCACAAGGGCTTGCTGTGCAAACTGAGGGCAGTTGGCCTTCACGATTCTTTAACGATTAGCTTCTGGACTAACTTTATAATTATTTGAATTTCAAGTTCAATATGAAATGTACTTGACTATGAAACATCGATGTGCTAAGGGTCGTATCCCCTAAATATTCGAACAAAATGATATTGATTAGTTGTTTTGGGTCCCCATCTAGTCAAAAGTATGAGTCTCGACTTGGGTATAGCTTCTGGACTAACTTTATAATTATTTGAATTTCAAGTTCAATATGAAATGTACTTGACTATGAAACATCGATGTGCTAAGGGTCGTATCCCCTAAATATTCGAACAAAATGATATTGATTAGTTGTTTTGGGTCCCCATCTAGTCAAAAATATGAGTCTCCACTTGGGTATAGCTTCTGGACTAACTTTATAATTATTTGAATTTCAAGTTCAATATGAAATGTACTCGACTATGAAACATCGATGTGCTAAGGGTCGTATCCCCTAAATATTCGAGCAAAATGATATTGATCAGTTGTATTGGGTCCCCATCTAGTCAAAAGTATGAGTCTCGACTTGGGTATAGCTTCTGGACTAACTTTATAATTATTTGAATTTCAAGTTCAATATGAAATGTACTTGACTATGAAACATCGATGTGCTAAGGGTCGTATCCCCTAAATATTCGAACAAAATGATATTGATTAGTTGTTTTGGGTCCCCATCTAGTCAAAAATATGAGTCTCCACTTGGGTATAGCTTCTGGACTAACTTTATAATTATTTGAATTTCAAGTTCAATATGAAATGTACTCGACTATGAAACATCGATGTGCTAAGGGTCGTATCCCCTAAATATTCGAGCAAAATGATATTGATCAGTTGTTTTGGGTCCCCATATAGTCAAAAGTATGAGTCTCGACTTGGGTATAGCTTCTGGACTAACTTTATAATTATTTGAATTTCAAGTTCAATATGAAATGTACTTGACTATGAAACATCGATGTGCTAAGGGTCGTATCCCCTAAATATTCGAACAAAATGATATTGATTAGTTGTTTTGGGTCCCCATCTAGTCAAAAGTATGAGTCTCGACTTGGGTATAGCTTCTGGACTAACTTTATAATTATTTGAATTAGATGAGTTGTATCTAGGCAGTGAGATTAACATTTTGATTATTAAATAAGAAAATAAAATATGAAATATTGGAATGTTTTCAATTGTTGGTGTAAAAAGTGAGATATTTAAACTGTTTAATAAAGAGTTAAAGTATATTAACTAAGTTTGTTCATAATAACGAATATTGTTTTTTACTACCACATTCTCAAGATTAAAAGTTAGGACAGTTTTAGGACAAACTTCACTCTCGTATTCTTTAGTTCTATGAGTTGAGAATTTTCTTTTCTGTCGTAAAATCCAAGTGGTGGTGGATGGCACAACTTCCATTCCACATTCTTTAAACGCTGGTGTCCCCAAAGGATCCGTGCTTTCTCCAACTCTTTTTCTAATTTTCATCGATGATCTTCTATCATCAACGGTCAATCCAATATATTCGTATGCTGATGACAGCTCACTCTCCTTCTTATACTGCTTACCTTCTTCTTCATCGCGAAACGATATTCTCGCAGAAAGAATTGATATGAAGGATCGCCTTAAGCGTGATCTCATTACAATTCTGGAATGGAGTGAAGCCAACAGGGTCAATCCCAACAAATTTCAATCCTGCGTTTCTGCTGCCCGAAATGATGATCGAGTCCAAGGCCGAGCATCTAGAATGATCGTGGATGTAAATTTATCTTCTAATCTCGATTGTCTTTCCCACAGGCGGAATGTGGGAGCTTAATGTGTATTCTACAAATACTTTTATGGTCATATGCTCATCGGAACTTTACGAACTTATGCCTGGTTTATCTAGAACCCCCTTACGGTGTAAGTGAACGATCTGGCATCTTCTGGTGGTTTGCAAAAATATGATGAGCTGGTTGGTGATTAAAACCGATGGAGTCAGATTGTTGACACAGTGGCCTGTAAAAACCGACAAAAAATATACGCCTTGTGGATTTATACCGAAAAAATGAAAACTATTTACACAATTTTAATTAAGAAATATATAATTATAATTATAAGTTTTGTTTACGATACGATCTATACTTTCGTTCGTTATAAATTATACATAAATATTTCTAAATTGTATACGATAGTGAACGATTTCGATACGGTTGAACGATTCGAGTTTCTAAATTAAAACAAAACACAAAAAAATTAAAATTAATAATTTAATTAGATTTTTATGATGGATTAAAAATCAATTAATAAATTATAATTACAAATCGAATTGTGGCACAAAATAACCTTTCGCATGACCCCTCGCTTCCTATATATAGCCAATATATGTGAGTACAATGTCGCGATCACATTCGTAATTTATATAATATATTTTGTGTGATCGATCGATCACAATCTTCAACTATTTAAAAACTACCTTTAACGTATATAATATACGAGTAGTTTACGACTAATGAACTCGACAGTGGGTAAGAAGAAAACTTCGATATTTCTATTTTATTTTTGATTATACAATTAATGATCATCGATCATGATCATTATAATTAATTTTAACGTTAGCATCGTGAACTGAAATTTTTTTTTTTTCGAAGATGCGATCAATTCATGTTCATTGAATTGATTAATTGATTATTTAATTAATGTTGATTCATAGCAGTAGAAATATATAACTTCTGATTATTTTGTTCAATGTACGATCGATTGATCATTATGACTGCCCGTTTTTATTATTTTTGTATAACAATTGTATATATGCGATATACTCGTAGCTAGTTTCACATCGATCGTTTGTTATATTATGTGTTCACGCAGAAGCCATTTATACACTATTATATAATGTCAATTTATTATTAGAAAGTTGATTTGGGTTTATATGGTTCGATTTTGGACACCTTCTCACACTAATCATTCGCCACGATTTCTTAAGGTGTCATAATTCGCGAGCAGAAAATTGGTGGTTATTTATTGGCTTGGTTTCCAACCGAATAATCATTTGGAATGTTATACTGTGCGGAGTCGAATTATTGGTAAAAAATATAGCACTACTGAGCCAAATACCCATATAGTGAATAGATCGGATTGTCTGAATAAATATACTATCCACTCTCAGTGAGATCTCTTCAATTATTTGTAGATGATACGCCATTATCAAGTGAGTCAATTTCGCTCATGTTTTTGGTGATCTGGTTGATTTTTAACTCTAAATATTTCTTGGGATAGTCGTTATTCGCCAATTTTTCTTCAATGACATCCCATGTCCGGTATATGTGGCGCATTGCGACGTCTTGTTGACGGAGTAGCTTCTGAATTGTTGAGATGGCCGCTTCTGATGGTATTGCGGTTATTACCGATGGTGATGGTTGTACTACAAACGAAACGCGGCTGTTTGTCGGTTAGCTCAGCAGGTATGTGGACACTTCACTCTAGTTTTTTGTCAGTGCCAATGATGGAACTCGTTGATGGTGTTGTGGCGATTTCCATTTTTTTCTTCTTTCTTTGATGGTAGTGGTGGTAGAACTTTGTATGCTTATTGACATTCCTCCATGAACTATTCGTAAGCACGCTGTATTTGTAGGCTTTTATTTAAGTTTGGATGGTTGTGATCAATATCCTCATGGGCTACCAACTCTTTATCCGTATTTCGATACTCTGAATAAATCATATCGACGCTTTGCTGGGTTTTCTCCAACTGCTGACGGATGAGTGTGCCGCTTACCTGTTTGTGAAACTTTGCTATGGTGGCTACGAGCTGTGTTCCTCGTTTGCTCTGTTGCTGTATAACTTTGTTGCTGTATAAATGCACTAACAGGTCCTCCAGAAAAAGAACATCCAGAAGCACCGACAAATTTCGGCATTTCGGTGGATGGTGCAGATCATCCAGTCGCATTTTTGGAAAAAGTGGATGACGGATTACTTACATCGTCTACAACAGCGGTCCAAATGGCGAAAAGAATCAAAACCCATCGACAAAGGGGACATTGTCCTATACTACGAGATGAGTTGTTACCTCCGATCAGATGGAAGTTAGGTCGAGTTGTGGAGTTACATCCCGGCACGGATGGAGTAAGTCGCGTTGTAACAATAAAAATCACTGATAATACCCGCATCAAGAGACCAATCACAAAGGTGTCACCGTTGCCTATCCACCGTTGCCTATTAGTTCGGCACACACTCGTTCATTCGGAAGGAAATCGTATGCCTCTCCACCTAATTCATCGGTGATTACCAAGGAATGGACTAACTGAGGAATGTACTTTGGTAACATCGTGAAAGTAGAATTATTGGCAACCAAGTGGGCTTTGGTCATTCGATATAATTTGGCCAATTATTGGCAAGAAATTCGCAACATGGAAAAAGGTCTTACTCTGCTGGAAACAGTCTGCAGCCATGTAATCACCATCAAATGCGACCTAATAATACAACAACTACTGTGACAATTCAACAACATAAAACAAGACAACGAATTCCTGACTCGCACGAATTAAACTACCACAGAAGAAAGCGAGGAGTGAGCGATACCATTGGCAAAATTGCTGGCGATATATTCGGGATCTAATCTCAAAGAATACACCTTAAAATTATTAAAAAATCAAACATCGATCATCGATAATACAATAAAGCTATTCAAGCACAGCAGCGATATAACCGCCAAACAATTAGAAGAACTCCTGCACGTACACCAACGCGTGGAATACGAGATAGCAACACTGAACGAATACCAGACGTTTCAAGACAATGCGTTAGCAACAATATTGCTATCATTGCAATTAGGACTAGCCATGAAGCACGTTAAAGACACCCATGGGGTCTTCTACAAGTAGTAATCGGGGCTAAAAATCACATCATTCATCCCTCGATGCTACCTCCCATACAACTGGAGCAAGAACTGGCAATCATACTGAAACATGACCCTAAATCGACTATTCTTCCCGGACACGGACTCTTGGAATTACATAATCTATACCAATTAATGTCTGTTAGAACCCGGGTACTATTAGTTCAAGGGTACCATTATGAACTTACAATTTATATGAAGTGATTCCTGATCCAGTCTTCATCAATAACACTCAACTGAGAATATTATCATCGATAAAATTTCTACTTGTCGACCAATACCGAGAAGGCGACTATCTGAGGGTAAAACAAAATGCCACGACATAATTCCTGTACTTTTCCTTTGCGACATTTCCACAATTCACACTGTGCTTTGGAAGTGTCCACGCCACACATTTTTTCATCCAATTTCATACAGCAAACCAATGGATATTTGGAACCGAACAACTAATGGTATATTGAGTCAATATGATCATCAACATCAAAAATATCGTTGGAACACTACGGCATCATAGAGGTGCAGCCAGGAAGTACACTCAGGAGTAATAATTTACATTTATATGGTAGCAACAATAGATGGGAACATATTTATGTTTGATCCACGAGAACGTGGGTCCTCTTATACCACAATCACAAAAGGTATATATATATATATATATGATGTTTATCTGAATTTATTTTATTTATGTCAAGATAATTCACACTTGTTGGTTAATGCTTTTCTCAAAACTTGCCATAATCTTGGCAGCTAATCACCAACTGTTCATTAATCGTTCACTCTTTCTCTTTGATGTCGTACTTTGATGTTTCACTCACAATAGGTCATAGTTTACACGCGACATTTTTCTACCAGTTGATATCTCACTCGAATACAATTACGTTGAAGATGTCTCAGCTTCTACAACATTTTCGTGATGCTGGTCTCACCCATTAAAGTTGTTGTTCGAGCTATTATTCCTACTTTTGTTAGGACAGCTGCCAGTAACACATCTTCCCAAGCGGACTTCACTGGTCCTTCAGTTGGTTTCAGTTTTCTTCCCGGCCCTCATTTAGAGAGCCAAAGCTAACACATCTGCGGAATGCTTCTTTCTACTTACATAGTTATAGTTGGTTCCACATTGGTAGCCATAATGAGTCTATCCGACACAAGCTTATCTAGATACCCAGCATTGTGTTTCGAGTACGCTAAGTCTGCTAATCGGACGATATTGGATTACAACTCTTTCAATGCCTCTATTACCATTTGGTCCCTTGCTTTAAAATGTATGAGACTGCAATGAACAGACTGCTTGTGTATTTCGTCTTCCTGTGGGTGTAAATGTATTGTTCTTGATTTGTTGATCACCAATAATTTCTAAATCTCCCGTTATACTCATTATTTCAAAACATCTTTAATGAACAGACTATCTCATTGAATCCAATAAGCCTTAGGCTTTGGGACTCTTATCATCGATCTCATTCCATAATGGTCTGTTCTGACCTTCCTCAAATTTTAATATAATTCCCAAAATCCGAATCTTCTGCTTGTTTTAATGTTCACAAACATAATTTCTCGAGTTCGTTGTTCCTTACACAACCTTTGTCAGGATCGTCATCCAGTTTAGCCCAAAACTATACTGTTTACGAGTCTGGTGATAGCTTTGTTCGATGGTGCAACATAACTCGTTTTGTCCGTTGGCTCTTCACTATTCAATTGCTATGGCAGCTGAACAGTACCATAACCTCGTGTTCCTTCTCTACACATCTTATCTTCCTATTGGATGAATCTCACGATCTATTAAGTCAATCGCTCATATATTACTCCTGTATCCAGTGTTATCACACCGGCCGAAAATATGAAGATCATGGAGCATTTGATTCTGAGAGTTTGCTTTCGTTCCTGGTAGCTGACTCTTAGTTGTTTGACTCTTGTGATCTCGTCGGACTCGTTGTCTCTTTCGATATTTTGTTTTTGTTTGATCCGGTAGATCACGACGAGGTTCTTTGCTCGATTTCCCAACAATATCTCGATTTATGGTTCTATCACGACCCGTCGTAAAATTGCTTTCAAAACCACTCGTTTAATTATATGTTACAGACATTCTCGTTACTTAACGCACGTCAACAGCAAACTCTTGATGATATAGAACTTTAAGTTTCTGTCGATGGAGCTCTCACTTATGTTCAGTACCAGCATGATTAAAAGATCATCTCGTTGTTCGAATAAAAACGTTCGAGCAAACATTGTTCCGGGGTTTTGTACTGCATTCTCTTCATTTGGTATCCCAGTCATATTCGTCTAGATTCGTGTTCTCCTTTAATAATGCTTGTCGTTACCTTCATTATATAGTCCAGCTTTAGTATCCACTGCAGGAATAGTCCGTTCAAACAGCTACTACTTCAGCTTAACCATATTTCCAGTTCCAATATTTTCATTTCTCTTTATTGATAACCCCACCACGAAAATGTTTGACCCCACCTGTTGGAAATGTTTGATTTTAGATCAGTATATCGATTTATCAGCAGGTAAGGCGACTTATTAAAGTAAGTTCTTCTTTGGTAGCCGTATCCCCCGAATCCTGCAATGCAGTAAACCGACAAGCCTGTATAAGTTTGATTGAACCAATGAAGCCTTCTTGAAAAACTTTAAGAGCTGTTAATGAGTAAGCTGCTCATGAATGTATATTCGGGCATCATGACTACCATTCCGAGGGATGGTGATCAAAACAGGCCCTAAAGTCGAATTAGGTGTAGTAGGTCTACTAACTGAGACGGAATTGAAATGCCTCTTATTTGATTGTAACTCTTAGACCTACTTTATGTCAACTTATGGATTGACCTCGATAAAACTTTTAGTAGACAGTGTCCATCTGTGGTTTGCTGGCTTTTTTGTACCGAGATTTGCCTTATCCCTGTCCCATGGTTCTAGTTATCTTGTTATTTGCTCCACAGTAGGATATTGGATTCAAAGACAGTTATAATTCGAATTAGGGTCAGTGACTATATATTTGATGTCTGGCTCGATTCATATGTTGTCGTCATATACAAATAAAACTCTGCCAGTGAGTTTTATCGATAAGAACACAACTATCCTAAGAGGAACACATTGTTCTGTTTAGAATAATTTCCACTCATTTTCCTACGTTGCCACGTTGCGGTCTATTCGCTAGAGAATTTGATGGTTTGTGTTCATCAAGATTCTGGAAAAGCTAGCTCATTATTATCAAACTCACTGACGCTTTCAATTTCATTATTGTTGTTCTCGCCTTTAAGCGTGAACTGATGATGTCATATAAATAATAACAGCTCTATCATTGGGAGAGATGATGATAACTTTATTAAAAACCTAACTGAAGAGTTAACATCATCACCAGCAATATTTGAAGGTAGTTCCTTTGATTGAATGATGATTTATATGATTTAAAACGTAACTATACTTATATATACTAATATATATATATATATATATATATATATATATATATATATATATATATATATATATATATATATATATATATATATATATATACATATATATATATATATAAATATATTCGATTATGCATAGGGAGTAAGGCACCTGATAAATTAAATAAAATATACTATTGAATATGTTCGACCACTTGTGACCATATAACAACAAAAACCAGTAATTTCAAAAAGTTTATTGATGTGAATATCCTGAATATCCTTAATACACGATGTTGCTTGATGTTAGCTTCCATTGAAGGTATATACTAAAAAAATTATACGGTAACTGGACACAGCACTTAAAAAGAGTGAAAATCAAAAAGGAAGGATAGTTTTTCGATCAAATTTTAAATTAAAAAACAAATTTTCCTCTCCCACACACCACCCACACATCCTTTTCGAGCAGTGTGTTGACTATCAAAAATTGAATAATTTCCAAATACATTCCAGATTGATGGTTTGAATATTTTTATTTTATGTTACACCAATACACCGGTGGAAATAAAAAAAAATTATGTCCAACCATCTGGTGCCATTTCATGATGATTTTATGACGGCGATATAGAGATTTACCATAAATATTTTGTCGTTCTGTATAACGACAGCTATATATGTACCATGGCGATGGATAAAATGTTGAGTGACAAATACAATGCTATTCAGTATTGGGAGCTTTTTGCGTAAAAAGCAATGATACATTTTAACACAACGCTATAATCACTTCTGTTAATACCTACCTTACATGAGAAATTATGAGTTTTTGGTTATGTTCACCACCGATCAGTAGGTGACAGATGGTTTTTGTATTCTGTCCTTATAAAGTGACTCTAATCATTGTGTCATATATCTTGGATGACTTGGATTTCTCGATTCGAATTTTAAATGACATGGGCCAGAAAGCTACTTCAACACTGCCAATATTGGCAAACATTAGCTACAACGAATGAATAGGTAAACGGACTTTTGCAAAGTCCCTAATCGTGTATCAGATAACATAATATTTTATCACAGTCTCGATACTGGTGAACCATCCTTCAAGGCAATATTGCAAATATGTGTAAGTACCGGACTAAACAATAATAAAACTCATAGGTATACGAGCCTGATACTTAAGGTCAGCTTGTTTAGAGTAAATAATGGCAATCCAAAATTGTGAATGCCCTAAAGCGTTTTAGTCCTTATTCTTGAGCTTAGCCAGCACACGAACACGAAATTAAGGATACTCACGCTTCACAGTCGTTCGAAGGCCTAGGAAACCACATGTATATCACAGGGTTATTTATGACAAACCAGTGGTTTGTACGCCTGGTACGAAATGCAATTAAAACAGGAGTAAGAACGGTATGAGGTAATATACAATCCGATCCTCCTAGGAAAAACCCTAAAAGGGTTCGGTTTGAAAAGTTGAAGAAGTGAAAAGTTGAATTCTCAATACCACAACACAGTATTTGAAGTCCATTCACCACTGTCGTGTGTTCACCAAAAGTTAGCCACGTCAATTCAGAGCTCTTTGATGTAGTAATGAGACTCTAGCGATGAGAGTTGAATTTTTACGTCATTGGTAGAGTGATCTTTCATCTAACCACTTTTCGGCAGACTTTAGCTTTACAGTACGACGATAGCTTCACGAGATATCGATTCGATATTTTCTAGCTCTGCTTGTAATCGAAACTGATGTTTGAATAACATGTGCCAATTTAAGTCCTTAAGCTTTTCAAATTAATTTTAGAATTTGTAGCTTATATCTAAAAGCACCAAAAAATGGTTTTAAAAAAGTAAAGTAGCTTTAGGACGTTTTCCTCTTAAAACTACGTCCAATTACACCAATCCTCTTGTAAAAGGATATTTGATCAAATTATTATCAATAAAAAAAATACGGATATTGTGAAAAATTCTTAAGCCTATCGACAATAAAGCATCCCGAAAATTTATAATTGACCAACGACGAGGTAAATTCGTACAAAACCCACTTCGACCGCATTTTTAATTTTTCATATATCGTATTTAAGTACATTAAAAAAAATTTATTCGAATTCGATTTTCGATATGTAATCCGATTACATAATGGAACAAATCATCAAAATTGTATGTGTTGGTACGGGTTTTAACATTTCGTACATACCGCATTCGAATGTGTGTGTGTGTATATAATTCAATCACTGTCAAATTATTGTATGCTTGTTATTCAATTTATGTATACGATTGTTATTGGTATCCGAACGCAACATATAAAAGTGTATATGTATGTGTGTGTGCAGTGGCGGAAAAGTTGGAAAACTAATTTAATTGTAACCATATAAATATATTTTATGTGCGACTAGAAAATTCATATTTTGTTCGATTAACACTTGCCCGTATGTTGTTTTGTTCGGTGTCCAGGCAGCCGCGTACGTCAACACCAGAATTTCAGTTATAATTTTAATTAACTCCCCATAGGGTTGATATAGTAACGCGGTCGTTTCGATCGATTTATGAATCACCGTCAATTACTATATACTTTGTTTCAATCGAACTTCATTAGCATCGTTCAACATATCTTCAAGTTGCTTTTGCCATCTATATATCGTGCAAGTTAAATTACTGTATTGTTCAGATCGCCTATTACAACCATTTAGCACAATACCTTGAAATTCGCACGTAAACATACATTTTCCAATTTTACTAATGATCTTCATGAAAATCTAGACAATTAACACTTCCCACCACCATATACAGATGTTATTTGTTCTTCACATGGATTTTAATTTAAAAAGAAACTCTCAAGACGCGAGAATCGTGCACAATATTAAAACTCAAAATTGTTGCAACACCAACCAACAAAACCATTTACACTTTAGACTACGAACAAAAAAAAATACTATCATATAATCATTATTTGCATTATATGTATAAGAAGAAAATAAGAATGAAGAAGAAAATTGTGGTAAAAAAGAAAAATCTTAAGAAATCATCACCTTTTCCGTGTAATACACGAAATACACCAACAACAATCGAAAATACTCAAAAACAAATAAATTAACTCAAAAAGTATAAAAATCATCGTTTTGTACGTCTTGTTTTGGTCAAAAAGACGGAACGCAAGAAACACACAATTTTACAAACAGTTTACACACCAATAACAGCAACAATTTTGTTATTACGATCCATTAAAATGAAGAAAAAACCGAACAAGTGTTTTTCTTAAACATTACAACAAATAACACAAACACATACACACACACAAACACAAAAAAATAAATTCTTTACTTTTCTTAATTACTAATTAACAACATTTTAAAATAAGATTAAATGTTTTTGTTGTTGTTTTTTTTTATGAAAAGAAAATTTTGTAAGAAGGTATAAACGATAAAATGGAGCAATCGAATCGATTGACCACCACCCCCGTCACGCAACATCAAACTATATGAACGATGGGCACAGACAACCATTACGGTTTTCAGTCTACTTTTCAGTCATGTCAATATTATCATTCCATCGCTAGAAGTCGTTGATGACTCTGCATATGAAGTGTGTTGTCGGCTAATGGTGTTTCTGACCTACAGAATAATTTACAGTCAAACTAGGTTGTTAGTATAGGCACGAATATCATTTCTGATGTAGTGTTTGTTTGTATATCTGTATCTTTCTTGAGTTGGAAAAAAGAGTTTTTGGGAAATAATTTTTCCTTTAAATCACTTTATTTCTGGTTGGGTACTGACATGATTCTGAATGTAACAGCTTAAAGTGCCGTGTGTTCACAATAAAGCAAAATTCGAAAACACGATCAAACATCTTAACAATTGCGGACAGTTTGATGATGTTGCTGGGCAGAAATCAACGAATAAACTCTAAATCCCTGACTTCCGAATGGGTGTCAGTTTTTTGTAGTGACTACGTAACTTTCCTCACTTAAATATAGTTTCTAAACTCTTTCTGTAATTTATGGACATCATACGAATACTAATATTTATATTATCATATTGCAGCACTAGCTACTCAAGCCGTGTTATTAGATTTCCAAGTTGTGGTTGCTTGATAACCTATTCAGGAACATCATTAATCTTTCCAGTAACAATTGTTAACAAGAAATGGCATTTCTTAAGATCCTCAGTATTTCTATACCAGTTCTCGAAATATCCCTCTATTGACGGAAGTCTGAGAAGTTCCACACATTCGTAGTCATGTATTCGATATACAACGTGATTGCACCTTTATCTACCTGTGTAGATATCAGTCGTCTTTTGTTTTCAATTATACAACAACAATGTAATTCCGGATTGAATAGTTTTATTCCAAACTTCTGTAGGTTTGAGAAACAATTTGCTTTTCGTTCCAGGTCACCAACAAAAGCCTGGTATAAGCAGATGTAGATAGTAAAAAAATTGTAGAGATTGATCAAACTGCATACTTTTAGAAGTTACAAGTTACAAGTTACAAGTTACAAGTTACAAGTTACAAGTTACAAGTTACAAGATACAAGTTACAAATTACAAGTTACAAGTTACAAGTTACAAGTTACAAGTTACAAGTTACAAGTTACAAGTTACAAGTTACAAGTTACAAGTTACAAGTTACAAGTTACAAGTTACAAGTTACAAGTTACAAGTTACAAGTTACAAGTTACAAGTTACAAGTTACAAGTTACAAGTTACAAGTTACAAGTTACAAGTTACAAGTTACAAGTTACAAGTTACAAGTTACAAGTTACAAGTTACAAGTTACAAGTTACAAGTTACAAGTTACAAGTTACAAGTTACAAGTTACAAGTTACAAGTTGCAAGTTACAAGTTACAAGTTACAAGTTACAAGTTACAAGTTACAAGTTACAAGTTACAAGTTACAAGTTACAAGTTACAAGTTACAAGTTACAAGTTACAAGTTACAAGTTACAAGTTACAAGTTACAAGTTACAAGTTACAAGTTACAAGTTACAAGTTACAAGTTACAAGTTACAAGTTACAAGTTACAAGTTACAAGTTACAAATTACAAGTTACAAGTTACAAGTTACAAGTTACAAGTTACAAGTTACAAGTTACAAGTTACAAGTTACAAGTTACAAGTTACAAGTTACAAGTTACAAGTTACAAGTTACAAGTTACAAGTTACAAGTTACAAGTTACAAGTTACAAGTTTCAAGTTTCAAGTTACAAGTTACAAGTTACAAGTTACAAGTTACAAGTTACAAGTTACAAGTTACAAGTTACAAGTTACAAGTTACAAGTTACAAGTTACAAGTTACAAGTTACAAGTTACAAGTTACAAGTTACAAGTTACAAGTTACAAGTTACAAGTTATAAGTTATAAGTTACAAGTTACAAGTTACAAGTTACAAGTTACAAGTTACAAGTTACAAGTTACAAGTTACAAGTTACAAGTTACAAGTTACAAGTTACAAGTTACAAGTTACAAGTTACAAGTTACAAGTTACAAGTTACAAATTACAAGTTACAAGTTACAAGTTACAAGTTACAAGTTACAAGTTATAAGTTATAAGTTACAAGTTATAAGTTATAAGTTACAAGTTACAAGTTACAAGTTATAAGTTACAAGTTACAAGTTATAAGTTACAAGTTACAAGTTACAAGTTATAAGTTACAAGTTACAAGTTATAAGTTACAAGTTACAAGTTACAAGTTACAAGTTACAAGTTACAAGTTATAAGTTACAAGTTACAAGTTACAAGTTACAAGTTACAAGTTACAAGTTACAAGTTACAAGTTACAAGTTACAAGTTACAAGTTACAAGTTACAAGTTACAAGTTACAAGTTACAAGTTACAAGTTACAAGTTACAAGTTACAAGTTACAAGTTACAAGTTACAAGTTACAAGTTATAAGTTATAAGTTATAAGTTATAAGTTATAAGTTATAAGTTATAAGTTATAAGTTATAAGTTATAAGTTATAAGTTATAAGTTATAAGTTATAAGTTATAAGTTATAAGTTATAAGTTATAAGTTATAAGTTATAAGTTATAAGTTATAAGTTATAAGTTATAAGTTATAAGTTATAAGTTATAAGTTATAAGTTATAAGTTATAAGTTATAAGTTATAAGTTATAAGTTATAAGTTATAAGTTATAAGTTATAAGTTATAAGTTATAAGTTATAAGTTATAAGTTATAAGTTATAAGTTATAAGTTATAAGTTATAAGTTATAAGTTATAAGTTATAAGTTATAAGTTATAAGTTATAAGTTATAAGTTATAAGTTATAAGTTATAAGTTATAAGTTATAAGTTATAAGTTATAAGTTATAAGTTATAAGTTATAAGTTTTATGAGTGCTGAATAAATATGAGGACATCATGGTAACTATATATTTTTGTTGATAATACCTCGTTTCCTCCATTGTCTCAGCTATAATCCTAGTTTTGAGCTTCGTAGCTGCTTCCACTGTAACAATTGGTGGTTTAGCCCGTTGATTTGCCATTTTTGTCAAGGTCTGCAACCGTCTACAAAATATATTACTCTTTTACATCCATGACTTATTTAGAAAACTAGAACTTTCCCGCCCTTTATTTTGATACGGTCTCTGCTGGAGTTTTGATACGGTCTTTGCTTGTATGTCAAATCAATTGGGACCTGATGTTTAAATCAGATGATCTTGATTCCCGAAGCATTAAAGTATTTGTTTAAACCTGTAAAATTTGAAGCTCGGAAAGCTATCTTGTTATAAATTTTGAACGAAATAGTATCCCTATCTTTTTCACCATCGAAACCCAACTTTTGAATTAATTTAATTTTGTTTCGAAAATTTTCCATCCCACCCCCAACCAACAGACATACAATTTTCGAAAAAAATAATTACAAAAATTCGCTATAAATTAAAATTGTGTAAGACAGGCTTCCTAATCGCCAAACCAAAATCGTTTTAAATGAGCGTAGCCGTGTACAACAATAGCAAGCACATAAAATCAGGAAGAAGGAAGAACAAAATCATCTTAAAAAGACAAAAAAAAAATACACAATAAATATCCCGTGTAACAGGAGGACACAAAAACAGAAAAACGATAAATTTTCGTTATTTTCCATGATTTTCCCGTCGACTATTGTTTGAATATTTTATCGTTACACTATTATCGCATCGGTTTATATGTTTTACGTATATCCAGCTCTAACCGAAAAGGACTCCCGTTTCTATAAATATAAACAATATACACAGCAACTACTTTATATAGTGGATATGAGTCAAAATGTTGTGGGTGGGGTAAACAACCGCTATCATACCACCGAGTGAAATAAATTTTCCATATCGTTCGATGGTAGAAAATCTGAATGGGTGCGGATCGAATGATGAGGGTAGAATATTATATTAATTATTTCATTGAGTAAAATAAAATTTTAATCCTATCCACCGGGTGCGGGGTATGTATATACACGGTCGCTTGATATGAGCGCCTAATGTTTATTGTCACACGAAGTCTTATTTCAACATGATTTAATATTACGCTCCACTAGTTTTAAACACAGACCAACATCGTTCTGTAGGAGGATGATTTTTGTGTTATTTATATTTGATTTCGTCTTGAGAAAATGTACACGCACATACAAAAAAAATAAAATCTTAAAACCAACAATAGAGATCTAATTTTTCACATGATCGCGCGTTGATAGATTTCTTCTTTGTGATGTTATATATACGTCTTAACCGCAAAATGAAACTGCAGAGAAATAAATCTCATAAAATAACAAACAAATATTTAAGAAACGGAAACAAGGTGTAATAGCAGGTGGTGGTTGAGAAAAACCATTCAATTCAAATACTTTATTTATCTTTCCTGCCCATATATCGACATTGAACAGGAGACCACAAGCAACACATATATTATGTATAAGCCGATGAACTTCTAAGCAACATAAGCTGGTGGTAACGATCACGTGATGGTATATAAAAACAAAAGGGTTCACCACATGAACTCAATAAATGCAAATGTAATTCTGTTTTAATTTAATTAATAATTGCTGGTGGCTAATCGATTTACGATATTCGTTTCAATTCGCAAATTTTGCAGGTGGAAAAATTGTATATATATTTACTCGTACCATTTTGTACATGTGTGTATATACAAAAATTATAAACTCAACAATGTATGTACAATGTAAATTTCATTTAATATGGAACAATCAGCGTATCGATTTGTGAGATGGGGGTTTCAACACTCTAGAGGCGTATAGATCTAGATCTAGTGAAATAATGAACTTCCAGTAGTTTTAATCAATTTAGAATCGATTTTATTGAAGTCCTAGTTAGAACAAGTCGTAAGGGCTTTAGAGCTAAGTACAGCACAATTAGATAAAGATCAGTCACCTTAAGCGGCTCACCGAATATCAAAAGATCTGGATGAAAGTAACAAACTTGTTAGGCCACAATTCAATGAAAAATTCACTATTCAATTAAAAATGTCACCATAAAATTTCACAAAATATGTAATACACATACAGGGCGACATCTATGTCATACTTCAACCATTTCTGTTAGCTTCTAACAAATCATTTGCTATGGAAATTTCATTATATAGCAGATAATTTGTCTAAGTTGCACTGTATGCGAAGGATTATTATTTCTCTGATCACTGCTACTTGACCCTTAAGCTTGACATTCTCATGATAACCTAGTTGGTCTTTGTAGCATATTAGGACGAACTGGGAGGGGGCATTATTAAGGAAAGTTTTAGCAAGGAGAAGTTCGCCGCGCATTCATCAATCTTAAACGAGCTAGACTGTATTGTGGATACTTTAACCTTGATCTGCTCCTAAGACTGTATTGTGGATACCTTGATCTGCTCCTAAATAAATCTGTGCGGTAAAAACAAGTGGCAATCTAAAAAGAGTATAGTGGTCCTTACCATATGAGACGTTTTATAAAGTTGAGAAGCACTTTTTCTTGAGTAGCAAGGTGATCACGACAAATCAATCTGTAATATTATATGGAGGGAACTTCCACCATTGGTTGTGATAGCTGCAACAATTCAAATTCTATCTATGGTTTGAAATACCAACCCATACAGTGAGATTGTTTGATATCAGATCTTCCATATATTTCATTTTCCAGTGTTTTGTAGAGAAATTTGTTGCTGCTGAGGAACCAAACCGCGCTGCTCACCTCTATAATGTATTGTTTCAGTTAAAACAAACGAAGAACACATCTCAAATCTAACCGCAGCTATCAAATGATTTAAAGCTATGGAATTCCAATTTAAAAGAATAATTGTAAGCGGGTTGCGGTTGAATACGTATTGCACATCATTAATGGAGGAGACATTTATGACTACTGTCTGAAACACATGAACTATAGAGCTGAATATACAGTAAATGCAGCTACTGGTGTATAGGAGCGATTACTTTTTATCTGGAAGACTCAGAAAATACTATTGGATTGGTTCTCACACGCTTAATACTAATCATCTTGCATATAACAAAAAGGAGGACCTGTCAGTTATCTATAGAGTGACTTAATTCCATCAATATTTTCGAGACGAACATGCCATGGACTGCCAACCGCTGAACACAGTTTTTTTTAGTTTTTTGTTTTGTTCTTTATTTTTCCAATCTGGTTTGGGGCTCAAGGCACTACCAACTCTTTCGCGGTTCTCTTATTCACGTCCTACCTTACGTACGGCTATAGGTCCGATTTACGTAGAACCATCTGCACATGGCATAGCTCCGTACCAGGATATAGCAATGACATGAAAGATGGGTTGGCCCATGAGTTTTGAAACCCGATCATAATCAGATCGTGAAAAACCCCTTTTGCATCCCGCGCCTATGGAGATTCGAACCCGGTACTTCCCGCTCCAACTACCACCGCTTTAACCACTGTGCAATTTGGTCGGTCAAGGAATGTTTTCTATACCAACTATTGCACGATGGACATTAGAAAGTGGCAAGAATGAAAAAACTTGTTCAACGATACTATACTGGTTCAAACATCGATTAAAGTATTAAACGGGTAACAAAAATAACAAACTGTGTCTAGTAACCTCTGGTCATCCATTAAGGAAGAGTAGGTCTCTGATCTCAACTCGACATATCCAATGAATTTGAATTTTCTTAAGCAATGAAAAATTTGACAAACGTACTATTTGATTCAGCATTAATTGGTAAAGCTGAACCTTGTCTAAGAACTTATGAAAATAGATATGAATACTTAAGTCACCGATGGGACTGTTTCACAGGAGATCCAGTGATAAACTTGCCAGCAAGTTTCATCTGAATTATTTTCAAAAGTTGTCATATATGGATTGAAGTCCGAATCATATATAGGAAATGTCTTGTAAAATATTTTTTATCGAAACATAAACAGGAACTTGATTGATGTCTTCCAACCAATTGTCCTAGAAGTGTTATTCAAATGTCTAAGTATTCTAACTGGTAGCAACGTCAATAGTATACACCGAGTCTTCAAGCTTATTGATCAACATTCATCATACATAAATGACACCCAGCCAATATTTTAACGTCAAATCCTGTTTACCAACCCTGCAATCGAACTAAGTTCACACTATCATTCTAAGAGATAGGAGAACAATAATGGGATCCAATCGGAACATCGGCTCGGCGGTCATCATTTAAGATGGAAGAAATAATGAAACGACTATACCACTTATTGGGTTGTTACTGTATTTGAAAAATTAATACCATTAGTTTGTTCTAATAAAACGTAGGGATTGCCTTAATTCCAAAGAGCACATAAATTTTGAACTCTCATTTGTCGTTCGTTATACTGCTAGAGATCTCAACAGATGTCACTTTTGTGTAGTAAATATTTCTTCAGTAGTGGAGCAACTAGGAAATTGATAAAAAATTGATGAGAAAAATTTAAAGAAAATTTAATGAAGAAAATTTAAAACATTATTCAGACATTTTTAGAGATATTATAGAGAACTTCACTTAAAAGAGAATTTTAAATATTTACAAAATTTTATAGAGAGTTTATCGAGAAATTATTAAAGCTCTTATAATTTGCTAACGATTGAGAGAGTATTTTTAGAGAATTGGAGTAAATCCATACAGAGAATGTTTAAGGAATTTTTTGGCAATTTAAGAGAATTTATATAGAATAAAAGAGAATTCATAGCAACACTAAAAGAAAATTTATAGAAAATTTGTGAAGCATTTTGAAGAACTTGAAAAAGTTTATAGAGAAAAGAGAGTTTTTAAACAGAGAATTTAAAAAAATTTATATAGAATAATAAAAAGATATAAGGAGTTTTTAGAGAAGTAAAGAGAATTTATGAACATTTACAAAACAAATATAGAGAACACAGTATTTAGAAATTTGATAGAGAATTTATAGAAAACATATAGAGAGTAAAAAGTAAAAGTATTGAGAATTTATTGAAAATTTATAGAGAATATAAAGAGAATGTATGGAGAATTTAAAAATACTTTATAGAAAATTTAAAGAGACTTTAAAGAGAATTTATTAAGAATTTAAAGAGTGTTTGGTGACATTTTATAGAGAAATAAATTTTGAGAGAATTTATAAAGAGTTTGTAAAGATTTTTTGAACCTTGATCAAAAATTAATGTATGTAAAATGCAACGTAAATTCATACAAAAGAAATTAGGAGAGTTTCTGTAACTTTGTTGACGAAATTATAAACAATTTATTGGGACTTTACTGAGAAATTTTGATGGTTTCTCTCTCCAGAGCTTTGAAAGTTTTATTTACATATATTAAGGATGAGATGATACAATGAGATGGTGAAATACAATTTGGTATTCCTTATTGCGATTCAAACTTTTACCGTTTTTCGGAATGTAGCTCAAACTTAATTATTTTAATTTAATTAGTCATTTGAAAAGCAAAATTATGTATTCTGTAATGCGTGACACTTCAATTGAAAGTATATTATTTGTTATTTATTTCTGGATATTAAACATGTTCAGATATTTATCCTGGTAACAGGAATTGCCTTAGAGACGACGTCTGGATATATCGAAAGAGTTTTCTTTTCTGTTTCATAGACATACTACCATGGAAGTCTTTTGCAGAGAGATATGGTAAAAAGTCTAGAAGACCATTACATGTACTGTTGTGTCGGTATTCTCTCTTCGGACCTTGAAAATCTATGGACGGGTTACGCAAATTTTGTAGAATCTGTTGTCGATAGTTTAATGTAGGTAAGGGAAGTCGGCAAATTAGATCCGTAACTTCGGGATAAGGATTGGCTTTGAAAATTGAGATGTCTCGGGCCTGATTATGATTTGATAATATGACTGATATTATTTTTTCATTTGAGTAAAGGCTTGTAATATACTGTCTACAGATTCGACGGAAAACGCTAAGGTGCCATTGCGGATTACTCTTGCTAAATATGAGAATAAATCATTTTATTCTTAAACGACCATCATTTTTAACAATTAATTCAGAACTGGAACGGCCCAGGGGAATCGGACTGTCTAATTAAAACGAAGCATTGTGATGGCTCAAGCGGGTGATGACACAATGTGGTTTCTGCCCAGTGCTCTGAATGTCAACGTAAAAAAATTCGAGCAAGCGCGTGTAAGATGCAACACCCGTTGCATTATGCCTGAACGTGTCTAAGGTCGTATCCAAACTGGTCGGGAACAAAATAATAGGGCGTTAATTACATTGTTAGGCTGAAATTTTGTGTTATTTGTTTTATATAATATTGGCTTTGATCCGTGTTCAATTTTAGCCGTTGGTTTGTCTTATGATTGTAAAAAATGTCGACTCGTTCCCGTTTGTCTATTGGAAGAGTTGCTTTTGGTACACTGTACACCTATGAGCCTTTGGTCTTTCTGATTTGTTTTTGTCTTGTTTGTAATCCAGCACCACTTTTATTTTACATCTAGTAGCACTTAATTGACCAACTCTAGATATAGGTGAACCATCATAAGATTTCAAACCATTTCAACAAATTATCACCCGCACGACGTATCCAAGGTGGTCCACATACTTTATTGAATTAAGTGGCATTGTTGTGCTAACACGTAATTCTAATTCAGACGATTGCAAATGACATGTGTTATTAATGGCCTCGACACAACACAGAACAAAACTGTAACTGGTCTATGCCATTTTGCCAAAGAAGTTGGTTTTCATTTTTCTACGACGAAATATATATATATATATATATATATATATATATATATATATATATATATATATATATATATATATATATATATATATATATATATATATATATATATATATATATATAGGAACTAGTGATATTACGATGATAAATAAATCCGGTGCGGAAGCAAATCCCATTTCAGAATTTTAATGGTGTTCTAGGCAATGCTATGGCCATGACATGCAGTGTTGTCGTGCTGAAATGTCATTCGTTTGTTCCTCTTGCCCCATTCTGGCCTTTTCTCAAGCAATGTATTGTTCAGATTAATGAGTTGTTGTCGGTAGCGTTGTACATTGACAGTTTCGCCCAGATTCAACAGCTAATTGTTCACAATTCCTTTGCATTGTTCTTGAGCATTCTTTTCTTTCGAAAGCGGTTTGTGTTGTTAATGTGTATATCAGGTGAAAGCCACCACTTTTTGCCTTTGAGATTCTTTCTTTCATGCGTTGATAGCAAAATTTCGGAAGTGTGTCTTCGATTTCGTCCATCTATCTCTCACTCAACTCATATGCGGAGCCCATTTTCCCTGCTTTCAATTGTTTGGAAATGAATTGAAATGTTATGATAGTTCTATAGGTCGCCCATATCTAGAGTTTGTCAATTAAGTGCTACTAGATATAGAATAAAAGTGGTGCTGGATTGTTTCCCATAGGATATAAAACTTTGGAAATTCCTTATTGAGTCATGTTTAATGCCTCCGCAAGTTGATCTTCCCGGTGTCTTCAAATATGTTTGACCTTCTGGAGCGAGTATGTCCAAATCATCACTTCTGAAGCGTTTAAACCAATTTTAACAGGTACATTTCGATGGTGCATGTTCAACGTAGGCCTCATTAACCCACTAAGGTGTTAACGCAATACAATTATAACATCGATAAATTATGTCATTGTAAGATTACATTATTTTATGGCAGAGAATTCATCAAAGTTGGTCTTAGCCAAGGAATCGTCGGCCGTTTTCACGATGACCACTCAAATCACTCGTTACAATTTCTAAAATTTTATTTCAATTTATTTCATTGCAGATAACTAACCAATCGCGATATATAAGACAGGTAAGAGCTTTAGATATAAATAGACTAGAGTCATTTCATCTGGGATCTATACCTAACATTCATCTCTCCAGTAAGTATTGATTCAGTATAAATTTCTACGAAATACCACCATAAATAATATAATCGATCATGTAGGTCGACGTCTAATTACATCTAAATACATAATACCTTCCGATTGTTGTACACATTGTACGAGTTTATAATATATACCGACAAAGCGAATAATTATGTAGAATTTCATATTTTATTCAACATGAAAAACTAATTCTCCATCGTATCATGTACAAACGACTTTTTTTTTGTGTTTTCTAATTACACTGTGTACGTTAAGTAAACAGGAAATGAGTTCATGAAATTAAGAGGAACTAAACAGATAAAATATATATATAAAAAAAAATCGTCTTATCAAATAAACACAGAAGATTACGACAAATTTAATTACAGAGATGTGAACGAGACACAAGTGACACAAAACATGAAAGAAGAAATCGACTAAACGATTCTTATTTATTTTCTTATAAGAATTAGTGTTTATTTGTGTACTCGAACTGAAAGTCTATTTATGTATATATAATTGAACGAAATCGTACAAGTGCCTATATACATACATACCAACCTATATATACTCCAAGTCGGACGTAGTGAAGCCATATGCACAACTCATCACATGATTAGAGCTTAATCTTTTCATCGGGTCGTTTCGCACACCATTTTACTAATTAGACGACGTTTCGATTTTCCACCGTCATCGCGTTGTATATCGTAAGTGCACAACATTTATTGTGTAATACACAAACACCTAATTATAGACATTTAATATGTACAACAACAATGGATATAGAAACCGCGAAAGTATGAAAATGTGTATGTATATAATTCCACCTACCTTCACCTGACGTATGTAAGTATGTATATACGGATTTACAAACAACATAACAACTCCTAAAGTTGTGTCGATAAATATTTTGTTATTGTTGTTGTATTCTGCATGTTAACCATGTTGTTGTACAACACAATACACTTTTCTTATAATAATCGGATCGCGTGACTTGAGATCACATTTTTCAATAAAACACGAATTATTCAAAATCGGTTTGGGTATCGGTTTGCCTGCGCGATATACATACATGAAGTGAAACATATACGCGAGTATATAGTAGGAGCGGGACTAAAACGACGCGATGAATTTTATAATTACTACCTTGGTGTGTATCCGGGCACTCATATATCGTGCCTCGCGCATATACCCAACGAACCGAGTTTTTGGTTTTTTGGGTGTTTTTAAATACCCCAAAATGTGTATCGTTCGAAAATTAAATGAAAACACAAGCACACAATTCTATGAATAATTTTTCCTAAGAAAATATTATTTTTCCATATATGGTTTTATCAACTGTGTATACGTTCGGTTTGGTGGATCGTCCTTTAAGTCACCGCATATGGATTCATATATCGGAAAGGTAAGCAAAAAATTCGGGATTTAAATATACAACAATATGTTAATGGACTTACTGGAAAGAAATTATTTTTAGTACGTATCCAAATCCTTTTCATTTTTTTTTTGTGTTGCCATACGTGAAAGGACGATATCCCTCCGAATAAAAAAAAGGACGTAAAATAATCAAATTGTTTATATGTGGCCATTGGCGATTTAATTCAGTTTTATTTTCATTTCTATACATGTAAACCATATACATCGTATGTGTACAAAAAAAGGATTCGAAGGAGTTTTGGGGTTCTCTGACATTTGTATTTTGCAATATATAGTTTGGGTAAATTATAAAACAATAGACCAACATCAGGTAAGTTTGTATAATGTATATACATATATAATTGCTCTCTCGACCACGCACTTCCCATAAGTACGACACCATGACTTTCAAGTTATAATAACAAAACTAACCGGAAGCAAGATGATTTGGCTATATACAATTATATACATTTTCTCTAAGTTCATTGGCCTCTTCACTCTTGTTTTAACCATGTGTTGTCTTCTATACATATATACGTATATATGTATAGACATAAGATCATCACAATGCGATGACTAAGGCTTAAATTTAACTAAAACAACAATACTGTGAATGGGCCGGATGTTAATTTGTGTACGGTTTCATTGAGTGATGCGAGATGAAACAAAAACAAAAGCTCATTTATATATACAGTCGGGGAAGTATGAGTAAGTCTCGTTTGCACATATGACTGAAATTTTCGATGTGATAGTATAACTGGACGTTGTTATGCCAATAATTGAAATGGAGGTACCACTCACTCCAAGCTTTTTTGAAGCTCGACAAATCTTTTATAATTAAACGACTTTAAAATATGTCCTTTTGTTTGAAGAAACTTTTGTTCGTGGCAACCTGGTATCGTAATACACCCAACATACAGAACCCAACCAAACTATGACAATATAAATCGAAAGATCATAATCTTAAAATATTTTAAGATTATGTAAAATATTTTAACTTAATCGTAAAATATTTTTAAGTGAAATGCATCAATGGTGGTGCTTTTAGACCAGAAGAGTGTCTGATTATACGTTTTAGCTACACTTTCAAAACTCAATCATACCTGGGTATAAGTATACTGCCTTTTATTATCAAGATCAGAAATTGTGCTCTGACGAACCATCAATACGTATTGATGCAGATTGTAGGAGGTCAGCCCAACGAGTGCTTTTAAGCACAATCACTTTTTATGTCATCTGGAAAATGTTCAGTTTTGGTGAAAGGTGAGAATCGGGCTCTGCGTCGTGAAGAGACCATTAAGCTACAACCGGTGACAATATGACGATACGTATGGTATTTCTACCTTTTTCAACCTTATAGGTTGATTCTAAACTGCAAAGAAGTAGTTTCAAATAATAGTTATTTTGAATCGACTAGATGTCGACTTTGTAATAGTCCTTGAGCCATAGGTTAGACATTGTTATCTCTTAAAAGTGACATTGATAATCATTTAATCTATGTCTCATGTAGAATTTTCTTGGAATAATATCTAATAATAAATATTCACTATAGTTGTTCTTTGATTATGATAGAAGCTTCAAAATCATCAGAATGTGGTCATTTTCACTTTGCAACACGTCAATTTGATTCTTAAAACTCCGATGTGAAACAATTATTCTTGATACTTGTAAGACAGCCAAAGAAGTATACATGCTTGTTGAATAATACAGCAGTTTTGTAATACAATCCTGAAGCTTTCACATGAGCGTCAAAATTTTTTTTTTTAGAATATGTATCTCAAACACTATGTTGGTTCTGCTTGAATTACCGTCGCTTTTACTAAAATACAACGATAAATACCTTAAGCAAATGTAAGTGCCCGGTCATTTCATTCTTGGAACAAAATGCCAAACGAAAAATAATAGTTTATTCGTTGATCAACTTTCTGACATGTTTTTGAACTGAAGATATGTAACGTATGAAAAATAGATATTTTCACATCCACCCACAACTTACTCGAATTACATTGTACGTTAAGCTTTTACATTAATATCACACCGTTTTTTCATAGTAAAAGCTTTTCATGTTACGAACAGCTATGTGCTTTTTATGGTTGCTTCATAAATAAATAAAAGGTGTTATAGTTATATAAAATTTTGGAGCTTTTTTTTTTTTTAACTTTAAACTTTTTTGATTAACTTTGCTTTACACAAACAAAAGCAGACTTCCAAAAATAATAATGGTGGAACAGTCTTCAACTTTGAATCGAGGTTGATTTCAACAAACTTTTAAAAATTTGATTTCTTCATAAAGCTTTAAGAGCTTTTCAAACTTTTCATAAATTACAACATCAATTAACCTCAAAAAGATACATTTTATTGCCAAGTTTGTATATTTAAGCATTTGAATTTGATCTAAACACACCTCAATATAAAAGCTCTCTAATTACTGACGTTTTTGAAGTGAAGGTGTGCAACGTAAGAAAAATATATTTCTGAAACCCATCAGCAACTTACTAGAATTACAATGTACATTATGCTTTTACACTAATATCACAGCGTTTTTCATAGTAAAAGCTTTTCATATTTAGTTAACACTAATGTGCTTTTCATGATTGCTTCATAAATAAATACAAGGTTTTATAAAAAGTAAGAGATTTATTTCACAGTTTTTAAGTGTGTAGAACAAATTAAATGTAAGCAAACTTTTTTATTTAACTTTGCTTTACAAAACGAAAAGCACGCTCTTCTAAAACTAATAACGGTTAATCAGTCTTCAACTTTGAACGTGATGGGTTTCACAAATCTTTACAAATTGGATCTCTGAATAAAGCTTTAAGAGTTTTTGAGAGCTTGTGGATTTATATCACCTTTCGTTAATAAGGCAGATTCTAACCTCAAAAAAATCCTGTCGATGGCAAATTTTTGTATATTTTAGCATTTGAATTGTCTAATTTTTGTACTTTAGACGTGTAACGTAGGAAAATGTATTTCCTCATATCCACCCACAACTTTCTAGAACTATAGTTTACATTATATCACAGCATTTTTCACTATAAAAGCTTCTCATATTGAGTTACGAACAGTAATATGTTTTTTATGGTTGCTTCATATTTTAATACAAGGCTTTATTATTATATAAAAACTTGGAGCTTTTTTTCGCCGTTTTTAAGTGTTTAGTTCAATTTAAATTAAAAGAAACCTTTTATTTAACTTTGCTTTACAACAAAAGCAAACTTCCAATAATAATAATAATGATTGAGCAATCTTTAGTTTTCGAGGTGGGTTTCACAAATCTTTTAAAATTTGATTTCTTTATAAAGCTTTTTAGAGCTCTCGAGTATTTATTTACTTTTCGTAAATTTAATATTAAATAACCTCAAAAAAATACATTTGATTGCCAAGTTTGTATATTAAAGCATTTGAATTTGAACTAACCACACATGAAGATAAAGCTTTCTAATTACTGGCGTTTTAGAACTTAAGACGTACAACGTAAGAAAAATATATTTCTTCATATCCATTCACTTCTTACTACAATTACATTGTACATTAAGCTTTCACATTAATATCACAGCGTTTTTCATATTAAAAGCTTTTCATATTTAGTATACCGTAGTATGATTAATACAATATTTTATAGTTATATAAAATGTTGAAGCTTTCTTTCACTGTTTTTAAGTGTTTAATACAAAATAAATTAAAGTAAAACTTTTAGTTTATCTTTTTAAATTTGACTTCTTTATAAAGCTATACGAGCTTTTGA
The DNA here is from genome assembly GCA_963932295.1 of Tipula lateralis. Lineage (NCBI taxonomy): Eukaryota > Metazoa > Arthropoda > Insecta > Diptera > Tipulidae > Tipula > Tipula lateralis. Next base: position 157,435,665 of record OZ010736.1, on the reverse strand, counting down.
GAGCTTTTATACACTTTCCATAAATTTAATATAACATAACTTCAAAAAGATACAGTTGATTGCCAAGTTTGTGTATTTAAGCATTTAAATTTGAACTAAACACACCTCAAGATAAAAGCTCTCTAGTTTCTAACGTTTTTGAACTTTAGACGTATAACGTAGGAAAAATAAATGAACGTTTTTCATAGTAAAAGCTTTTCTTGTAAAGTTACGAACATAAATGTGCTTTTTATGGTTGATTTATAAATTAATACAAGGTTTTATAGTGATATAAAAAATTAGAGCTTTCTTTCATCGTTAAGTATTTCGTTCCAATAAAATTAAAGTAAACATTATTTGTACACAAACAAAAGCAGACACTTCCAAAACTAATAATGGTTGGTCAATCATGAGTTTCATAAATATGAGCTTTTTATGAGCTTTTATGAAATTTCGAGCTTTTATAAAATTTTCGTAAATTTGACATCATAGAACCTCAAAAAGATACAGTCAATTGCAAAGTATGCATATATGTTTGAACTAAACACACCTCATGATAAAAGCTCCCTAATTACTAACCTTACTCTAAAGTGAGCTACTATTTGGCTCATTAAAATTAATTTATACAATACACAGATAATAAATGCACATAAAATATGCAATGACGTTGTTAAATTAAAATGTAAAAAATGGTTAAACGAGAAGAAAACACTGATAAAATTGAATATTTGAATTTGCACTGAAAAATGATTTTTCCCAATTTTAATACCAATATCACGCACGTTCGAGTACATATATGTTATGTTGATATACTCTGTGGATATAACTATATGTTCATGATACGACAGAGGGAATTACAAAAACAATTGCATACGACAATTATATGATGATAATGATGGTACAGATAATAATAACTCTACGTGTGGTGATGATACTTGATTATGTGAAACGCATCGTTACCGTATATATATATACCACCCAATCACCCTCGAACTATTATACCGCCAAAAAATACGTGTATTATTAAAATTGAGAAATTCTTGCACATCTATTTGCTTGTTTCGATGACAATTTTAATTAATTTTAATTCCGATTTTTCATCGAATATTCATAAAAATTTTCTCCATCGGACATGAATATTGAATTACGCATACAATTACCCCGTTTTGGTTAGCGAAACATATTCGTTCGAAAATAGTATAATATCGATGATATATGCATGTGTCCAGACAGAAATGGCCACATATATATATTTTAATTGGTAGCAAATGTGGTCTGCAGGCAGAGCTTTATTGAAATAGTTGCTTATAGCGAAACGACGACGTTTTAGTATTATATCGATTATATTCATCACTGTTAGTCACCCACCCACTTTGCGCGATGTGTCCATTTATAAAATTTTCATGACAACATCGAACGTGCGTGTCAACTTATTTTCCATTTAGTTTTTTTTCTTTATATATAAACAAGTACAGTTCACCAACAACTCAATCATTTCAACTTGGTCACATTACAATGCCATCACATCGATTTGTGTTACTGTACATGTCAACCATACATATAGATTTATATATGTAATGAGCAACTATATATACGAGTACAACACAAATTGAATAAGAGAATAAGACATCTGGGCATCATAATTGCATATGAATTGCATTTTTATTTGCAAACAAAAAGAAAATTAAGAAGAAATCGTCAAAGAAATGGAGGAAAATTGTTATTACTGTTTCATACCCAGTACACATACATCTAGACATTGTATATAACGACGCCGACGACAGCAACGAATCGAAAAGGGAAAATGAATGGAGAATGGTGTTCCTAATTGGGTCAAAGTGTTTGTTGTTGTTGGTTATGCGATTGGCATTTAATGAAAGTTGATTATGTTTTTCAATGTTGAAAGCTTGCTTAATTCTTAACTTATTTATGTTTATACGTGGGTCCCCATTTACATCTATATATATATAGTATGAAACGACCCTCGTTAATTAATTAATCGAAATGTGTGTATATGGTATATATGTATATAGATGGGATTTCGATACGAAAGGTCAGATCACAATCTTTATATTCGGGACCAAAACAAAAATAAAATTAAAAATCAATTTTTTGTGTACACACACACACACACACATACGCAACAACACTTTTCAATCAATTTGATGAATTAAACCATATAAATTTTCCCAAGGTCAAAAACGCGGGATATAAATTGGTAGAGGGGATGGAAATAATCAAAATAATCATCCCTTTTTGCAGGATAGTCGCATACATGGGATATACAAGGATTTATGTTACCTATATTCTCTCCCCTCACGTTATACAATTTTATGTGACTTTAATTTTTCCATAACCTTCAATTTTTCCGATCTATTGTCTCTGAATTAATTCGAAATGATAGGATAACAATACACAGTCGAGAAGGGAATTCAATTCACTCAACTGTGAATAATATACATATACGTGTGTGTGTGTATATGTGTTTATATATGCCTGTGACTTGCACACATCGAGATTTGTAATTTATTTTGAGGGGATTTAGGATTCATTCAATTTTGAGATTCGTTCATGAATGAAATTTTAATGTGCATTAGCATATGCTGTACCTCGATATTTTATATCTGAGTGCGGCTGAAAATTATGATATTAAATAAATGAATAGTTTTGTCGTCGCAAAGGGTTATCGGATGTCGAAGGGTTTAAAAAACAATTAGCTTAACTAGAGCAAGATGATGTTATCAATGTATACCCTATAGTTAAAAAATACTGCACTGTGAAAGCTTTATATAAAAGCTCCTTATCTTAAATTTTAATGTTATATAAACACATTGAAAGGTGGTTGTTCATTTCGTAGGTATATAGACTGAGCTTACTCAAGTTTTAGCTAAGCTTTTGAAAGCTTTAAGCTCCAAACCATAATAATGATTAGGTTTTATTTGAGAACAACATATAATTAAGCTGGTTAGGTTTTTATCATTAGTGAAAAGGTTAAAAAGCTCCTTCTAAAAGCTTAATAGTATTCGATTTGTTCTTTAACAACTTTAACCCAGATAATGGAAAATCCACTATGCATCCCACCGTTATCAGGATTTAAATTCTATGAATATATACCCTAGTTCAAGTATACTGAACTGTGAAAGCTTTATATAAAAGCTCCTTGGTTTAAATTTAAATTTCGTATAAACACATTGAAAGGTTGTTCAATTCGATAGTAGTTCTATAGGCTGAGCTTACTCAAGTTTTAGTTTAGCTTTTGAAAGCTTAAGGCTCCAAACCATAATAATTATTAAGTTTCATTTGAGAACAACATATAATTAAGCTGGTTAGTTATCATTAGTGATAAGCTCAAAAAGCTTAATAGGTTTTGATTTGTTCTTCAACTTTAAAGCCTGGATGTCACCGGAAATCACTAATCGTAATGATAGAAAATAGTCCAGATGATAGAAAATCCACTTTAAACCCCAACCTCATCAGGATTATATACCTTATAATTGCAGATTATTTATAGAACCAACACCCTTCGTAGCAGCGATTCCGCATAGTTGCAGATAGTCCATTCTTACACTTTGTAAACGAAGTCTAAAATTCGGTTCAAATAGAGATCAACCAGCCATTTCCTCAATGGTACTGAAAATGCAGCCTGTTTCTTAACCTTATTTTTTGATGAAGGTTACTATTTTGTATTAATTGAATCCTAATTCTAACGCTAGACAACAAGAAATAACCGCGTTTATAACCTCTCCTACTCTAATTATGGCCTCCTCGCATATAATCTCATAATCTTGAATTTTCCATTGTAAACCAAATTTAATCAAATTAACTCACCGTACTATCCTATAATTCTTGCACACCCATAATGATATTCCACCACCCTCTGCTTCAACACACCCAATTTATCCATTCACATAATAATATACTCAACTTTTGACTATTCGTCTTTTCGCCTTATCTCCACCAATAAATCACAAATCCAATTATTTTAATTAATTAATTAATTAAAACTAGAAGAAAACAACAACAAAAAAAATCTAATCCAAACTCGTAGACGAAAATAATTTAAATATTCCATCTACGTCGCTAGATATCTAAGTCCAAAACAAAAAACAATTTAATTGACAGAGACAAAAAATCAATTAATTAATTTAAAAAAAATCTGACAGAAGCATAATATATACATATACATACGTGCGTATGTATGTGTATACATATATCTATATACATATACCATATACACACACACACACACACACACATTATGATTAGAAAGTAATCAAATTAAAAAAAAAATCCTAATTAATTTTCTATTCTTCGTCTTCGTTCTCCCCATCTCCTTCATTGTAGACTGTTTTTGTTGGTGGAATATTTTTAATTAATTTAATGTGCATAAAGGATAGAGTATACAAGCGAGACAACACTATATATACAACATTTAATTAAAATGTATTTTTATTTTTTAATGTAATTAAAATAATGCGAAATAAGGAGATGAGAAAGATCGGGGCAAACAGATAAGGACATGTATAAAAATGATGTAGGATGAGTTCTCATTTTTCATGCTATCTCATCTTATGAATGCGGGATTATGTATATATATTATGTGTGTGTATGATTACCATACATGTATATATACAATTCGAACACCATTCCAGTTCACCAGAGATCCCCACAAAAACCCCAAAAACTCTTCATTTTCAATAATTTATATCTCAACTTTTATATTCAATTTGTCTCTTTTATAATCGCCCCATCTCCCTCTCGAGAAAACACAGAGAATTTTTAATAAATTGGATTTCTATATATATAATCATTTTTCCTTCGTTTGTGTCGTCTCAGCTACCATTCCCTTGCCTGTTGTCATCGTCGTAGTCATCTTCTTCTTTTTCTTTTTTTCCTCATCATTATCTTCATTTTACTTTAATTATAATTATTATTATTATAACACAATACATGCTCATTAAAATGAAATAAATAACAAAACATAGAACGAGATTTACTGTAATTGTATTGGTTATAACATGCATACATACATAAATGCAGCAACAACAAAACAAGAATCGCAATGTTAAAAAAATAAAATAAAACGAATCAGACGAGACGCGTCGACGATTGTTAACACGTTGATGAGCAGTGTGCTCGGGGTTATAAGACGTATTGGGTTGTTATAAGAAATGTCTTAAACATTGACATACCCTATATAAATTATCGTTATATAATGCACCAACCCTTATTCGATACACTGCCCCTCAACATGTTAACAATTTTATTTATATATACAATTTTCCCTATAAATGTGTTTGTTAATTAATTTGATTGTGAATGTAGAAATTCTAATGGATTTTCAATGTGGTTGGGGAAGATTTCTTCTTACTCTCCCCATTTTCGTTTCGTTTTCGTGTTATTTGTTGTTGGACTGCTCGAATAACGATCAAAATAATTTATATATACATAAAAACACGCAGTACTTCTCTGATTGGTGAGAAAGAGACACAGCGTGCAGAGAGGCGAGAAGTAAAAAGAAAACGAAAATGAAACAAAACGACGAAAAATTCATTTTGTATATGTATAGGTTTGGCGAGCGGCGTGTTTCAGTTTTTGTGCTCGAGTTCGATAAATTCTTACGAATTCTGTTTTGTTTTCGTTTTTTTCGTCACAGAGTGTTTTCTCACAGAATGAAAAAAAAAATGTTTTTTCGTTTTTTTTTTGTTAATTTCGTTTAGTTGCGTTTTATGAGTCATGGAGTGTGCTCGTCAATTGTTTTTTTATGTTAACGGAACGTGTGTATAAAATAATATTGTAAGAAAATAGGAAAATTCCTTACTTGTTTCGAAAATTACAAAAAAAAATAAATAAAAATTGGAAAGTGAATAAATAAATTATTTGGTGTATTGCAAAATAAGAAAATCATTTTATTATCATTGAAAATATAAGAAAGTGTCTAAAGTGCGAAAAATAAATGAAAATTTGGTGAAAATCTAGTTTAAATCAAAGTTAGTGAGAAAAGTGTTTTCATTTGTTTGAGTTTCTCTGTTTGGGTTCTGTTCTGTGATAGCGAATTTTTTTTACGTTTTCTTTTTATTGTTTTTTTTTTAATTTTCCCGAAAGGCGAGGATAATTTGGGATATTCCTGGATTTGTTTGGTTTATTTTTCTATCGATATTATTTTTTATTTATATCGGAAAAAACTGAAAAATCGGGAAAAACAAGTCGCGAACATCACAAACCTATCATACAAAAATAAAGGTAACATAACCTCACAAAAAAAATAATTTTTTTTTGGTTAGAATTTTGTTTTATATATTGTTGTTAGTGTCGTCTCTCTGTTTTTTGGTGTTGTTGTAAACGCTTATATACTTTTGTTTCACATTCCGTCGGCCGATGGTATTTACTTCGTTTATATACTTCGAAAGTAAATAAACAAAAAAAAAATTTTGTTTTTGGGTACATAACAGAGAAGACATATAGCGTATATAATAGTACCAAAAAAGAGAGAAAATTGTATGTCATTCTTTATAGGTTCGAATGAAACAGCACTATATTGAGATTGTTGTTGTTTTTATTGTTTCTCTTGTGTGTTTGTGTATTTCGTTTTATTTTTTTTACTTCGTTCGTCACATGTACTATATAGTGTCTGCATAAACTGCTTGCTTGCCTGCACCGGACAGAAAATGTGAAATGTTAAACGGTCGGTCTATTGTGTTGTGTTTGATAGTTTTTTTTTTGTTGTTAGCTGGGGTTAGTTTGTTGCTAAAAGATACAATTTTGTTGTTGTTGATAAGATGCACACTCGCACACATACTAGTATTTTGTATGTATTATCATGAGGTTCGTGCTTGTGGAATGTATGATACGCATGAATAATGAAGTTGCATTTCCTGCGTTTTGACCATGAATCGAGACAGACACCTAAGGTCGTATTGTTTACATTGGACGGCATTCAAATTTATTCGAATTTGATTCGCTAGTCTATGTTACTATATCGAAGTGTTCCATTCAAAACTCACTCAATCGAGAGAGTATATGTCATAGATTCTGACACTTTGTTGCTTTTGATTAGTGTATCGTCTGTTGATTACCACTCGTTATTCCATCGTTATTTGGTAAATAGTCAGTAATGCTGAGTGATGATACTTCTTGATATTCCCGCTTAGGCAGTTACGCTCAGTAATCGGATTAGAGTCTTATTCTTACGCCTTTATTACTTTTTTGCAGTCTTTCTCCAGTCTTATGAAAAGGATGACAGTAGGCCACATTCTTTGGTTACACTATTGATGAAGAATTACTCTCTAATTCCTTACTCCACCAGCAATATAGACTTTTTCGGATTTAAGAACTGTTTTGTTTATTAAGGTATTCTGCTATTTTCCAAAATACTAAAGGGTTTCATTAGAAGAGCTCGAGAGGAAAAAGGCATGAATATAAGTATTATTTATCTAGTCTACCATCTCGAAATTAGAACTGAGAAATCCCATTTCTGTCACTTCATCGTACATTATGCGTAGCATTGTACCAGTTCACAATCAACTGTCAATAGAAATAATAATTAAACGGTTTCTCGACCTATTAGAGGGTCGTATCTCAATAATTATTTACATTGGAGTATAAAGAAACTGGACGTGTGTGACACCAAACAGAACGCGAAACTGGTGTTATCGAAATTGATGATAATGATAATCTTGCTTGAGTGTTTGACGATTATAAATGTGATAAATGACTATGACATAAAATGTTACCTTATTAAAACCTGGTTGGAAGAAATCAAACCGATTTGTGTAATAGGTCTGTTCTCTCTTCACCAAACTGAACCGAAAACGAAATTAACTCTTTGAAACATGGACCTCTTGGAAAGTATCCTCTTGGAAACATATAGACACACCCACGTAAAACATTCGGAAACTAACTTTACCATGTGTTGATTACAAAACGTCGTATCTTCAACCAAACTCGTAGGTAGTGATCATTACTTGATCATTGCAAAGATACGAAGGATGTTTCCGTATAACTATGTTTGGAAAGTATTGAACATCTCGGTTATCAATGCCGCCCTGCCGAATCTCTGTGTAGTAAAAACTAAGCCCAAAAATGATTGGTTTGATAAGGAGTCTCGTCGAAATATATCCCACAGTTGCAAGCAAAAATAACCCTGTCCTTGCTGGGAGGACTGCAAACGAGTTTTTAGACAGACAAAAAAGGTAAGGTTTTAGAAGTTCAAACACTCCGCAATGAGCGCAATTTTCGTGGTTTCTTTAGAGGAACCACCGGATTACATGTGTTAACATTTCTCTGACATACCGAGATACCGATAGAGGATCCATCATAGAAGGAATACACTAGATCCATAGATACAGATTAAAAAATCGTTTACGTGAAGTTGCTTGCATTAGTGCAGAGATATTGATATTAGGAGAGGTAACCAAGAAGGAGTACGTCCAAATCCATTAGTTACAGTTCAAGTTTCTTTCGTTAGGATGGGTCTTTCCACGTACCATGAAACAAATTGAGATGTATAACAAGTATTCTTAGATTTCAAGCAAGCCAATCAATCGAGTAGATCTATGGTGTGCGATAAAATAAATTTGGAAGTGCCAAACAAATACATTCTGTGCAGAATAACAGTAGCGCATTCACAAAGTTGTGTCAAAGATTTATAATTAATACTTATTATATAATTTATAAGTAATAATACCCGATACTTTTTATAGCTTAAAAAGCTCATATAAGATCTCTAAATTTATAAACCAATGCGCAAATGGTTTCAGTACTGGTAACCGCTTGTTTGAAGTAGTGATAAATCAAGAGTCTTCAAAATATCGAAATATCTTGCAAATGGGGATAATCTGAAATTGTGCAGAGTGTCGATAAAAATCGTTGACATGTATCTGTGTGATCATTGTTGGTGAGGTTGGTTTCTGGAATATCCTGACTAGTTCACAACAGTATGGATTAAAATCGATGGAATCAGATTGTTGAAATGGTACGGGATCACTAATTACTTTCGCCCTGAATTGAACATTTATTTAATATGTTACCAAATCATTACATATTGATAAAATCCAACACATTCTGACTCTGCAAATATTATACAACATATATATATAGTCAGCAAGTTTCAATTAATTTCCAGTCATTTAAGATAATAATTTTGTGCTGACGTAATTTACCGAAATTGTTCATTTTCATCAATCACAAATTTCGTCATTAAAAATGTAAAAATTAAAATATGTACACATTCGAAAATCTGGGGCAATGACTTTTCAAGTCTAGACGATTCAGATTTAAATACATTTTTCAAAAATAAAATAAAAAAACCGAAATAAATCAAAAATGTTCGTTTTTCGTCATATAACACATGATATTTAGGTCGTTTTGAATACACAACACAAGTGAAGGTGATTTCAATTTGATAGCCAACCATAATACTTGCGAACACACGCATGTGGCCTCTAAATTACTGAACATGTATATTATCGTTGATATATAGACGAACACAATTAACACGGTGAGCGTTTATATATTGTTGTACACTATAAGGTATACGTAACAATCCGTTTTGTATATACATACCTAATATTTCTTATCAAATAACAAAAAAAAAATCCATAACATGAAAATCGTATTTTCACGTGATACAAGAAAATAATATTAATAAAATTCAAAAATGAAGTGAAAAATTTCACCAGAATACAAAAAAAAAATTATGAAAACATAACGTCTAACAGCAAGCAAAGCAGTGGAGTTATATGTTGTCGAAAGAAGGGAAAATTATGAGAAAAGTCAACGTAACGATAAACTCAAGGAATTCAAAGAAATTATGAAATATCAGGGCTAAGATAATTTATGTATTTTGTATTCTATTTAAAGAGTTAGTATTACTATTGTTATTGTTTTTGGGGTGAAATAATAATAGTAATGGTAATACTAATAAAATCTGTCAAAAATCGTTTAAATCATGGATTCCCCGGTATACATATATACAGTCTTCGCATATACAGCACCATATATACACAGGGACATACAGTTAAATGTGTGGGGTGGAATGTGTTGCTAAGACATAAATCATATCTTTTGTCGTCAAAACGATTACAGTAATAGTTTATTATATGCTCTGGTTATACATACACGCTGCTTTAATATATATGTTTGGATGTACATCATATACATATTTTGCCGTCTGTTTGTACTATATACATATTAGTAAGGGATAGTTTTATAAAAAAAAATTGGGACTTTGATTTATGATTGAACGAGTGCTAGTTGCCGAGCGTGTATGTGTGGAACTAATTTTTAACAGCTCATTTGATCAACTTTTGTAGAGATTTTTCGGTATAAAGATAATTTTAGTGATTAGTTTTCAACCCATGGTCGAGTATTCCGCTATACGGATGATTCTTTCAAAAATCATATTTGTTATAAACACTTGCTTGTTGTTAATTGAACTCATAAATAAACGATCCGCAATAACGTTGAGGCTTTGCAACTATCTATTGGTTGGGTCCGAATCGACGACATGCGAAGTTGAGCTTCCATCGGTTTAGATAATCTATTAAATCCGACCTATATACGTCTATTATCAGTATATTATAACCAACAGTTTTGAGGTAGAAGAATTTGGCACTGAAATCGATTATGAAATATCCCACCTCTATTAGAGTTCGAGTATACTTAAGCTCCAACTGACTTCGGTTATAATCCATCGGGAAAAAGAAATTCATTTTTTTTTCTTCGGTAGATGGGTGTAGATGATCGATATCTCGTGGAATAGAGCCTTTCCATGAGAAAAATTGACTGACAGTCAAAAAAGACGAAAAGAGAAAATAAATATAAAACTCCAACTAAAAGACAAAGACAACGTTATTGTTTATTTATTTATAGCAAAATTTTGACCGCTATTTAAGAAACTATACAAATATCATTTTTATTTCAATTCAACTATAATTTTACCAAAATGATATATGGACTATTTGACTCTTGACTATAAAATTGGTTATGTACGAAAATAATTCCTTGTCTTACACAAATTTTATGTAGAACACTAAGTGTGACTGCAATAAAAAGTATTCAATTTTATACTTTTTATGGCAGTCATAAAACCTCAAACACAATATTTTCCAGTCAAGTTTGACTGAGATAGCTTTCTGTTTCACTTACACTACTATAAAATCTATATTATTGTCCCATTTTAATATTTACTAACAGTAAATTTTTTCATGGAAAAGGGCCTTAAAGTATCGAGCAAACAATTTGCGCTCATTGTCAAGGTGACATTTTTCACCAAAAAATTTTTTTACTGTTTTTTGTTTGGTATAGTTTTGAGTTACAGGGTGTTAAAAATGGAAGTCAACAAAGAGAAACTTCGGTACATTTTATAGTTTTTCTTTGATAAAGGCAAAAATGCAAGCGGCTGAAATTGTGAATGGTGTTTATGGTGCCGATACTGTAACAACTAAGTAATTATTTGTTATATTGATTTCGTCGATTCCGTTCAGGCATTTTTGATGTTAAGGGTGCATTTCGAACAAGAAAACCCGTCGTCAAAAATATCGATAAAATCACAAAAATATTCGAAGTTGACCGGCGTGTCGTAGCATCGCTCAGAAGTTAAAGATCGATTTTGAACCATTTGCGCAAAGTTGGATTCAAAAAGAAGCTCGATGTTTGGATGTCACACCAATTAACACATAAAAACATGAGGGATAAAGTTTTCGTCTGCGAAGCCTTGGCCAAACGGAATGAATTCGACCCATTTCTTAAAAGGATGGTGACGGGATGCGAAATGGGTCAAATACGACTGTCTTGTGAGAAAACGATCATAGTCAAAGCGCGGTTAAACAGCTCAAAATGCGGCCAAACATGAACTAATGGCCAGAAACGTTCTACTATTTATTTAATGAAACTGGAAGGGAATCATTTACTATAAGTTTTTTCCGTAGGGTCAAACACTAAATTCAGATATGTACTGTCAACAACTGGGCCGTTTGAAGCTAGCGATTGACCAGAAAAGGCCAGAATTGGCCAATAGTTGTGTTTCATCAGGAGAACGCCAGGCCACACACGTATGTGAATCGATGTATGCTTTAACAATGCACTGATTGATAAAATTCACTGTAAAAATGGAGAAAATTTTGTTACTGTTTGACCCGTCGTATCTTCGCTGATTGGGTTCTTCAAATGCAACAAAATGATCCTAATTTTCATTAAAAAATCAACTTCAGTGATGAGGCCCATTTTTAACTCAGTGGCAACTAGGGTGCTGAATCAACCAGCCGATGAAGACGTTTGTCTTGAAATGCGTGACATCTTTGTTTGTTATCTCTAATGTTCGTTTCGCTAGGCCGGATTCGATCTGATGACGTCATTGCTTTGCTGTGTGATCGAAAAAATAAAATCCATCTCATCAGGCATATGCGACCGGACTTGATGTTTGTAGCATTTCGTTTCTATATATGTAGTGAGACTATGTTGCAACAGTTCTAGCGAATTACAGAATTTGAATCGAAATCTTGTTTTGTTTTTACTTCACTATTGTGGCGTGACTATTCGTCGTATTTGTGAACGCCACAGTTTCTGAAAACAAAGCCTCCATAATAAATGACAATACTGTCAGAAACAAGTGAGCTAGTAAAGTACTCGTATAGCTGTATATCTATGAAGAGTTTTAAAGGTGATCAGAAGATTTCAGATGAAGTATCTGTATTGCTAAAGAAGTTAGAGAAGGTGTATGCTGTATGCCTGTATGCTCATAAGCGGGGCACTGAGAACAACACCTACTCAGGCCTTAGAGGTCATGTTACACCTTCTTCCAGTAGATATCTATGGCAAACAGATGGCGGCTAACAAAGACACAAGACTGACGGCCGTGTCTCAGTGGAAACACCTTCAGGCAGGTCACTCGACAATAAATGGTTCGCTAAAGAAGAAAATGGTGAACCTTGACTATATTACGCCGATATTATGCTTCGAAAAGGGTTTTCAAACCTTTATCCCTTCAAGAGAATTCTGGGGGGATAAGCTAGCACTGGAAACCGAAGCTATACAATTCTACACGGATGGCTCCGATGGTAAGGTCAGAGCTGGGCTGTTCTGTGGAGCATTAAATATAAGCACTTCCGTTCATCTCCCTGACCACTGCAGTGTGTACCAGGTGGAGATAATACCGATTGAGAAAGCCTTAAGCTGGTTAAGGCATAACGTGATATCCAAGAAGGATATCACGATTTATGTGGACAGTCAGGCGGCTATCAAGTCGCTGGAAGCAGTGCTGTTGAAGTCTAGGATGGCATTGGATTGCCACTCGTATCTTAACGAGATGAGTGAGCCTTTCAATATATTCAGATTATCTGGGTCCCTGGCCATTTTGACGTCGAGGGTAACTGCAGGGCAGACGAACTAGTTAGGCAAGGTACAACTCTTCAGCTGAAGCCTGAAAGGGCCAATGTGTGGAGGCCTACAGCGGAGCTTAAACTGACTCTGAGGAAAAGGACAGAAGCTTTAGCACAGGTGAGGTGGTCCAACACCCTCACATGCAAGAGGGCGAGACAAATGTGGCCAAGGCTGGATTTGAATCGCTCCAAGACCTTAATCTCTGGAGAGGAGAGATCGTAGAAGGATAGTAGGAATATTAACGGGACACTACCTTTTCCGTGAACATGCGAGAAGGCTGGGTCTAGAAACAAATGACTTATAAATCTCCTAGCAAAGTATAACTATTACCGAGATGCAAATCAGATTAAGTTAGCTAATCATGTTATAAATAGTTTACGAGAATCGGGGGATTTGTAAACTAAACTCGTAGTGGAAGGATTTGTGAGGTGACGTCATACAAAACTCTGAAACATTTGGTTCTACTGTACAATTTCTATATATGTCCCCATTTTGATATATCCTATTAAATTTTAAATTAAACAAAAAAAATAATAATTAAATTTACGAGAAACGCGGATAGTCGATTGTCAATTGGAAATATACATACCACTGCGCCACGACTCTGCAGCGACAACTAAACAACAACTATAAAATCTAATTTAAATTTGCATATGTGAATTTTTAGAATATATATATGTATTTATAGTAGATAGACAAACCATAACTATATATAGATATATGTGTACATAAACTAGGAGCTCGAAATAGTTAAACAATTTTTTGAGGTCACAACCAATTTCTAGAGTTTTATGGTTTAGAAATTTTTACTGTATTTACATAATTATAAATTAGTATGCTAAGCTAACTAACTCCGAAGATGATTGAATTAGCGGATTAGTAAGAATTGGCAGGTGCCTATGTTGAATAAAACCTGAAATAGTTCTCACAGATATTAAAGCTAGAGGATGCATAGTTGGTAGGGTCACTCGTACTAAAACAATATATTTGATACGTTCCACTGTATATTATACCAAATAAATTATGCAAAATAATTTTTTTTTGTACATTATATACGACGTCGAGTTTTATATATACCCTACATACGAGGAGTAAATACATACCAGTCTTGAACACAGCAAAAATGATCGATGATTGAATTTTATATATAGTAATTGTCGTTGAATTATTGTAGTACACATATCTATAGTTTCAATCAACAACTACATTTTGTCTACTCGAATTTGTAATAGAATTTTTCTGGACTATCCAAATATACTGCTCGTGTATTGTTGAGTGTTTGGGAAAAAAAACAGCAAGGCCGACGACATATTCGATTGTGATGATGTTCGTATATTTATATACCTATAGATATATGCATGCATACATATATATATACATACGTACTCGGATAGAAGGACGATATGTGTGTTGTGTGAATCCATATTAAAATTCGAAATTAATCGATTGAATTTTTTTTTCCGATATTCTTTTTTATTTCATTGGATTTTTGTGGTCATTTGTATCATTTGTCGCAACATATTTTGTTGCTACGAGTGGACTATATACATATAAAGTTAGGAAGATGGAACAACGAATATGTGAATATCCAAATGAATCTATCATCTAATTCATAAAATCTATTCACACATACGATGGATTTGGAATAAAACGAGATGTGTACCTTTTTTTTGGTGTTGTTGCTACCACATCATCATTCCTCTTTATATATAGTCTTCGAGATAGATACTTTTTATTTATCGATTTACAGTGGAGATAAAATAATTGGAATGTGCTGAATATTTATGCATAAGTGTATATATGTATATAGAAAACTTAGATTATATCGGATTAGAAGAATAACGTTCCCAAATTTGCCTAATGATGTTTGTAGATCCGATATTTGTCTGAGTATCTCGTTAATGTACTATTGTCAAAATTATAATATTCCATGCGTACACATCAGTCTAGTGGTATTATTTGATGAGCTTTGTTGTTTACACTGTCAATTGAGTTGTCCGGGAGCATTCTCTCGAAGTGATGGTATACTGAAAATATTTTTTGCTAGTTGAATAAAAAAGGATTGCAAATAATGTTCCCCAAGCTTTTCACTTGGTATTTGATCAAACATCTCATCTGTACTTTAACGATTGACATCGGAAACTTACACCAATTCTGATGATATAAATAGCAATTTTGTGGATTAACATAAACATTATCTAAAACGGCTCTTACATCGTCTGAACTGAGATCTTACGAACCATTTAAACGTATTGGTGCACATTGTAGGTGGTCAAGGCCATCGTATGTTTTTACACTCAATCGCGTTTTTTGTCATCCAGTGCATGCTAATTTTTGGTCAACGGCTAGAATCGAATGAGCAACTCTCTTAACCATTAAGCTACAACAGGCGCCTTTGTAATCTTAGTAATCTTACTGAATGAAATTGCTCAGTTAGAAGACAGGCGAATAATTATATCTAATAAATCTATGTAAAGTCTTAAGAGTCAAATGGGACCTCTTTGGCATATTCAATGAATTCTGATATAGAGTTTGAGATTCTTGACATCATAATATTAGCGTCAAGGGAACACTTCTATTCTTTGTATTATAACGAAAGTCAGGTGAATTTACTTGCGATTCGGACAGTTTAGTACACTGGTAATGGTTTGTATTCTAGTAAATCAACTGATTCAACACCACGCTGTCGGCAAACCGACTTTAATGCAAAACGTTATAATAGCAATAAGTCACACTTTATTACACTTTACTGTCTACCTGGACAATGTTTGGGGCCATTGATATCACTTATTGCACCAGAAGATTAAAAATTCGATTGTATAATTGTATATAATGCTCCTGATTAAATTCGAACACGATACATGGTGATCTATACAGAAAACACACGTTCTAATTGAAACAATGGCTATGTTTCTGTGTATAGGTAGCTCTTAAATAGCTTTCTGTCCGCGGTACTAATAAGAACGAATTTAATAACTGACATGTAAATAACTAACGTGTGGATTAACATTTATTTATAACAAAATCACGTGGAATAAACACATTGAAGCTAAATGTCATCAAATCAAATTAAAATGCGTTAAACTGAATTGGTTTATTGGAAAACACTTAAAGTTAAGTCTAGACGGTAAGCTCTTGCTGTACAAAATGATTCTTAAGCCCATCTGGACATATGGTATTTAGTTGTGGGGTACCACGTATGCTTCCAACATAATAAAACTGAAATTATGCTGTCACGAATACAACGAACAATGCTTAACGCCCTCTGGTATGTACACAATGCAAACCTACGACGAGATTGACACATCAAAACTGTAACCGATAGAATAAATCAGTATAGCAAAAAATACTAGTTAAAACTAGTTTGTTACCCCAACGAATTAGACAAGGAACTAAGGCCAAGATATAAGTTACTAAAACATGGCTCCTCCGGATCCAGCTAGGTAGTTCAGAGACTACCGAGTACACGTTAATATTAAAAACTAACATAGGTAAAGGTTTCCTATGTAGAAAAGATTCAAGAATAATAGCTATATGCTGTAAAAGCTACTAGACGGTTTATAAGCTGGAGTGTCATCCAACTCTCACTCATCATCCAACCATAAATGTACCTTTGTTGGTATCCTTTACTTTACCATCAACTTCTCAATGTTTGATCTGTTAGAATTTCAATTATCTCAGACTTCAACGACAAAAATGTCACTTAAATCAGCCCAAAAACCTATTAAAACTGCCTATGGTATAGATACACTGTCCACAATGTTGGAGTACAATCACTTTTATGTTTTGATATGGCATATTAAACAACTTAGCTTTATATAACAGTTACTGCCCTTAACATGTTTCAACGACACATACTTAAATCTGTTTTGGCTGCTACATACAAAAGTAGGTTGTGGATTAGGTTGGGTTGGGCCTCAACACCCTGTAATGAAAGAATCCACCCTGTTTCGTTTTGTGAGCTCTTACGTAAAATTCGATACATCTTCCCATTAGGGCGAGAAACTCGTAAGCTTTCTTAATAAAAAGCTCATTCACATAAATTCATATTGGCTTATATATTGATGCTTTAACCTAATTGACTTTAATGGACTATCTCTTCTTTCTTGAAGTGATATGAATCTGAGCTTGAACAAAAGACGTAAAAGCTCTTCGAGTAATTAGGACTAAATACAGTCCATGTTCTGAATTATATGACGCTTATAGTTACGTTACGTAAGTGGGTACTTTTTCAGAATATGATGCCTATCAATTCTTTCAAAAACGATTCAGGCTATGATTTGTTTATAAGTGGGTTGAATCATCTGCAATTACATTACATTAGTTGTTGTTGAAGTACACTGACAGGGTATTGGGCGTCAGTTCTAATGAAGAACCAATAGGAATGATATCCTATTTATTACGGGTTGTGATCTCAACATGTATACCGGTGTAGCTGAGATATAAACCAAAGAGGCATCACCAAGAGAACTTCATTTTTTGTTAGTTTGAAAGGAATCTTACGTTATAGTAGATTACGAAACTGGGCACAGATAGAGAAAATGTGTCAACAAAAACAGAAATCGAAAACTAAGTCTTTTTGTGCTAAAGTGGACCACCTCGCGCGACCCGCTAGACGTAAAAGTTAGATTCACGGTATGATAATGGTGCAATAAATGGAAAAAGATTTGGAATCAGGAGGTGAGTGGTTCTTATAGTGTGTCATATGACGTCACCAACTCCCAACCTTTATAGACGTAGTTGAGCAAAACAGTGCTGGTTCTGATTTTCGAAGGATTCTGTTAGGACGTGGCCAAATATACTTTATAGATATGTGAGATGGAACTGATCCTCACCTGAAGTGATAATGTAAAGGGTCCTCACCGAAGGCTTACAGGTATTGTCAACATTTAGGCGAATAGTAATATTGACAGATCAGAAAGTGCAGATTGCAACGACAATCCGAAATTTTTTAAACAATTAAGGACGAAGCTCATTTTAGTTAAAGTAAACATGTTAACAAACAAATCCACCGGTTATGGGCATTTGACAATCTACAAGTAATTTATTAATCACCATTATCAAACATCACCACTAAAAGTGACGACACAGTGTACAATATGAGCTGGAGGAGTCATTGGACCATATTTTAAAGATAATCCGTATGATTCGGCATGTACAGTAAGGTAGTTTTTTCGATCAAAACTGGATGCCAATTGCTAAGTAGATCCAACAGGACGGTGCAATTGTCATACTGCTATAGTAAAACCGTAGAATTGTTACTAGAACTGCTTCCACAACTCGTAATTATGAAATCTGGATAACGTCGATTGCTCAGAGTATAGTGTTTAACTATACTGTGTAAATTATTTTTCAAACCGTATACATTTTATGTTCATATATGTACCATGTTTTAAAAATAAAACACATATGTCAATTCTCACTTGTTCTTATGTCCAAAATAATGAAACCTTGATTTTAACACTTTTGCAACACGCTGTATATGTACATACATAGGTGTATATATATACAAACATATCCAACCATTCCAGCAACAACACAACAGCTAAGATGTCACATAAAGAAATCCAATTCATATTCCCCATTTCTTACGCCGACGAGAGTTAAGAAAACGAAAAGAAAAGCAAATCGTATATGTACAAATGTAACACGTGTTTCGTTTAATTATATTGCAAAATTTTTTTGTATGTGTATGTGAACAGACATACACAACATATCCGTTTGTGAATACACTATTTCCGGTAGACCTACATTACTTACTGACTATATATAAAAAATACAGTCGGCCCAACTACATATATACATAATATGCATGCATGTAGGTGATTATAAAGTCATATAATGTTGTCACTATATTGCCACCCCAATGCTCTATTTGGGGGTGTTGTCAAGACATTGTGGTAGTTTTTTTTAATATCTCTAATAGTGTTATTATCTAATGATAATAATGGCAATGTTGTTATCAATTTATTGTCTTCTATCTCAATATATCAGATAGGTATACGTGTGTCTATATGTATACATATATAAAATATTAGACAGGGGATTAGAAAAGGAAGAGGAACGAACGAACGAAAAAAATTAAATTAAAAATTAAAAAACTTTGATTAATGCTATTTTATATTAAAATAAAATTAGAGGGATGTTTATATCCCACCATGCCATCTACCACCCCCAATTTCAGTTCTGTGTGCTCGATACGTATAGCATATACACCATAACATTCTACAGTGCCCTCCATTATTTCTTTGAATGTACAACAACAAGTAAAAAAAGAATTAAGTAAATTATGTTTAGAGTGTACAACACAGTACACGGTTTTCGTTTTTAGAGTTATTGATTTCTTGTAGTTTGTGTGTGCTGTGTTGTTGTGTTCGTTTTTTGATAAATTACTTTTAGTTTTTTCTTCGTCTTCTTTATTTTTCGTCTTCATCGTCGTCCTCCATCCCATAGTCGTCTTCGTTTTTATTTTGGATTTGGTTTTTGTCTTTAAGATTTTTTTTTTTGTTGAGGGTATTTCTGAGATTTGTTGTTGGTTTGTTTTTTTTTGGTATATATTATTATTTGAAAAGGATAGTCAAGAGTTGTGTGAGAGTTTTGGTTTAAATGGTATTCTTTGATAAGAAAGGTTAAGAGCTATAAATAAATGCGGGCAAAGTTGATCAGAGTGAGTGTTTTTTTTTTCATCTTCAAAGTGTTATGTATATTGGTTTTGATTGTCTGCGGTATTGGTATTACTTACTTAGTGAGCCATAGCTAGTAATCAATTTTGTAGTCACGTTATAACTATATATATATTGTTTTTGAATGGCAATATTAAAGCTTAATTTGAAATGATTTAATGGAAGTGATTATACATTTGAATAATTAATTTAAGCAAGTCGTATATCTTTGAATATTGTGTATCAAAATATAAGCGTTCATCAAATTTGGATAAGACAATTCTGGTTTACTTTAATCTTCAAATAGTCTCTTGACATTATCAATTTTTGAATCTCGAAAGAATGGTTCCCAAAGAGGTATTTAGAAAATGAAGCAAATGATCTACAAACATCAAGCTGTCTTTATTAATTGGTCTTGCATAATTTATTAATTTATGTCTTAATTAAATGGTCTAAAATAATTTACTTTATATTTATTCTGAAACAATTTGTCATATGAAAAATCGAGGTTTGCCTAAAGTTAACTTTTTTTTGTCTAAACCATTTATCTAAAGCAATTCGTATAAAACCAATTTGTCCAAATCAATTGGTCTAAAGCAATTTATCAAAAGCCTTTACTCAATTTGTCTGAAATATCGGTTAACTCAATTAGTTTTAAACAATTTGTCTAAAAATTTTACTCTAAAATGCAGGAGGTAAATTTAATTTATTTAAAAGAATTGATTTTAAACCAAATGTCTTAATTAACTAGTCTAAAACAATTGATTTAAAAAAATTAGTATCGATACTAATTGGTTCAAAATCAATCTAAATAGTTTTGTTTAATCAATTGGCCGAAATCAATCTAAAATAATTTTGTTTTTATCAATTGGTCTAAAACATTTCCATTTTATCAATTGCTCAAACAAAATTTGTCTAAAAACCATTTATCTTAAGTATATTGGTTGAAATACAGTCAATTGACCTTAAAACAATTTGTTTAATGTAAATTTTCCTGCAGAAAATTACCCATAAATCAATATGTCTAAAAAAGTTTCTTTGAAAGGTCTAATATAAATTATAAACCGAATATGTCTAAAACAATTGAGCTGAAATAACAACTAAGCGTTTAAACAATAGCGAAACAATTATCTAAAACCTATACCTGAAATGAGGTCTCGTGTAAAGAATTGGTCCATATTAGTTTGTGAATTTATTTGGTCTAAAATCAATTCGTAAATAAAATTTTTTCTAATTAATTAATTTAAACTAAATAAACGTATCTGGCTGTTGAACTTATACTAATCTGTATATAAAAGCAATTGATTTTAATTAAATTGGTCTAAACAAGTGGTTTTAATCAATTGGTCTAAAACTACTAATTTAAACTCAATATATGTAACAAGAAATTGATCTAAACCATATGTCTCAATTATCTTAAAGAATTTGTCTAAATCAATTTATTTAAAGCACTTAAGCTTAACTAATTGGTATAAATCTATTATTATTAAAATAGATTTATACCAATAAGCTAAGGTAAACTGTGTGAAATAAATGATGGTTAACTTATTTTTTAAAAATAATTTTTCAACTCGACTGCTGATTATGACAAAATATGTATTAAACACCAACTGAGTTATTGGCATTTAGTAATTGGTGATTGAACATATTTTTAGACCAATTGCCTTTTCAGACAATACGTTGTTAGCTTGATAGTTTATAAAACAATGAGTTTAGATGATGTGTTTAGATTGATATTTCTGTTACGCTACAATGAAGAAACGTTTTAGAACTCGTATTTACTTTATAATTGTTTTTAAATCAATTTGTCTTTTGAAAAATTAAGTTAATAAATTTGTCTTAAACATTTTGTCTAAAAGTTTTGTCTAATTTATTTAAAAAAATTAAACCAACTGTCGTAATCAATTAGTCTAAACCAATTGATTTAAAAAATTAGTATCGACTTATTTGTTTTAAACCAATTCCTACGATAAATCGATCAATTGGTCTAAAACATTTTGTTTAATCAATTGGTCTAAAAGATTTTCTTTCTATCAATTGCTCAAAATTGGCTATAAACAATTAATCTGAAGCTTATTTGTTTAAATACAGATATTTTTGTCTAACAGACAAGTACTCATAAACCAATACTTAAATATGTATAAAAAGGTTTTAAACCAAATATCATAATTAAATGATCTAAAAAATTTAGAAGTATGTCTAAACCAATTTGTCAAAAACCATGATCTAAAACTAATTTATTTGAAATTATGTGTCTAATAAAGAATTGGTCCAAAATCAGTTTGTGTAAAACAATTGTCTTAAAAACTATTGATCTTAAATTATTTGGTCTAAATCAATTCGTTTGTAACAGTTTGTTCAAATTTATTGGTTTGAAATAATTTATGTAAATAAATTTATCTGGCTGTTGATCTTAAACTAATTTGTCTAAAAAAGCAATTAACGTTTACTTAATTTGTCTAAACAACTGGTTTTAATCAATTGGTCTAAAACAATTATGTATGTTAAATTCAATTTGTATAGAAAGGAATTGATCTAAACTATTTGTCTAAATTATCTTATAATTTGTCTTAATCAATTGGTTTAAATTACTTTATTTAACACATTTTAGCTTAATCAATTGGTATAAATAAATTTGTTTAAAAGTTAAATAAATGTTTGAGATAATTTTACACCAATTGACCTTTTAGAAAATATTTTGTCTACGTTTTAGAATTCGTAGCTCTGGGATATCTTCGGGAATTAAAAGTCTAAGAAGAAATGAATCTACAATAATTTGTCTAAATTAATTGGTAAAAATCTATTTGTCTAAAACATGAATGATGATTAACTTATTTATTTTAAATAACTCGTCTAACGCAACCAATGGTTATGACAGAATATATATTATGCACAAACTGAGTTATTAGCAATTACTTAATAATTTGAGATTTAATATATTTTTAGACCAGTTATCCTTTCAGACAGTATGTATTTAGGCTAATAGTTATAGAGGTATCTAAACAAAGTGGTTAGACTAACATTCCTGGTACTTTCCAATGAAACTTTGGGAAATAATAGTCTATGAAGTAATTGATCTAAACAATTTGTCTAAATGGTATAAATTATTAAAAATAATTTGTTTTATTCAATTGATCGAAATTATAAATAATGGTTAGTTAGCATTTTTATTTTAAATAATTTGCGACCATTGGTTATGACAAAATATATATTATGCGCAAACTGCGTTGTATGCATTTAGTAATTGGTGATTAAACATATTTTTAGACCAATTGCCTTTTCAGACCATATATTGTTTGGTTGATAGTTTATAGAAAAATTGAGTCTTAATGAAGTGTTTAGATTGATGAGCGTACCTAGAATCTCCAATGTAGAAACGTTCTAGAACTCGTAGCTCTACTTCAAGAAATAATAGTTTAGGAAAAAATTGATCAATCTAAACCATTTGTCTAAGTAGTCTAAAGTATGTATTTAAAATAATTGATCTTAACCAATTGGTATAAATCAATTTGCCACTAAAGATAAATGATATGGTTAGCTTTAAACATAAAAACGAACTTAAATATTAAAAAACTTTTTACTTTAGAAGTTGTCCAAAATTAATAGCTAAAAATATTATGACAGGCCCTGATACACCATAATTACACTACAACTTACATTTTCACTTATATCTTGTACACATAATGTGTTCCTTAACTATAATTATAGCATTAAAATCACGTACATTTATTTGCTGCTCTTCATTATTCGCGATATCTTGACACATTTCGAAACGGTCAGTAAATTATACCTATAAGTATATCAAACCCGATTGTGATAGTTTGCAATGATGATGGATCGAAATTTATAGTTTTTGTACAATTTTTTTGTTTGGAAGTTTAAGTAAATATAAATTTATTCAAGCTTATTATACGATATACAAAATAATGATCACGATTTTAAAATTTATTTAAAAAAAAATAAACGAACTTTTGAAAGAAAAAAGTAAGAAAATATAAAAATTGTACGTCTATGTGTGTATAATGTATATATAAAACTTAGACGAGAGAAAAGGCGGTAACCAGCAATTATTTCGTCATTTTGATATATAAAAATAAAATATAACTAAATGGGGTTTCAATCGATCACGTGACAATGTAATTTAATTTAAATTATATATTAGCATAGTCCTCATACCACATAAGCCGATAAAACCGATTTGTTTAGGGAATACAGTCGTACACTATCATAATTAGAACGCAACTAACTCTAAAATATTAATTACAAATTTTTTATTGATTTTCAAACTTTTCGTTTATACATTATAGGCTTATATATTTTTATACATTTCGTTTATACCACTTTATATAATATATATACTTAGTTATGTATTTTTTTTTAAAGTAAATGCGGATTTTACTTTAAAAAAAAATTTATTGATTTTAAGAATTTTCAAATTTATGTATTCGTATACTAAACATATTCGTTTGCACATAAAATGATGTGTCAGTGTTCAATATTATGTATTATGTATAAAGACCAAAAGTTTTAAAAGCTGAAATGTAATTACGTTAAAAAAAATAATTAAATTGTTGGTGTTAGTAGGTGTATACGTTTGCCGCGAAATCGATATTGAGAACAAAAACAGTCAAATTAGTGATGGTACGCGTGTTAATACATCATCATTATAAAAATAAAATTTAATATAGGCAATCTGTTGCACATTCGCGCTAGTCGTCTATACTACACACACATATATATAATTTGTAACATAATCAAAATTTAAATTTCTACATTTTGTGGGCTCGTAACGACTAAATTTAATCTTTAATATCTATGCACACCTTTTTCTCGATGTGTACAGTGTGTATATACATTTGTCTATACATAGATGATAACACCCCCAACCGCCTCAAACAAAATGAACATAGCATCAAAAAAAAAATCACGTCACCAACAACACCTACACACGCATACACACGACACGACATTTATTTTTACCATCACAATTATTATAATTTAGCAGTGATAAAAAAAGAAGAAATTTTCCTATATTTTCCGCGAATAATAATGCAAATTTAACGACAATCAAATTTTTTCGCTTGTTCATTCGTTAGTATGGATTTTTTTATTTTATCTATTATATGTGTTCAAACAAAAAAATATATTGTCTGTATGTACGTACAGTTGGAAATATATATTAATATAATAATGCTTTTATGGGAAAATGCTAATTTTATAATTTTCTTTTTTCACACTTTAAAGATTCTGCTTAGTTTCCGCAAAGTAAATAATTTCCAATTATTTCATAACAAAGAAATGTTTTATTTCAACTTTATTGTCCGTGCAATCGTATATATATATTTTGCTAAATTGGCCATGCCTCGCATATTGGTCTTTCCTCTCCACTCCACAGACTTCATTGCTTTGGATCCTATTTGAGGATCAACTAACGACCTAATGACAACGATCCCGAATCTGTATGACAGACAATATTCCAGACTCTTATTACACTGATAATAGTCTTAGAGATTACAGAAATGAAGTGGAGTGTTCATTGAATAAAAATAATAATCTCTATAATAAACTACATTTTGATTCATTATTATGCCATTCATATTCCATTCCTGTTTGTTTCAGTGTTTTACTCTACATCTTAGAACTTCAAAACTGGAAACATTTGTTAAGTTTCAAATTTCTGCCAACTTTTGCAAATTTTGTTCATTATTTTTAAACAAACGGATATTTTAGTATTCTGACTCATTCATAACTTCATAATTAAGAAACAGGGTCCGTCTTTATTAGTACTGGTGTCAGGCAAAGCTTCTTCAATAATATAAGTATGTGTTATAAACTATATTTATTCTTTACAAAACCATCGAAGGGCTATTATTTAGTTGATTACCAGTTTCCCCTTAATTTTTAATATGCGAAAGTGTTTGTTTTTTAAATTCATATTTTCAAAATTAAAAAGTTTAAAATAAATATTCTGACATGGAAGTTATGATACCTAACTATATGATTTCTGAACCTCTTTTTTTCATCTCTAGCAGATGATGAATACATACATTTTTGGATACACTCATACTCCATTACACAAAAGGTCACGGAAAAACCTTAATATTGCAATACTTGAAACAGGACGTTCTAGGTAGTCACCCTAACGAAAATTTATCACAAACTCGTTTATGCCATCCAGTACATCTTATGTTTGGTCAACGACTAGCTTCATGTGAAATCAATTAAATTCAACTTTGACAAACTATTGTGTACTTTGCTATAATTTTTTCAATCAAACAGTAAAACTATGTCTAGCAAAAAAATAAACAGTTGACATATTATAATTATGCCATAGACTTTACAATCCAACAATTTCAGAAAGACGTGACATGTAATATTTGTTCAAATATGATATGATGATATTTGGAAGAATTATTCCTCTGGCGGAGGAAATTATCGGTGACTACTAAGGAGGATTCCGTTCATATCGGTCAGCCACTAAACAGGTTTTTTCGGTACGGATGATTTTTTCCAAGTACTATGAAATTTTTCGCGCGATCTACACCAGGTATTCCTAGATTTCAAGCAAGCCTATGATCCAATCAATCAAGAGAGGCTATGGTACATGTGTGTAAAATGACAGTAACGCTGTGTTAGAGTTGATAAAATGATATTTTGCAATTAGTTCTGGTGTTCGACAAGGAGATGCGCTGTCCCCGATACTTTTTAATCTCATGCTAGAATCTTTCGTAAAAATGAAACACCTCAAGACAATGTCAATATCATCTGCCTATTACAAGATTCTTGTAATAGGCAGATGATATCCGTGTAATAAGAATAAATGGCAACGGAGAGAAAGGGATACTTGATCCACTAGACCGGTGGTCAGCTTCCGTTGGTCTTAAAATCAAATTACTGATCTCTGGTCTTAGAGACCAAGGTGCAATTTCAGTAGTAGTAACTGCATATTTATGGAGTGAGATTCAAGTAGATTCGATCTCTCATTACTCACGATAATAGTGTGGGAGAGAATTTGGCTACCGAGTTTTATATCGTCTACGTCCACTTCTGAAATAAAATATCTTGCAAATCCAATAAATTGAAACTGTAAAACGTGTTGATCAGACCCGTTTTTATGTATGGTTGTGACAGTTGAACCTTGACGGATGAGTACAAAAGATGGCTTTTAACATTTGAGAGAGGAATTATGCGTATGATATATGGCCCTTAACTTTTCACTCACGAGATCAGGAATTTAATGGGAATTTCTGATATCGTGCATAAAATCAAAGGACAAAGTACTGTGGTTTGCAAAATCCGTTTAAACATGTGACAATGATCGGTACATTATAAATAAGAATTTCGTAATATTAGATCTCTTGGTCAAAATTTACGAGTAGACGAATAGTTAATACTATTTTACATAAGATTAAGAAAATGATGTAGGAATTAAGGCAATAGCAGTATTGTATTAGTGTCGTAAAATGGTATTGAAGCGTTGTGTGAGCTCTAATATACCGCATATATCGAGACCCTAATAAAATAGAAATAAGTGGAATTGTTCTATCATTTGTATATTTTGTATTGTTTCATGTCAATCTAAACCACTGTAGTTGATGAGTTTCGATCATTATCGGATGATGATTTTATATTGACATCCCATCTCTATCGGAATTCAAACCAAATGCCTATCGCAACAACAACTATAGTTAACCATTGGACACTCCTACATGAGGGTAAAAGTCTATGCCAACGATCACTTCATTACCAAAATTAGAACATTGTTAATGTGTTAAAAAAGTTATACGCCCAGGTGGCGCAGTGGCTAAACCTACGGCAGTTGGAGCGGGAGATACTGGCTTCAAATCATGTTAGGGGCAGCCCTCAAATCATGTTAGACCCCCTGTTGGAGTGCAGAATTCATGGATTGACCCATCTTCTATGTCAGTACTATAGGCTGTCATGGAGCTATGCAATGTGCAGATGGTTCTACGTAAATCGGTCCTATAGCCGTACGTCCTAGATTTGGCTGTAAGGCGTAAGGTTAGGACTTAAGTAAGCGAACCACGAAAGAGTTGGATGTGCCTCGAGCCCCAAAACAGATTGTAGATAAAAAAAAAAGTTATATATCAAAATGATACTTAAACTATATTTTAAACATTTAAACCAAATATTATGAAAATAATAATCTGAACATAAGACAGCCCATAATAACTGTTTAACTTGGTCTTACGAGTATAATCTTGACGTTTGTTCTTTATTTACAAAAATGTACCTCATATATACGTGAGACAATTTAACTCATGTGTACTTATATATAGTAAAAGAAGAAGAGTATTTTTAAGAAAAATAATTTTTCCAACATTAATTGTATGCGTGATATATAATCTTTATTCGCATATGTTCGCGGACAAGAATAAATCATCATCAAAACACAGACTGAACACAACATTTATCACCTATAAAACAGCTTTAAGTTCTCTCATTTAAAACACTTAAAGTGTTTATTATTCTATGTATTATTTTCACCTCAATTAGTCAAAATTCCCATAAATCCAATCATAAAAATTCTCTTCGTCTATAAACACTAAATATATATATATATATATATATATATATATATATATATATATATATATATATATATATATATATATATATCCACTTACTCAAGAAAACTACAATTCAAGTGCAATAAAATTTTATCACCCTATTAAATGTTACACGATGTAACTTAAACTTTACTATTTCAAACCAAAAAGTAATAATTTTTCATTCATCATTAAAATAACACACAGATAACAACAAAAAATCTAAACAATAAAAAAAATATCTCTATGTACTTTCTTTTTCATATATATATACAGATCTTTAAGACGTAACGTATAATAACAACAATAAGAAATAAAAAAAAAAATAAGCAATTCACCGCATATATACGAACAACAACAATCGCGGTTGGTATAATACATATATTGGCGCGCGGTTTACATGAGAAAAAACGTGTGATATTGAATTATGATTGAAAGATTGAAGACGGCGAAGAGACCTTGACATTCGTCGAAAAAAATATGTATTTTTTTTTTTGATTGTTGTTGTTCAAGAATGACAATGTAAGAATTATATATAAAATATAAGATCGCGCGGCGCGCGGTTATTTGTTATATATTATATACGAGTATGCATGTTTGATTTGATTGGAGAGTTTGATTCATATTTGTTGCTTTCGTTTGTTTTCGTTTTTGTTACTAATGACCACCATCAATGTTTCTGTCTTGTAGTCAACCACTTTATTAGAACTTTTCTCATTTATTGTTGGTTGAACCGTGTTTTGATACATTTGAAATCGTGACAGTAATTTGTTAGTTTATAATCTACGTGTGAATGTGAAAATTGTTGTGATTACAACTGCACCTTAGTTAGATGGGACGTATTGAATGTATTTAATAGGTAACTCAAACAGAATTTTATGCTGGAATGTAGTGTTTGAAGTGCTTACACTCTAAAAAATTTTTGTTGAAATTTACTACAATAATTGTAGGTTATCTGTTGCCTTCAATTATTGTAGTTAATTTTCATCGTAGTGTGATTTTAAAAAATCACACTAAAAGCGTGTGAATTATTTACACGTTAAACGTGAGTAATCGCACAATTTAATAGTGAAATTTCTATTTTAAATGTTGAAAAATTACTCGTATAAATTGGAAAAATCCGCTTAATTAGTGTAAAATTGTACTATCAAGATTTTTGAATAAACAGTGATTAAAAATGGCCATATTTCATAATCCTTTAAATATTTGATGACAATTAATTTTTATAATTTGAATAATTTTCCATTCTGTATTATTTATCTGAAATGAAATCTTAACCTACCCTCCAACGTTGTGTGACGTCATTGTCTCATTACAAAATCTGTTGACGAAAAATCATATCATTATCATAACAAGGATCGTTCTTGATTATTGATTGATCGTACAATCCACATCCAGTTTGTTTATAAGTCGGGTTGCCAACATTACTCTAGCGAATTTTATTGTATCCTAAATTTGAAACACTCCAAAGAAAATTAACGCTTCTATTTGGTAATTGCAACAAAAATAGTTTTAAACAATTTTTTGGTTGATAATTAACACAGAAAAATTTTAAATCACTACTGCAGAGTAAAAAACGGTTGACTTTTCGGGAATTCGCACAATTTTTGAGTTTTTTACTACGCTTTTCATGTAAACTACTGCGATTGAGTGAATAACGTCATTTTTCAATAAATCACAACGCGAGTGTGTAAAATTAAACGTCGTTGTGTATTTTACAATCAGAATTTGTGGTAAAATACATATTTTTTAGTGTTTATTCACTATTAGTTTTTAAAGTGTAGATAAGCTTGCACTTAATGTAAGAATTGCAAATAAATTATCGATAATTTGAAAATAAAAATTATGTCATTAATTTGTTTAGAAATTAGTGACTAACTATCAAGAGTTCGTGCTGGGAACTCCAAATATACTTTATACTCCAAATATACTGTTTAAGTTGGCCGAATACAATTCAATTATTTTAAGGTTGAGCTAATTTTCGTCGTAATCTGGCAAAACCATTTGTGCAGTGCAGTATCAAGGTTGTATCAACAGGAGCGGAAAACACTAGGTCCTAACTCTGTCTATGGGTGGATGCCAAAGGATCTCTTTACTATCTGATTTCTATAAGTATGCGGTAACTGTGCATATGCTCGTACTTTGTACTTTAAGTAGGTCCAATAAAATTCCATTAGTGTAAGGTTGGGCTAATTTTCTTTGTAATCTGTCAAAACCATTTATTCAATCCACTATCAAAGTTGTGTCAACAGGAGCAAAAAACACCGAGTCCATACCTTGTCTATGTGTAGATGCCAAACGATCTCTTTACTGTCTGGCTTCTATCAATGATTTGCATGCACATAACTATATATAATATATATATATATATATATATATATATATATATATATATATATATATATATATATATATATATATATATATATATATATATATATATATATACATATATATATATATATATATATATATATATATATATATATATAAATATATTTATATATATATATATATATATATATATATATATATATATATATATATATATATATATATATATATATTTATACAGGGTGTCCCCGATTGGGATGCTGATCCGTTACGGGCTGATTCCTTGGTTCATTTCAATCGTATCGCAGGGGGGGGGGTCAATTTTTGATATTCTTTGAGATACAGCGCGTTTAAAAAATTTGGTTCGGAAAAAAAGTACAAGCGGATATTAAGCTGTAACTTACAAAATTTTTATCGGAAAGCAACTAACAAAGTCTCATTTGACGGACAACTAAATAGGCTATATTTAAGATCTCATTGGCTATCTCGCATCTGTATCCATTAAGAGCTATGGCGTTTTAAAGTTAAAAAAATAAAAAAAAATGATATTTTTTTTCATAAATTTGAGTTTTTCTCAAAAAAATGCCCTAATAAATTTTTTTTTTTACTTAATTTTAATCCGCTATGATCTCCTCTACAATCCCTCAATACATTATTTGTACCCATGTTTTATAGTTTTTTACTTATGAGACGAAGAATGAAAACACTACCCACAAATATTTTCTGTTAAAAGATAATGGTAGTGTAAAAATTGTAACAATTTTTTTTCGTTAGTAAAATAAGAGGCGACGATTAGCAACTCATTTGTTTAAATGTTGAAAAACAAAAATTAAATATTTTATTAGTTGTGAGAAACAATCTAGTGTTGTGTCGTTGATTCAAATGAGAAAATAAAATTGATTTAATAAAAAACAAATAGATCATAATAAATTAAATATCACAATGGCACAGTTCTCGGGCGAGGAGTACACGGATATCCATTTTATTTATGGATTCTGCGATGGTAATGCAGCAAGAGCTCGCAATGAATATCAGCGAAGATTCCCAACGCGTCGCGTTCCGGACGCGAGAGTATTTATAAATACTCATAGAAGACTGCCAAACATAATATCAACATCAAATATGCGGGCCGAGCCCCATGCAGTCTCATCCAATCATTTGGATGTCGATGAAGAAATCATAAGAAATGCAACAGCAAATCCAACTGTCAGTATACGGAGGCTCTCCTTACAATTGAACGTCTCTCGCCACAGAATTCATGAAGTATTGCAGAAGGAGAAACTTCATCCGTATCATTCAACACCCGTTCAAGAACTTTTACCGATAGACTTTAGTAAAAGATTGGAATTTTGTAATTGGTTAATTGAAAAGAATTTTGACGATGATAGGTTTGTGAAACGTATTCTTTGGACGGATGAATCTCAATTTACAAGAGACGGTATAACAAACTTTCACAATCTACACACGTGGGCTTCTGAAAATCCACATTCGAAAAAACAAACATCCTTTCAGCATCGCTTCAGTGTAAACGTATGAGCTGGTGTAATTGGCGATAATTTAATTGGGCCATTCATATTACCATCTACATTAAATAGCGAACGCTATTTACAATTTTTAGAAAACGATTTACCACTGCTCCTTGATGATGTTCCACTTGCAAGCCGATTCTTGCATACATATCAACATGATGGTGCACCTAGTCACTGCGGTATAATTGTTAGAAATTTTTTAAACGAAAATTATCCAAATAATTGGATTGGAAGGAATGGTCCAATTCAATGGCCTGCAAGATCGCCCGATCTAACTGTGTTAGATTTTTATGTATGGGGAATGATGAAGGCACTTGTATATACCAAAGAGATAGAAACAAAAGAAGAACTAATTCAAAGACACACACAGCGGCTCAACAGATTAAGGAAGAATTACCAAGAATTGAAATTACGAAAGGTATACTTAATAGAAAATTAGCCTGCATTCAGCAACAAGGAGGACATTTTGAGCATCTTTTATAAATTTTTATAGTTGTTTTATTATGACACTGAATTAAAATTAATTTTAAAAACATTCTAATTGTTTTTTTTTGTTTAGAAAATACGGTTTTTATAAAAAAAAATATAGTTTTAAATAAATATTTAGGGAAGTACATTTTAATATTTGTGTGTCGTGTTTTCATTCTTCGTCTCATAAGTAAAAAACTATAACACGTGGGTACAAATAATGTATTGAGGGATTGTAGAGGAGATCATAGCGGATTAAAATTAAGTAAAAAAAAATTTTTTTGAGAAAAACTCAAATTTATGAAAAAAAATATCATTTTTTTTTTTTTTTAACTTTAAAACGCCATAGCTCTTAAATGGATACAGATGCGAGATAGCCAATGAGATCTTAAATATATCCTTTTTAGTTGTCCGTCAAATGAGACTTTGTTAGTTGCTGTCCGATAAAAATTTTGTAAGTTACAGCTTAATATCCGCTTGTACTTTTTTTCCGAACCAAATATTTTAAATGCGCTGTATCTCAAAGAATATCAAAAATTGACTAAATCGTATGGCAGGGGGGGGGGGCTGCCATACGATTTTTTTCATGAAATGAACCAAGGAATCAGCCCGTAACGTATCAGCATCCCAATCGGGGACACCCTGTATATATATATATATATATATATATATATATATATATATATATATATATATATATATATATATATATATATATATATATATATATATATATATATATATATACTTATATATACTCTAAAAACTAATAGTGAATAAACACTAAAAAATGTGTATTTTCTCACAAATTCTGATTGTTAAATACACAACGACGTTTAATTTTACACACTCGCGTTGTTATTTAATGAAAAATGACGTTATTCACTCAATCGTAGTAGTTTACATGATAAGCGTTGTAAAAACCTCAAAAATTGTGCGAATTCCCGAAAAGTCAATTGTTTTTAACTCTACAGTAGTGATTTACAATTTATCTGTGTTAATTATCAACCCAAAAAATTGTTTAAAACGATTTTTGTTGTAATTACCAAATAGAAGCGTTAATTTTCTTTGGAGTGTTTCAAATTTAGTATAACAATAAACTGTTATAATTCTTAACTCAATACCCTGCCAATAGACATGTAACAGTTTAATTGAAAAAACTATCGTCAGTGCCTCCAGCTCAAAGCTGTGATAGTGAGATTCAACAGATGTGGTTCTTCGACTAAAGAGCACAATTGAGTGCAGACATGAATCATTCTGTTTTTGAAATAAAATCTCTGCCAATCCCACCTTAGAGGCATCACAATGTAACTACGTATAAACAGTTTGGGAATAAATATACTTACCACAGGTAAGGTTTTTTTGACACTCTCTATATGATCATCACTAGACAATATTCCTTCTTCCGTATCGAGGTAACCCAAATAAATTACTTTTGTCATTAAAAATTTGCAGTTTTCTAATTAAAATTAAAACTTTTTTTTTTATATCTAATCTCTAATCTGTTTTGGGGCTCAAGGCACTCCCTACTTGTTCGCGGTTCGCTTATTTACGTCCTTGCTTTTACGCCATTACAGCCAATTCGAGGACGTACGGCTATAGGTCCGATTTTCCTAACCATCTGCACATTACCAAACTCCATGCCAGCCTATAGTACTGACATGGAAGATAGGTCGGCCCATGAGTTCTGCACTCAAACAGGGGGTCATAGTTCATTCACACCACAGATCGTAATCTCATGGTGAAAATCCTTTTGCATCCTGCTCCTATTGGGATTCGAACTCGATACCTCCTGCTCCAACCGCCGCAGCTTTAACCACTGCGCCACCTGAGCGGTTAAAACTTTTTAAACCTCTTCCAATATTGCAAAATACTCGTCCAGTAACTGTTGCAATCATAATATGTCGTCTATGTATACCAACACTTTACCTTCCTCATTTAGTATAGCGAATGCATCGGTTATGTATCTTTGAAACACGGCCGGAGCAGTGCTTAAATCAAATGACATTTTGACAAACTCATATGTGCCTGTTGGTGTCACAAAAGGCTATAGACGATTTAATTGGCAACAAGATCATGGCCACACTTTTTTGGGATGTACATATAATTCACATCGATGAACACATTCTGTGAATATTACTGCAACTTATTGGACCATTTCAACGACAAAAGTTCTCTTCCATCAAGACAATGCATGGATACACACGTGTGTAGTTGCGATGGTCTTCGAATTTCTACCACATCCACCATATTCTGCAGACATGGTCTCCTGCGACTGTTTCCGAACTTGAAGAAATGTCTCGGTGGAAAGAGATTTGGCTCTAACTGTACGAATAATATTCAACATTTAAAATAGAAATTTCACTCTTAAATTGTGCGATTACTCACGTTTAATATGTAAATAAATCACACTACGATGAAAAATAACTACAATAATTGAAGGCAACAGATAACCTACAATTACTGTAGTAAATTTCAACAAAATTTTTTTAGAGTGTATACAGTGCAACAAATTAGTCTCTGTATACTGAAAATATCCCAAGAAATCGGTCAAACAACGTCCATAATTTTGTTATTACTGACTGCAAAGTACTGTAGTTTGGTTTTACAAATACTAAAAGTTATTGTTTATAAGTATGAAAGAAAAAACTTTACTATTTTTATTAACAACAAAATAATTCATTATAAATTTAATACACTGTTAATAAAATTCTCAATAAAATAAAATAATTGACTTTAGAAACAGATCTGATATATTTTAGTAATCTGTAGGACCACTTGTGTGTTTAATTACTTCCTTCAGTCGACTGCATATAGATTTAACCAAGTTTTTGGTTGTTTGCAGCTGGATTCGTTTCGATTCATCCTACAAATCTTCAGCGAGCTTTTTCTTATTTTTAACAATACGATTTTTAATTTTCTTTTTGAGTTCAACCTAGAGATTTTCAATCGGATTCATATCTGGACTCTGTGGTGGCGTTTGTAATTACTTTGGGCAATTTTAGAGTAGCCATTCCTTGACCATATGCTGAAAGCGATCGAAAACAATATGCTGTATGTTTTCGCTTGCTATCTTGCTGGAAGATAACCGATCTACTAATACCAAATTTCTCCACACTATAGCGAGTAAATTTTGTTTGACGATGTTTAAATATAGATGTTTGTCCATAATAGACTCTATAATGCAAAGTTGCACAACTCCAGATGCACTCATACGATATTTTACAGTTGTACATCAATTTTGAGTTTTAAGGTGTTTATTTGGATTTGGCCACACTATAACGCGTCCATCTGATCTATGTACATACAAGTTTTATTATTTAAAAACCAAACCTCTGTAATTTGCAGAAAATCATAGCAAAAATACAGACGTTTATTTGACCGATTTCTAGGTATGTTTTCAGTGTACGGAGACTAAATGGTTGCACACATATACATATATATATATATATATATATATATATATATATATATATATATATATATATATATATATATATATATATATATATATATATATATTTATATATAATATATATATATATATATATATATATATATATATATATATATATATATATATATATATATATATATATATATATATATAACGCCATATTTGTTACTCTTTCACGTGATTAAACCATTCATATGTCAAAGTGGAGTTCAAATCCTATACTTGGAAAAACTCAGGTAGGAAATATAACCTCACCTGCCGTATTCACCAGACATTGGTCCATCTATTACCACTTATTACCCAAAATTTTATCAATTCATGCATAGCTCCAAAAATTAAGCTTTATTTCGCCTTAGTATATTCGTATGCTGCCAGAATAGTGGGAAACAATAGTGGCTACCGATTAATAATACTTTGAATTAGGTTTGGAATTGCATGCTTTTAAACACAACAAATATAATGAGGATTATATATTGTGCATTCCTCAAATATTTTCTACACCGATAGCTGCCCATAACTTATCATGATAAGTGCTTGGCTTTCAATTATCTTATACATTTAGCTTGCGTTTAATAAACATCTACTGATCTGCTTCTTTTAGATAATAGTAAGAATATGTTTCGTATGTCGACCATATTGTGGCACAAAACGGTATGATATATGACATATCACGTAGAATATTTGATTCTGCCCGAAAATTATTCTTAGAAGGACAATAAGTTGGCCTCAACGTCTTCGTGGAGGTTGCTAATGAACCATAGAGGAATTTACAATGTAATTGGTAACAGTACAAGTTCTTGTATCGTAAGTTACCCGTATACCATGTGAAGATTTAGAACGCTTGCGAGCAGCACTCCAGCTGTGTACTCTTTGATTGCTGAGTATGTTATGTCGATGGAATTATGCCGTTCAGCAAGTACCAAATAAATTAGTTCATACAATTATCGCCAAATTAACCGATAATTTTGAGTTATGTTCTTGTAATTCGCTAGCACTGTTGCCACACGATTAAACACTACGGTACCATATGCTAACAACAAAACAATATTTATTCAGTCTTCCAACATACCGCGATGTTATATTGGTGACCCTTAGAGCCTTATTTAGGGAACTAGATTTCACGTTCTGACACACACCTCCCAAAAATTTCACACTACCTCCTGTCTAATTCTATAACTTGACAACTTCTCACTGTCTACCTTTTTCAGTGGCCTTCTCAAGACATAGTTATTTCCAGGACATATGATGAAAGATTCGTTCTTCACATGCTGCAACACATCCAAATATCAAAAGGTTGGCAAATGCGGTCAAACCACAAATACAGCATGCAAATCAGTCAGGTTTGTTTCATGCCTCAACAACCCTAAATCACTAATTGGGTGAAATCAGGCATCCCAAGCCAATTACGGCATATTATAATAGTATTACAGACTTCATAATAAACGGTGGAAAGATTCGTAAAATGTGGCATTCAGTAAGTACCAAATAAACTAATTTGTACAAATAATGCC
The DNA here is from genome assembly GCA_963932295.1 of Tipula lateralis. NCBI lineage: Eukaryota > Metazoa > Arthropoda > Insecta > Diptera > Tipulidae > Tipula > Tipula lateralis. The sequence goes on along the minus strand of OZ010736.1, from coordinate 157,397,775 downwards.
ACAGTCAACCAAAAATTTCGAGTTAAGTTCTTGTAATTCGCTAACACTATTGCGACACGATTAAATATTATACATATACGAATTGCACAGGTACACACATCAAGTCCGATAGAATATACCTGATGAGATGGATTTGATTTTTTCGATTACACAGTCATTCAATGACGTCATCATCAGATCGAAATCGTTCAAGCCAATTACAACAACATCGCGTTACATTATTTACGAGATAAGAATTTCTGAAGATTGAGCAATACATCTTCGTGTCAGAATTTGTTAAAAATTTAAACCTTAAGACAAAGTCAATTTTTTTTTTCTATGAAGTTTTTATTCGAAAATCTTGCTATGTAAAGGGAAATTGATCAACATATGATCCAATTGATCATATGTTGATCAATTTCCCTTTACATAGCAAGAGAATTTTTTTTTTTAATTAGCCTTTCAAATAGATTTTTCTGTTATAAGATTCAATACTGGTGCTTTTCTTGAGTCCTATTAAGTCCTTGCCTAATTTCGATACCTAATTCGTATAGGTGTTTATTTGAGGCCTTTTTATTTAATTTAAAAATAATCAATCGTCATCCTTCGTCCTGAGTAGATGGGTTGAGTTTATTTTTATTTGTAAGCATCGGCTATCATCCTGGAAGATATTGAGAGTGAGTCATATGGAGAAGTAATCAGAGCTCAAATCAAAACCTTCTTTATTTTTAACGTTATAGTGGTACCTTTAAGAACAACTTGCAATATATTATATAGGACGGCCTCCTTTTGCAGTACTTTCTGGATGTACAATCGACAAAAAATGTGTTACACTTTTGTACTACCTTTATGCATCTCACACACACCCACACCTCCATAAAATTTACTATGTAGTTAACCGCATAATTCAGTCGTATTATCAAACCTCGTAAATTGTAGTAAGTGATCTACCTCTTTGTTGTAGCACTTCAAATTTGATTTCTTCTTATTATTATAAACCGTACTAATCCCATTTAGCAATAAATAAATAAGCTAATTTTGGTTTTGTCTATTATTTTATAAAACATAATTTCTTTATGTACAATTTCTGAGAAACATAAAAAAAATTAACACTGTCGGCCCGACTGTATATATCAATATAGTGCAAATTTTAGAGCTCAAGGTGTTAAATATATACGATACATGTACATACATAAAAAAATAAAATCCTGATGAAGATTTTTTTTTTTTGACGAACTAACAAGACATGGTGTATGGTGTATCTCCTCAATAATAATAGATTTCGTTTTTGGCAAGTCATCTTATGATTTTGATACGATGATTCGTACATATTTTTGTTCGTCGGCTGTCTGAGATATATACACACACACACGCACACACCCAGCACCAAAAAAAAAATACAAGACTTAAAGAAAAAAATCTTGTGTGTACAGCATAATAGGGTGACAATTTAAGAGACACGAGATAAATTTAAATTATCTGTATATTTGTGTAGCCAGTCGTATAGTATTGAGTCTATTAAAAAGTTTTATTATTTTTCGAGTAACAAATTGGACGTGATCCAAATAGTTTGAAACGGAAGAAACAATTTTTGAGTGACCTAAAAAGAAAAATAATCATTGGTCTTATGTATATATGAATCTGTGTGTATGTTCATATAAGTATATATATACATAACTATTTGGCAATCGTAATATATTGAGTTTTAATTGTTTGTTAGTTTTGTTGATTTTTTTTTTAATTTTATTAATGGCTGTGTTTAGGCTGGTTATTTATAGTTTTAATAGCGCGATTGACTTGATCTGTAAATGTGGTAACAAAAATCGTAAATTTTTATATGATGTCTAAATCAATATGCTTTATAGAAAATAAATTTGGACCATTTGGATTTGGAATAGTTTTTTTTATGTGGTTTTGGTTTTAATATAGCCTAGGAAATTGGTTGATTTCACAATTGAGTTGAAATTTGAGACGGTTTCCAGATGAATGCATTCATTATTGTGTTTTTTGTGTAAGTGGAATAGTATATAGGGCAATTTTTTTCTAATGTTTTGAACGGGTATAATGGTTTCGAAATTGTATTTTACTTTCTTATCACACAACCGATATTAATAATATTTATTTTCTTTCCAGGTAAATCCACAAAATGATCCCGCAACATCTTATAATACTTGAATGGTAATTACTTATAAAAATACTGTCCATCACATTCCTGGGCGTAACGAATGTGACGCTACCTCTATAATCTTCAAAATTGTTAAGTAAAATAGGAGAATATCATTACATTACAACTATACATGCATACGGCTATTTCTACTCCACTGAAATGTATACATATAAATTATCAAGTCTCGATGTCTTATCTTTCTCGTTTTTTTTATAAAATATTCTTTATCTTATCACTATTACCATCAATCATTTCTGAAACTATTATTTTTAAAATACGTATATAGCATTTAAAATGTCTGCCTTAATTTATCAAGTAATATATATATATATAGTCTGCGCTGTACAAAATTACCTAAAAACACACAACAGGGTAGGGTTTTTAAAAATGATCTAACTCTCGCATACTGCATGGCTGTACAACATATATATCACTCTCGGCTAACAAGTAACCAACACACACACATATCAATCAAAATATATACCAACTAATAGCTATAACAACAATCAAGTGATCATTTATAATACAAATTATATCAACCCTGTAAAACAAAAAATTTGACATATATCTCTCATTTTTTTGACAGTTTATTACGTTGATCGATCGATCGATCATAAAATTTGATATAAAAAATATTATGAATTTTTAAGCACGTATGTGTGAGTATGTCTACTCGTGTATACAGGTAATGACGTGCGAAATGACATTTATTTACAGAAACATAAATCATCGATCATTAATTATGCAGTTAAGACAATATTGATTTTCTCTTAACGATCACATGATCGTCTATATATATACATTGTGATCTATTTATGATGCTTTAATATCACATTTTGTTCGCACATCATTTTTTATCTAACGATACTGAAAAATGTTAAATCACGATCACCATCGATCATACTGTCTAACTTTATATAAGTATATAAAATTATACATCTTAAACATACATAAGAAAAAGCCGACTGGATAATTGCATATTCTATCCAGTTTTTTGAATATATATGTATAATCGTATATATATTGGTACGCGAAACGAGCGAAAAAAATAAACAAAGATCGCGATCGACACAATCAATGGTATATAATGTATAAAATATAACCCTTAGTCATACATATATTTAATGTAAGGCAAGGCGATCATCAAATTTATGATCATTGCTATTAAAACACCATTATAGGGTTAATAAAAAAAAACACAAATTTCTCGTTTCCAGACGTTCACCTAGTTTAAAGACACAATATGCATACAGATAAACAATATTATGAAATGTATATAGTTTTGTGTATATCCCTATATATCATCGTTGTGTGATCATCAAGAATACAAAAGAAAATTCAATGTAAAAATGCATCGAACCAAGCAACCGGTTTAAGATTTTTGTGTTGTTTCCTAAGTATTAAGTTAAGTATATATATACATGTATATATATATATACAAAGAAATAAGAATAAAATTGTAAAAAGAAACCAACCAGTAACGATCGTGCTATCCTATTTTATCTTATGATCATTAAAGTATAAAAATCAACCTAAAGACAGCAAAAATCGTCGATCGTCGTATATTATTCTCTTTATATACATATATAATGTCTTTCAAGTACGTTTATATATACTTACTCGTATATTGTACGTGTGTTGTATGATCGCCGGGCCATGCGGTTGATCTTCAAGAAACAACAACACAATCAAAATAAAGACAATACACATAGATTCGAACAATAAAATAACATATCATGCGTAATTTTTTGTGTCTGTGTGTAAAAAATATCTTTGCTTAAGGATCGCAAAATTTTTTATTTTATATATTATACTTAAAGTAAACTTCAAATAATCTATGTCGATCTTTCGGTGTACCTATATACCTATGTATGTATTACAAAACTCATTACACGATTCAATGATTTTTTTTTGTGTTCGTTTTGGTACAGGATGCGGTCATATTGCGTAGGTGGGTGGTGAAATCTGTTTCGCTACTATATACTGAGTCGACTTTTTGGAATTTACTTTCAATGGGCAATTGGGATAGTAGAAAATTTAGAGTTAAATGATTGAATCTATTATATCGAATTAAATGCTCGAGGAACATGGTCGCGATCTGGTTTTTTCTTCCGAACAAAGCTCTTCTTCAGAGACACATGTAGTTAGACAAATGGTGTTAGAATGTTTGGAACAAAGTGTTTTCTCGCAGAAATTTCGTTTGTTTTTATGTCAGTTCTAGGCCAGTGTTTACACGGTCTGAGACTGGCACATAATTCGCTCTAACTTAAAAGCCACCATTGCAACCGATTAGTTTGTTTTGATTGAATATATATATATATATATATATATATATATATATATATATATATATATATATATATATATATATATATATATATATATATATATATATATATATATATATATATATATATATATATATATATATATATATATATATATATAAATCTACAGTAAAACTACGTTTAACGATAGTTATGTTTTCGATAAAAATCCATTCGTTAAGCTAGGTTCTTTTCACCATTTTGTATAAGAAATCAATTATAGGACCCCATTAATAATTTGGTGGATTTTCGGATCTTGCTATAACACATGGCTTTAATTTAAAGTCACCCGTTGCATTACCCCTAGGAACAAGTGTAATTTTCTCTTTTGATGCCGAGGAGAAAACTATTCATTTTGAAACATGTAAGTTAGTCCTGACCATTTTTTCCAATTTAAGCCGGTTTTATCAATATTAAATACCTGTTGTGGTTGGTATAAATCTTCCTGAATTATTTGTTGTAGCGCAATAACAAATTTTTGCGCATCCTCTGTATCAGCACTTGCGGCTTTATCAGTCTTTTAATGGAGTGTACTCGTAAATGATATCTTTTTGAAAATTTCTGCAACCAACCATTACTAGCTAACAATGGTTTTTCTGCTGTTTCTGAATGGTTTGTGGAGTATGGACGTTGAAATGATATTCTTAGCGCTTTTTCTTTTATTAAAAACCGGATAATGTTTAACTACGTTCATTTTGCTGATACAAATAAGCTCCTGTTCGTCGTTTATTTCACTTTCTAGTGATGATATGACCTCCTCCTAAGATGATTGTTAAATCGAGGTTTCGTTATTCAACGGATCGTTAAAAGAGGTTTATATATATATATAATATATATATATATATATATATATATATATATATATATATATATATATATATATATATATATATATATATATATATATATATATATATATATATATATATATATATATATATATATGTATATACGATGGTAGACCCAAAAGTACCTGACCTGAAGGACGTACTTTCATATCGTAGTTTAAATATCTTATGAAAAAGGAAACTACCGTAAAATGCCTTATATCACAATGGCCAAAATTAAGGAGTTATAGTTCAAATTTCTTCAATAGGAATGCTATTCGACCTACTGCCTTTTATTCATAAACACATGTGGTTTAAATGGTGTCGGAATATCTGGAACATGTGCTTTTCTAGCAGAAATATCTTTGTCAGAATTTCTAGGGAAGAAATAAAACGGTCTAATGCTGTCACAAAATTCTCTCTTACTTAAAAGTCACCATTGCTCGGTTAATGTGAGTTCCACCTAAACCATTTAGATACTAATTTGTTTTCCTTTACATATACGATGGTAGTCCGAGAAGTACCTGACCTGACGTACTTACTCTTATTCCATAGTTTATGAATGTGAAAAAAGGAAACTACTGTTTCATGAAGATAATATATCTGTCATAATCTTTTGTCACAATGGCTAAAATTAAGAAGTATAGTTCAAATTTCATTTGTCATCCTATTCAAGAGCAGCCTACCATTATATTTATTTTGAAACTTGCCTCAGTTTTTGAGGTTAATAAATAATTGGAGGAGCTCGACCAGATATCATTATAAACAATCCCTGACTATGTTGCGATATAAAGTTATCGTTCAAAATTTTCTTCAAATTCTGCTAGTCTTAATGCATAATTTATTAGCAAATTTTTTTGGAATGGTTGATTTGATTTTGTTTAATGTACTTATTACAGTGCTAGTTTCTTTGGTTGTTCTGCCAGTACAAGTGGTTTACTGACAACTGATGTTTAAAGTTAAGATGTAACCTTACATAATCATATCCGAGCACAAATATTTCCTAAGTTAAACGAATAGAAATTTTCGCGTCGCAAACATTTGACGTGTAAGAAGTTGATCTTCATTCGTAAAATGTGCTAACTTGTGCCAAATAATCAATCAATTTATCTATCTTTACAAACTTTTTGTCTAAATGGTTCTACATGGTGACTGACACAGGTTGTTACCAACTCCAGACTGGCATTGCTCTTAAATACGTACGGTACGTGAAGACCAAATTTGCTTGGAATCCGTAACATAGCGACAGAAGATGGGTCGTGAGGCGAACATTTCGCTCGAACGAATGCAGCACACATTAAAAGATCATCTTGGACTAAAGGCTTTAAAACTTTTTAAAGCGCATGGTCTTACCTATGCTCAAAAAACATTAGAGTGAAAGAGTAAAGAACAAAGGAGTTGGTAAGCTTGCACAAAAGTGGCAATTTGGTTTTCACCGATAAGTCACCGAGCAATATGTGAATAATCAAAACGAACGGATTTACTTACCCGACCGTTCTACTGAAAATTTGAACCAACGGATTGCCACTCGAAACCAAGCGCCGCCGATGGTGATTGTTTGGGCCACCGTAAAGGCCGAAAGCCGTTCACCGTTAGTTTTTTGTTTTGCATGGCATCCAATATAAATGCTCAAATTTATGGGGATTATGTGCTGGAGCAAGCGTTGAAGCCATGGACATAAAAACATTTCGATCACAAAGCCTGGTCATTTGAGCAGGACTCCGTGTCGAGTAATAAAGCGCGCGTTAATCAAGATTGGCTTAGTAACAATTTTAAACGACAAAAAAAATACAAAGTGTCGATCATCTTAAGCAAGAGAATAGGTCAAAATATTGCACAGTCACTTTCAGTGGCCACTCACAGTGACCTAATCGAAAATTGCTAATGCAATTCGAAAATTTAAATATTTGTGAACATTTTTAACTTTGATTCAATACAATTCATCAAAAAATAAATTCTGTGGCGTTTTGTTTTAACACTTCGTGTCAGTCACCCTGAAGTTATATAATTCCTATAACCGTTTCAGTCTGTTTCTATACAGCTCGTCTAATCCTTTCTTCCAATTCTTTTCAGCCAAAAATGTCAAGTAGGTATTTGGGACCTCTGCGTTGTCAGTTCGCAGGATTTCAATTTACTCATTTTGATTTAATATACTTATAATGTGTCTGAGAGATATATCTTAGAATAAACAAATGCCTTCATCGTTTTTCGAGATTTTTCGTGGACCTAACCACAAAGACACCGAATGATTCGAAATTTGTTCATAATTTTAAACAAGAACTTGAAATCTCTAAAACTATCATTTCATGTATGATTATTGAATCATTTCTCGATCCTTATTCGTAGCTCATAAGATTAAAACTGAGAGACTCCTGGGTTGATAACAATCACTAAAGTCATATTGTGAGAGTTGTAATGTGACGAGTGAGTACAGGATGACATCTAACATTCTTTTAGCATCTATAATAATATTTTAGTGATTCTGGTTGTAGTTAAATTGTTGACTGTTTAGGTTAATTGTTGACTGGGACTCTCAAGAAACTTTACAATGTGGTATTATTGACTTCTATTATTGGATGTGGGCACTAAAAACCGGAATTTGATACTAGATGTCATTACTTGTTTATGCGTTATAGTATACATAAATACCCTATTCAATACCTGTCAAAATCAGCTAAAAGTTATTGTTTTGACTGTGCACATCCAACCGATTTCAACAATGGGAAATTTATCAAATTTGCGTAAAAAACAGCATTTAGGGAAAGTTTTGCTGAGTCATTTTTTTCGCAAACAAAACTGCAGCTGAAAGTCATCGTTTGCTCGTGTATTTGTATGGTGAGCTTGGTCTTACCAAAACACAGTGCTTTGACTGGTTTAGTAGCTTCAAAAGTGATGATTTTGACAACAATAACAAAGAGCGTCCTGTTCAGCCGAAAAAGTTTGGTTATGAAGAATGCAAGAAAAACTTGCAGAATCATTGGGAGTTGATTAAGCAACAATTTCCAGACGTTTGAAAGACTTGCGATTCATCCTAAAGATGGTCATACGAGTTGAATCCAAGAAACGTGGAAAGATGATTTTGCATGTCCAAAAAGCTGCTCGAGCGCCACAGAAAGAAGTCGTTTTTGCATCGGCACTGGCGATGAAAAATGGATCCATTACGATAATCGCAAGCGTAAAAAGTGTATGTAACAAAAGTGAGGCCGGCCCATCGACAACCGAATATTCACGATCATGCTGCGCATTTAGTGAGACCAACTAGGTGTGATTTACGATGAGCTGTTACATGGCCAAACCATCAATGCCCAACTCTATCGTCAACAATTGATCCGATTGAAGCAGATAATCAAGGCAGAGCAGCCATACAATTATTTTTTCACAAGTAAGGGCTCAAATTTCATAAAAAATTCCGTTTTTTAATGCGTACACCTAATAGATTTGATAATTTAGAACGATATAGCGCTTGTGGATCGTGAAGATCGCGTTGTACGATGCAATACTGTATAACAATGTCTGTTGATCTTATTTAATTTACAAAGGCGTCTCAATGCTTATATGAGCACCATATTGTACTATATACATACCTACTATATTCACACGATCGATGATTTAAACCAGCGTCACTGTAGTTATTGATCGTATCCACCCCCACTAGTATTATACTTAAAAAACAGTTTTTTTTTTATAATGTTTCGTGTCGTTCTCATTCCATCGATTTTGTTCTATAAAACTAATTGTCGCATGGTCGAATTCATTTACGGTAATCGAGCGCAACAGACTTGTGTTGAAGAGGTAGAGAAACACAATAAAGTATATATAAAGAACCGCGCGCATATATTAACACCTGACCTCTTAATATATTCAAATGTATGCACGCTCATATATTAAAACAGAACAAAAGGCTAAAATAATAAGAATACGCGTATACGCTTCGAATCGACCTTCGAACAAATATCTGAACTTCAAATTTACTTTTTAATGAACGTCTTACCGTTTATACCAACGTAACAACAGTACAACAAAATTTTTTTAAATTTATTCTTACGCGTCTATATAGCGCTCTTACAACAACACAAATTTATTTTTTAACGTCAATAAATTTAATTTAATCAATTTTACAAACGCGATGCGACATTGATTAGCGATTTTAAATGGGTAATTTGAATTTTAAATGGAGTTGCTGATGATCGTGCCGCAGGAACATTGGAATTTTGAATAATGTGTATAAGTGTGTGGGTGGGGGCTATAGATTATAACTAATGCTTTATCGATATTGATTAATTTAGTTGTTTAGTTAATGGCCGGAGTTCGTTAGCCTCGCAAATTGACGTATGTTGTATATAATACAAAATACTCGTAATATAAACATTTACACCGAAATGTGTTGATAATCCCAAAAATTCCCAAACTATATATACACACATTGTATGTATGACCCTATGTATATAAAGCTTTATGTATATAGCATGCATGTAATCAAAAATTTTAATCGCGAACTTTGTTGTTGTATATGTATGAAACAAACCCATAATATAATACTCAGCAGTTCTACCCTTAATCATTTTAGTTAGATTACCCAACCTATAACTATATACAAAATTAGGGTAGTTCCAACCTTATTATATATATAAATAAAAAACGAAAATTAATTAGATGTTTTTCCAAATTAAGGCAAATGAAAATAACTATTACACAATTTTAATGATGATGACGAACGACCACACCACAACTACTTGTCTGTATAGTACATACAACAATCCACCGCCAGATGCTACATAATGTCATCATTATATATTGTTTCTTACTCCAATTAGACTGGTGACTCAGCGCAATGTATATCGTTATATACGATGTATGTACATACACAGCGAGTGAGTCTTTAAGACACACATATACATATATGCACATCAATAAGAAACAAAAATATTAAATAATTGCCATATAGAATGATTGAATTCTAATGAACACCGGAAATCCAATTAACAAATCTACTTCACTCGTATAAATAATATATTTTAATTGAAGTCACATTGAATTCAAGAACCAAAGATCTAGACAATAAATTAATTATAATTTGCTATTTTTATATATACGCACACAGATGGAATTGCGTGTAATAAGATCCTTAATTATAATAATTCCAATCGAAAGGATTTTATATAATTAAAATGATTTGTTGAATGCACTATAAATGTCACGAAGTTATGACACATTTCAACTATAATTTGATCATTAAAACGTATGTTTGGTTGTACATCATATATACACGAATATTAAGTTGGATTTTTATTATTTTGAGTCTCTTCTCGTATATATATATAAGAAAACGATAAGAAAGTATATTTCAAAAAACTGAAACCATATATGTTTAAAAAATATCAAATTACACAGTGACGTAGTTGCATGTATGTGTACGAGACATGTGAGAACGAATAGAATTTGTATCGATCGGTTTAGTTTAAATATATATTAAGTCAATGATTTGTTGTGGGGAAAAGCCTTGATTAGTACAAGTGCATTTGTCAAAAATTGTTATTCCTCCATCACTGTAATACTATATATATGTATACTGTCATTCTGACATATCTGTATACACAATACTATATGTGGTTACACAATAGTTTTCTAATCATTGAATTACATATATACGATTTACATAGTTCATGCGTACAAGATCATTTATGACAGTTTTTAATTTATTGTTACTTGAAACCAGACCACCCAACGCGGCATGACAGAATATATAGAAATGTGTTTAATTTAATTATTTTACGAGGGGGGAATCTATTTTAATGTCTATATTATATACATATTTTGTAGTAAATAAGAAAATGTTAAGGCGGGATATACTGCATAACTCGTTACAAGTTATCAACTTGAGAGTTTGTCGACCTAGTTATGCAAAACGGAATTGATGGATCGAAACTGAAGCTTGGCAATGTGTTAGTTACTCTTTTTTGCCCCAGTCACTCAGGCTAGATTGGCCCATTGTGAAATCTTTCCCAGACGTACACCCTCGGTCCCAAAATCCTCAAGGTCGTAAGTTCATCCTCAAATAGGAATTGTGATTCTAAACAGTATACAGTCTATGGAAATAGTATGAATTGTGATCAAAAGCAGTGCAGTCTATGGTTAGAGTATAAACAACAGGCTCTAAACAGTTTCTTCTTCTTCTCCATACTGTTCGCAATTTGCGATGTTTCGATTTTTCATGAGTAACATATGATTATTCGAGGAACAGTGCTCCTTGAGAATATGCGGCAAGATTCCCAAAGTGCGTCTATCATAATTTAAAACGAACTGAGATCTTTGCTGATTTATTGATCCAAAAAAGATTTTAGATAGTTGACAAGAAATGAGGTTATCCCATCCCTTCTGGTGTAGATCATCAAAGTGATAGTCTTTATCTATTATAAGAGATAACGACGTCATTCCTAAAGTGAACTCAGGGTCTAATAAAAAGGAAGCTGCATTCAAACGGGTCAATTTATCAGCCAATACATTTCGTTTGATACCCATGGTATCCAATAAACTCTAGTTTCATTCAGACTGCCTAGTCGGTTTAAGGCAATAATCTTCTCCAAAACAAGTTTCGATGATACAGTATTGGCAACAATCGCCTTTGGAACAACCTGGATTAGCCTTGACTTGTCTGTCAGGAAGACGTGTATTTTTCTGGTCGAAATTATTTCTTAGAATATTTAATTCTTAAAAATTTGTGCTAAATTTTTGTATACAAATTGCATATGGAGACTGTAATTATGGATCCAACGATTGGTACTGCAGACTCAATACTTTTCAAAATCGAAAAGAAATCCATAACCACTTTTAAAACTTGGTAGATGTATGTGTCATGTATGGATTTAACTGGTAATTCTAGTGTAGTAAATCAGGAAGCGAAAGGTGATTCAAGACAGCAACCAGTTAGGAATCTATGGACGACAAAACTGTTTATAAATGAGCTTAAAGCTCAAAATCAGATTTGTGAAGTTTACAAAATTATTGTTGTTAGTATATAAATAAATAAATAAATAAATTAATTAATCTCGTTTACAAAGAGTGCTGCTTTCAATATTGCAGCAATTTCCTCCTGAAAGACAGTAGTGTACCTACCAAGGGGATAGATAATTCAACCTTAGGATTTTGTATGTATAACTCGGCACAAGCTACATTACAGCATAATGTTCCGTCAGTAAAGATCATATAATACCATCACTGGAGAGGTAGGATTAGCTATTGTAGTTCCATATGAGATTTTCGGTAATAATTACACAAAAACATTTCACGAAGAGAAGCTTCATTGCCATATTGTCCGAAGGAATATAGGCATTTATGTGCCGACCCACCTTTTTTCCATATTCCGTGCTCAGAAGGGCCGTGTATACTCCTTTGTTGTCCACCTTAATCGGTTGTAATGTATGCATGTAAAGATACTGGCCATGTAATTGTATCACTTCTAAAACCTCAACTTATTTTTATCTGACCATGTGATCAATCTAGAAAAAGAGATGTTTGTCTTACTCTTTTGAACAATTTAAATATATTAAATCAAAAAAATTAATTTGTGATAAGAGATTTCTTGCAACTTTGTTGTAAAGGGCCATTAATCGAAGTTACTTATTGACTGCTCAGGGTTAATGGGATGGGAGGTGAAGAAAAATTTGTATTTCTTGAAAATTCATTCAATAATAGTTTTATGGAGCAAACCCATGCTCGCTTTCAGTAGAGGAGCAATTTCTATTAAACCGCACGCTACTACAGTTTAAAAACAGTGCATCAGTTTCTGAATCACTCCCTTTAATTTTACAGACATTTGTCAATATGCTATAACACCATTTAAATGAAAGTGTGCCATGTTATATATCTTTAGATCAGACTAAATTTCTGAAAATTAAATTGATCTTATTCACCTGATGTTTAATATTTATCTTGCCTGTAATTTTATTGCTTATCTTAATTCGAATTTTGATATCGTTTAAATGTCGACCTTCAAATGTCAGGATCTTCTTTTGTTAAAATACCAGATTTCCCCTTTGTTGTTGCTTAACTACACTACAATGTTTCCACCCAATCAAATTGACAATCAAAAAACCTCGTAGCACAATTTCATCATTATGAATTCTGAAATAAGGATGTGGCCATAAGTTAGTCATATTTGGGAGATTATTTTGGCCAAAATATAGATGCAAAGCCTTCCCGAATGCATCTGACGATATATAGGACACAAAATAGTCTTATAAAATTAAGGAGTTCGTGGTCTAAGTTTCTTAAGTAGTTGAGAGTCAAATTAGTACAATTCTAAAATTGATTTTGAAATTATGAAAAATAAGATCGACATTATCCTCGTATTATATTCTACAGCAATGCAACTATACATAGACGAAGTGAATAATCAAACGAGCACAACTTGAGTTCAAATATTGCTACATAAAATTCCTTAAAATTTGTACTAGAAAACCGCAGGTATCTAAATTTACAGATTCCTAGAATTTAGAATGACAATATAATTTAAGATATGTGGTCATGAAGTGGGAGATGAAGAAAAGCTTTGTCATATGACTGCACTGTACAGTTAAATCAGTTAAAGGAATGAAGGTATAAGTGTCCTTTATACCCGTGGTAGCAACTCTTCAATTAACTAGGTTTAAGACTCTAATATTGAGGTACATGTGTATCTTAGTCCAGTGATTTGCTCCAATAAAGTATTTCTGTTTTACTCCTATAAGGTTATATAGATCAGAGTATTATGCGAAATCTGTTACGATAGCTCCGATAACATGTCAGGACAGGACATCTATATTTGAAAACCCTTACTAAAATCATGGATCAAAACATCGTCTTCTGCATCGGATAAATACTGCACGGTATCTCTAGTCCAGATTGCCATACAGAAGAAAAATACTTAGGTTGGGTTAGATTAGCAAAATTTGGGTGTTATTTTGGTGCGTAGTCATAACATCTAGTTTTACTTTGATCCTAGGAGTATCCAAGATACATAGTTTCAAAACAAGTTCTGTGGTACTTCTTCTTGCTCTATATCATCACAGCTATGGGAGATTACACACTTCCAACGTCTACCACGGCCATCATTTGTTTGAATTTGTCGAAGCGATATCAATTATTCGGATCTTTACTGATCTAGTTTTTGCCAGATTTGTCTAGTTATTATACACGAATTGGTATTGGTTCATTTATCTCACCTAAATCCAAACTTCACCATAGTCAGTCCTGACGAGTTATTGTGTCTGCCTTTTTCTTTCTTGCTACATTTATGGCCCTAACAGCCACAACAAGTGTGATCCTCAATGACAGATTTCCTAATTTTTTTTTTAAACCAATACTTTTCATGTAGCATGCGGACACTCAATATCGCTCTGCATGGCCAATCAAATGTGTACAAAATTTATTGCTCAAAATGAAAAGGTAACGTTATGTGTAAAGTTGTCCATGTGAGGAGGAATAATATAATCAGGAATAACTCAGATGTAAGAACCGGAGGGCATGGCTTGTATTTGGGGAATATAGCTATTCATTGAATATCGTTTTGTGTGGCCGGAATCTTTTTGTATGGCCACAAGAGGGCATCGCAGAGAGAATGATATAGGCTTTGTTCGATAAAACCAATGATCAAATCAAACTTTCTACTATTACCTCATGGATCGCATTGCTTTAACAACATCTTAAAACAGTGGGTATGAGTGCTTTCGAAAGTTTCCGGTTTTCGATTTGGAATCTGGGAAACATGCCAAGTTCTCTTGTTCAGCTATTGTCCGCGTACAACTGCACTATTTTCGAAACAGAATAGTTACTCCTAATGGATTGATGTAAACATCGAGGGGGAATATTGTCGCTTTCACTAAAAGGTATCTCGATCTATTGAGTAATTAAGAACTTCACACTTGATATGGGTGGAACCGAAGTGGATCAAAATAGGATGGTATGGTTTACTGGCGGATCAAAAATGTACTGTGAAACAGCGATAATAATCTTTAGACATAAGATGACCATTTCAAACCATATAGGGAGCCCATATTTCAGCTAAAATGTGTGCGATAAAACTCTGTAGTAAGCCTAGTTTAATCAGAAGCCGAAGTAGTTCAATGATTTGTATCCTATAGGACATCCAGGCAGCTTTAAAGGACTCAAGTTAAACATCTGGGTGTCAACTTCATAACTCGGATGTGGGAACCGGAGCATGCTGGTGAACTGGCTCGTATGAGAGGCATATAACTATTTATTAAACTAGAATTGTTCTACTTGGTCACAAGAGAACATCGCAGTGAGAATGTTATCCCTCTTGGTCGATAAAACTCGAAGCTTTTAGCACTCAGCAAACTATGACTCATACTATTCTCCGGCTTCCTCACGGATCACATTGCATTAAAAATGCCTATCAGTGCTTCCAAAAGGATATCAGTGCTTCCAAAAGTTGTTGTTTTTCCAAGTCTCTTTACATAAACTCTATGAGTAACGAATAAGGCAAAATAGCATACAAGGTTTTGCAAGTTGGGGTGCTCTGAGACTCACTAATAAAGCTTTACAAGAAAACTAGTTTAATCTAAAGCCTAAGTAGTCTAATGATTTGGTTCATATCAGACATCCAGACAGCTTTAAAAGTAAGTTAAAGGCCTCGATAAAGCAACTTGCAATCAGAAACAACATAATGCTGATGTAGAAGGCATACTGGTGCATGCTGGTGACCGAACTCGTATCAGAGGCATATAGCTATTCCTTTACATAGTCGATAGAGCTTCTAGTATACTCAGCAAACCATAGTTAATTATATTCTTTGTCTTTCTCACATTGCAGGCTGCGATGCTCGACGACTCAACACCTAATTATTCCCACCCTTATACTAATCTCAATCATAGAATGGTATAATGATGACGATTATTTGTTTAATGGCTACCACGGGTTAAGCTCAGCGTTTCGAAACTATAATGACAATATTTCTATCATTTTCCAACATTTCCCATAATGATAGCGGTAAACGATTTTAGCTCGGCCATTAGTGGGTTGATTTCGCATGATATTCAAAATCTGTTCTGAAATATTTTGAGAGTGTATTGAGCCACCCTTAAAAATGTTAGACACGTCATTATAAACATATTAAGTCGTCGAGGGGTTTAGTATATTGAGTAAACAATAATCTTTCTTGTTCATTAACACAGTAATCTCATATGTAGAAGTACTCGTGACAAGACAACAAAAAAGACAAATATCTTAAATTTTTATGACCAATTTAATCTTTAAGATGAAATTGATAATTGTTTAAACGACACGAAGATAAAACAAAACGACAGAATTTAAGACTACATTTTCTCAGCTAAGCTACTTTCCCATTAAATTGTGTTTATAAGTTTCTTTGTTTGATTTTCTTGAGATATGCACACATACACATATGCTGTTATGTATACAGGCATGTCTTTTTATACCAAGTATGTATGTACATACGATGATGATGGTACATGGTTAAAACATTAAATTAGCAAACAAATTATCATCAAAATTAAAGTTTTATTGTTTCTTGTGGTCAATAAAATGTTGAGAACGTTGATGATGGTATGATGAGTAACGACGAGGAATGAGTCTTTTATGTGGTGTGGTGGATGTTGACATTGGCTATTTTTTAATTGATTTCTTCAAATGAGTGACGGATTTATCTAATGAAATTCTCACGAATCGATGGTTACTCGCGCACAATCAATATATACACCAGTAGTTGAACTCTAAACGGGTTAGTCTCGGTGATAATTTTAATTAGAATTTTTAATTTTTTTTCCATCTGTGATGATTTGCTACTTTATTTTATGAGACGCTTAGAAGCTTGATTGAATTTAGAATAAAAAAAAAATTAACGTCACAGTTTTGTGTTAGTCTATGCAAAATCCAATTAATTTAATATCGTGAGAACCATCGCTTGAGTTCAGGTTTTTTCTTAACATTTAACAATTGAATGATTTTGTTATATACTTCACACACATACGTATACATATATATATACATTAAAGTTTATGTTGATCAACAAAACACTAAACGATTAACAGTTTCGAGATCAAGAAAGAGCATTGAATATAAACTGGGTATGTTTGCGTTTGTATGCAGTGCGATAAGGTTAGGCAAATTTCCCACCTACATACCACCACACTCTCGTATATGTATGTAAGCGTACTTCCGTTTCGCTCTTATCATCCATATACATTCATGTACATACAGTACTCGTATATAAAAAATATTTTGCCGGGAAACACAAGCTACACACATAATATATACAAAAGTACTTTTACAACTTCTTTAAGATTTTGCAAGAAAATAAATAATAAAATAGTGAGTATATACGAGTTCACAAGATGAAGAATTTTTATTTCTTATTTTGATTATGATAAGAACGACTCGGCAGCATATAATATACGAGAGTGTACACACAACCGCGAAACTGGTTGAGAGATTGTGAATTATGCTGGTGGAAAATAGATAATCTTTATAGCGAAATGCTGAGTTATTGAACTTTTTTTTTTCGTTTTCGATTTATCATGTGCGGTTTAAAAACTAACATTACGACGTTACATAAAAGAAAATTGTAGGTTGATTTGTTGTTGTATATATGCTTTATTGAAATTTTAGTCTTGTATAGTAGTTGTATTGTAGTTATAATCGGTAGCTAACATGTTTTATGGTTTTATGTTATGTAGATATACATGTATGTATGTATGTATGGACATTAGACGCCATAAATGGATAGTTTTCAAATAATTTAATAGTTTTAATTAAAATTTGATTGATAATTATATAAAGTTTTTGTTTTGTCTACTTGCAGGTAAATATAAATTCGTTTGGGGATTGGTGCGGTATTTATATACTTATACCTACTTTGGTTTGTTATATGCTCACTTACTTATAATTAAGTTGTTTACTAAGAAATAAAATATATAACTGATGGCTATCTAGCACTCGATTGATAGATGATGATTTTGCCTTTGTTAACATTGCCGCCATATATATATATATATATACTTTGATTGGTTATTTTCACATGTCATTGAAATGTCATTTGGATATGTAAGTCAGATGTGAGGGGAATCTATACTTAGATATTTGAGTGATTGTTATAGCACCATTGGCTGTAGTTATTGATATTGTTCGATCGTTTTCTTAAGATTGAGCTTGTTATTACAACCTGATATTTTTCTAAATTTGAATATTATAAACGGTCATTCAATAGTCTTACAGTGTTCTCTCATAACAAGACGGCTGATTTCACGATTATTGTGTGAAGTGTTCAATAGTTGGCACCCAGTGACTATAACTATTTGAGCATCTTTAACTTTAAAGCAAATTAGCCATTCAAAAAATATCACGCTTATACGTTGCAATTACTTCCGTACGACTGTAATTTTTCCGACCACAAAATACCGAGTTTCAATTCACATTCAAAGAAGTGATAGTGCTGTAGTGATCAGGAACAATGCATATGAGTCGCAGAGAATAATCTAAATCTATATGGTGATTAAAGCATCTCGGGCTTGAAAAAATCCAACCCCCACTTTAAGAAAAGCTTTAAAGTTTTTGCTTAAAAATAATTGTATCTCAACAATCTTGTGGCTGTAGTAGTGTACGACCAACTGTTTCCACCTAAAATGGAACATTAATACAGGATCTGATGTTACAAGTTGCTCCATTTGCTTGATGTTAATCTGACGTGATTCCAGACATAGTTTGGTTCATCATAAAACGCTTCCGTTGCAATAACTGCCCAACGACTGTCATTTTTCCGACCTCAAATTACCGAGTTTCAATGCACAATCAAAGAAGTGATAGCTGTTAAGATCACTAACAATGAGCTAAATCTATATGATGATTAAATGATTTCGAACTTATGTTACAATCGCCAACCGAAAAAATCGCCAACCTCCACCAAAGGGACAGTTTTAAAGCTTTTTGTTTAATAAAAGTTGTATCTCAATAATCTTGTGGCTGAAGTAGTTTCCAACCAACTCTTTCCGCCTAAAATGGGAAATTAATAGGACCTGGTGCTACAAGTCGCTCCATTTGCTTGATGTTAATCTGACGTGATTCAAGAAAGAATTTGGTTCATCTCTAGTAATATATATATATATATATATATATATATATATATATATATATATATATATATATATTTATATATATATATATATATATATATATATATATATATATATATATATATATATATATATATATATATATATATATGTTACGGTTAAAGCCCGAAATGCGTAAATGTCCGAATTTACAAAAATGTATGTTCAATCTACGTTTACCTACAAATTTAGACTGCATTCACATTAACTCTTTAATTATTTTTATTAAAAAATAATTTTGTAGCAGACCCTAGAATGATTTCGTAGTAGACCCTAGAATGATTTCCTAGAATTGTAAAGGCTAACGGCTTCGCTAGCTCTCACGGGCACGCGGGAGGTCGCTGCGCTCCCCCCGCTTATCCCTCCGAGGGGCTTTAGATTTCAACTTCGGGGGACGTAGGAGCCGGGATAAGCAAACATGTCGCACTGCGTGCCGCATGTAGGAACGGATTATATAGAATCTATTAATGGATTTCGGTACACTTCGGTTCACATTTTTTGTAAATTCGGACATTTACCGGTAAATTCGGACATTCGCCGATTTCGGGCTTTAACCGTAACATATATGTATATATATATATATATATATATATATATATATATATATATATATATATTATATATTATATATTATATATTATATATAAATATATATATATATATATATATATATATATATATATATATATATATATATATATATATATATATATATATATATATTTATATCACATATAACACCTTTTACTTTTATTTGTTGACTTTTGCATTAAGTGTGCTTGTCCATCTATCGATATATCGATATATATTTTGCTTAGATATAATACTCTGTTATGAGTTCTTACTTTGAGTGTATCCAAAAATGCTGCAAAACAATATTTTTTGTCTAAAGACTGTCTTTATCCTATGCACATCTTTACCTGGTTTGGAAGTTGTATAATATAGTTTGCAAATATTTCCAGGAAAGGCACTTATGAGGAAATCAGTCCGTTTTCCTTCTCATGCTCAGATACTTTTAACAGTGAGTAATCTGCTGGTTTTATCGTCTCTCTTTAGAATATATTAAATCTCATCTCGTTCACTTAACCATAGACCCTAAGCATGTTTGGGAATATTATATTTTATTATGGACGCTTACTACAACCAAAAATGTATAAATTTGTTTGACAAAGAGACTTTTAAAACCCATACTGCCTAATGTATAAAACACTGTAAACCACTTTTTCTTGTGAAACACTCCAAACACTTTTGATTATATTTTAAACCTTTATCCTAGCCGAAACCAAATAGGCAATAAATTCATGGCCCATGACACCCTATCGCCATAAGTTGCACGTATATCCAACTGCTTTTTGATCGTGAATTCTTTCAATGCAGTGAAAGCCGATTTCAAAGTTGATTAAATTCCATATTTTAGTCGGATTAGATCAAATTGTCTATACGAAGGGGACCTGGCTTGTTGTAAAATTTCTAATGCTTATACGAAACATTTAGCCTCTTATTTTTCAAATAATCAGTTATCGTATTCTCTGAAGCAGTCGGCAACGGCCACTAAATATTTTTTAGGCATAATTATAGCGATACAAGTATTTTAATAACCGCTCAAATCTGCGTGCATTTGTTGTGCACGCATGTTAGAACAAACCAACTGCGTTGCATACATGTTCCACAGTCAAATAGCAGTATTGAATTCACACAGCCATTCTATATGAATGATTCATGTGGATCTATGTGCGGCATGTCTTTGTTTTTTTGATAATAATTTTGTGACTTAGATCTGGATTTTCTGTGCTTATTCTTAGTGTTTTGCGTAATCCTTGCCATTAATCGGATTTATTGTATGTTACAAACTTGTCTGACCACTAGTGTTTTGTAATATGCATCACTTTGATTACTTGTATTGCACTCTAATTTCAACATACCTCGACAATTATTTTTCGGAATGTCTATTTCGGTCAGTTCCTTTCAGTGAGTTGAACCAATAATCTGTACAGCTTCTTCAAGGTCTATGTCATATATAAATCAGCATATATTGGTTCTTCTATCAGATGATGTCCAAGTGTACATCTTTCTTGTGTTGGCACTTTTTACTTTCTATTGGCTATTCATAGCTGATTCATTACTATATATTCGACATCTTTCTCTTTTTTATACGGAGTGTGTTTTTGTATCATATATTGCCAGTGTCGGTTATGAAAACGCAGTTGAGTCTATTAAACTTTATTTGGTTTTGGAAAGGTAATCAATATTCACCTGCCACAATTCGTTGGCGTTCCCCTTGAAACAGTCTAAAGACAAACATCTGAAAGACAGACACTTATTACGCTATCTGTTCGGAAACACTCCAAACACTTTCGTATGTTCCAGTTATAAACTCTTCGCGTAGATCATAGATATATCGGGTTGGCCCATGACACTCTAAAGCAGTGATTCGTATATAACCAACTGCTGTTTGATCGTGATTTTTAACAATGGAGTGAAACCAAATTTAAAGTTGATTCAGTTCTATATTTTAGTCGGATTAGAGCATCTTGCTTGCTATAAAAATTTTGCAAAATATTGCAAGGTGCAAAATATGCAGTCTCTTCTTGTTTAAATGTTCGGTTATACGATGCTGAAGCAGTCGGCTCTACTAAATAACGGGTGATTTTTTTGTGGTTAGGATTTTCATGCATTAGTATTTGACAGATCACGTGGGATTTCAGACAAGGTGTCAAAGAGAAAGATGCTCAGTATGCTTTGACATTTCATAATGAATAGACTTACTAACGAGCAACGCTTGCAAATAATTGAATTATATTACAAAAATCAGTGTTCGGTTCGAAAAGTGTTTCGCGATTTACGTCCGATTTATGGTCTACATAATCGACCAAGTGAGCAAACAATTAATGCGATTGTGACCAAGTTTCGCACTCAGTTTACTTTATTGGACATTAAACCAACCACACGAATGCGTACAGTGCGTACAGAAGAGAATATTGCGTCTGTTTCTGAGAGTGTTGCTGAAGACCGTGAAATGTCGATTCGTCGCCGTTCGCAGCAATTGGGTTTGTGTTATTCGACGACATGGAAGATTTTACGCAAAGATCTTGGTGTAAAACCGTATAAAATACAGCTCCTGCAAGAACTGAAGCCGAACGATCTGCCACAACGTCGAATTTTCAGTGAATGGGCCCTAGAAAAGTTGGCAGAAAATCCGCTTTTTTATCGACAAATTTTGTTCAGCGTTGAGGCTCATTTCTGGTTGAATGGCTACGTAAATAAGCAAAATTGCCGCATTTGGAGTGAAGAGCAACCAGAAGCCGTTCAAGAACTGCCCATGCATCCCGAAAAATGCACTGTTTGGTGTGGTTTGTACGCTGGTGGAATCATTGGAACGTATTTTTTCAAAGATGCTGTTGGACGCAACGTTACGGTGAATGGCGATCGCTATCGTTCGATGCTAACAAACTTTTTGTTGCCAAAAATGGAAGAACTGAACTTAGTTGACATGTGGTTTCAACAAGATGGCGCTACATGCCACACAGCTCGCGATTCTATGGCCATTTTGAGGGAAAACTTCGGAGAACAATTCATCTCAAGAAATGGCCCGGTAAGTTGGCCACCAAGATCATGCGATTTGACGCCTTTAGACTATTTTTTGTGGGGCTACGTCAAGTCTAAAGTCTACAGAAATAAGCCAGCAACTATTCCAGTTTTGGAAGACAACATTTCCGAAGAAATTCGGGCTATTCCGGCCGAAATGCTCGAAAAAGTTGCCCAAAATTGGACTTTCCGAATGGACCACCTAAGACGCAGCCGCGGTCAACATTTAAATGAAATTATCTTCAAAAAGTAAATGTCATGGACCAATCTAACGTTTCAAATAAAGAACCGATGAGATTTTGCAAATTTTATGCGTTTTTTTTAAAAAAAAAGTTCTCAAGCTCTTAAAAAATCACCCATTATTTTTGCCATTAAATCCTTGTCCTATATGGATTGTTTTTTTCTTGCTACAGTAAAATGTATAACCAAGATATGCTTACTTATCAACGTCAGATTGGTGTACTAATATTCGTGTTACGTCTCAAAGATTTTGCCTTTTTAATAATATTTTTGAGTCTAGTTCTTTTGCCAAACATACTATAGCTTCTGAATTTTCTGTGTTTATGTGCCTCAAATTACAATCTTATCTGACCACTACTTTGCTGTAATATGTATCACTTTGATTCTTCCTTGTATTGAATTCTTATTCCAACATCCCTCCAAATTATTTTTCGGAATACCTTTTTCACACAGATCGTTTGACTGAGTTGTGTAAGTGACTTGTACACCTTCTGCCAGGTCTGAATATATATAAATCAGCATATTGATTCTTACATCGGACGATGTCCAAGTGTGACTCTTTGGCAGAATCTAGTGCGTTTTTATCGAGGTTTGACGTCATATTGAAACATATGTTACCAACTGGCTTGGATAGGTGATCAGAGCGTTCCTCTTGAAACATTTGACATGGATTGATCCCTAAACACACATAAGCCTATACTTTTACCATTACAGTGTACCCCCAAATTGTTGTTTGGTCGACTGTATATAGTAATCTTTCGTCGGTAAAAAAATCTTTAATGATTTTTGGATTAACTTAAATTTTATATCTTATTTGTGTTATTCATACACTCATTCCATCGTTTAGAATGCCAAGATTGTTGTTTTATATTCTATTTGTGTATATATTACGCGGTTTATATGTATTGGTTTTGGTCTTATGTGCTAAGTTGGTATATGCTTCCCAAATAATTTTCTTAGTCTCGACTCGAGCATATCGACTATCCATACGGAATCCGAGGGGGGAAAACTTCATGGTATACATAATATAGTGAAGCGATTATAGTAGACGTACTAAAAATGGAATGAATATAGTTGTTGCTGGATTTTTATTATTTTTATTTTAAGTTTTGATAATTTAATGGCAATTAATTTAATGATTATTGTTGTAAAAAGTGTATATATAAGCAGAAATTGGAATGTTATACAGGATTTCTTTATCATCTTCTTTATTTTCTTATGTTTTCGTTCAGAGTATTTTGAACAATTCTATGTGATTTAATGATTATTGTAATTACATTGCGCGAGTTTAGGTTTTTCAGCATTTTTTCGTCTTATAAACATGTATAATATAATAATTTGGCCTTGCGGGATAATGAAGCGTTGAATACAGCCATTCGAACTCAATTTGATGAACACATCATTCTCATAGTATATGCACCGTCTATATACATTTTATACACCTTGTGTGTTAGACACTGTGGCGACATGTATAAATATCCAAACATCTGTTAAATTTTCCGAAGCATATGTATTATGTGCATGCATAAATATTAGAGAACGTTTCATTTCGCATATTCACATAAAAAATGTTGTTTTGTGTGTTTGTGTATAGTATATATGGATGGGTGTGTGAAAATACGCGATAAAGCGCAAAATTTAAAATTCACACTCGAGTGTTTAGCGCTTCCATTGTTGTTGTTTTTGTTAACTCTTTTTTTTTTATTGCACGATAATAAAATCATTTTAAAGTGTCGAGAACGATTTTTATAGTTTCCATATAATAAAGAACTAAACAGAACACAGACACAACTTACATATTATAGTGTAAATTCTGTTGGTTAAATTTTATATTTTGGCTTTTTTCGACGAACGAGGTAATTAATTAATTTTAACGACAGTGATGACAATATTTTGTACATATACCACCACTTTTTACATATATGCACGGTTTACTTCTATATGTCACTTTATATATGTACTATGGGAAATTACATGTGACTGGAACCGCACAAAAAAATGATTCATACACACATTGCTTGTTAAATAACAACAACTCATTTATAAAGTTTAATTAGTTTTTAATTGCCGTTAAGATAAGTAGTTCATTTGATATACAATAAAAATAAAAAATTGTTTTAATTGAATATAATTACGCGGGGGTCGATAACTTCAAGACGTGTCTGCTTCGTATACAAAGTCGTAATCTTTTTGATCATATTATACGTACCGCGGTTTCTAATAATTCAAATGTGGCATTTTCCATCAGAACTAATCAAAATAAATCAATTTAATTTGATTTAATTGATAATTAAAATTTTGTCATTCCATTTTTAGTAATATAAAACCGAAAGAATTTTAATTATATATAAAATGAAATGTTTTAGATTGGTGAAATATTTTAGTTTTTTCAATTAATTAAAAATTTTAATTAGATAATGTTTTCTTGATATTAAATTTATGGGTTAGCATAATTATTATCCTCACCTACCGTCATTAGTGAAGCTTTTTTGATTTTGGATTTGAATTTCAAACTAAGTAGGTTAAATACTTTTGACACAGATTTCTGACACTCGAATGAAATATACAGATTTCAAGCTTGAGCTGTATACACCTTGTTACCAAAGATAAACGTATAGTGAGACCGCAATACATTGTAGGCCACCAAAGATGGACGAAATGAAACCTATGGTTGTACCTGGCATTTATGTAAACAAACACCGAAATTTAATCGATATACTATAATTCCGAAGTCAACAATAGTGAAAAATAAAGGCCTGCAACAATTCAAACTGTTGAAGAAGAGCCATTGGTTATACGAATTGAGGAAAGTATACCAACCGCCATCCCAGTATCACCATCATATATATAGTTAAACCATGATACTAAATGGTAGATATCGTTTGTGTGTAGATTCGAAAAAGCTCGTTGGCATAACAGGGCAGCGAGAGTATTATGAAATTTCGATATCGAAAAATCCGCTATTATAAAACTAAAAAGGCAAACCGAAATCGGATTTTCCGAAAATCGTTTCTCTAAATCCGGCTGGCGTTTAGTTGGCCAATTCCACTTTATGTTATCAAATTTATTAATTTTGTGTTATCGAAACTTAGCAACTTCAGTAATAATAAAAAAATTTACATCGGATTAGATTTTCCGATATAGGAAAAAATCCAAAATCGTATTAATCAAAATGGCTCTCCAGAGTTTTTATTCCATACCTGACTTTGTTATGTTGTGATACCACTTTTATGTACGGCTATACTACCGATTTTTCGTATAGAACCATCTGCGCATTGCATAGCTCCATGTCAGCCTATAGTACTGACATGAACGATGGGACGGCCCATGGATTCTAAATTTGACAGGGGATCCAGATGTGATCATTCACACCAATGATTGCACCACCAAAACGATCGATGGTGAAAAATTCCTTTTTGCATCTTGCCCCGGATCGAGATTGGAACTCGGTACCTCCCACTCCCCCGCCCACGTGGCGCAGTGGTTAAAGCTGCGGGCTGACTGTAGCCTGATACCTGACTTTGATCGTATATTAATAAAATTTAAACGCACCAATCTCAGATTTGTCCGATGCTCTTTGGTGTAAATCCCATACTATAGAAGAAGAATCGTAGGATAACACAGCTTAAACTACTTTTTCTCGGCCTCAATGGTTCCTGAAACTCTGACTGGACTAATGGATTTTATTCTGAGTGTCGACCTAAAATCATACGCTATTATTAGGTGATAGTATAATATATATCGGTGCGTATAAGAACTCCGTAAAGAATTTAAAAATTTGCTACCAAATATTGACTCTTTAAAAATTGAATTTAGAGAAATTTATATTCTTACATGAAATATCTCGGTTGTGATAAGGTTTACGAGACTACCCTATTCCGAAGTATGTCAAAAAAGCTCGTAGAATTTTAGAAATTGTTGAATGGGATCGGAGGTTTATTCTAAATCTTACGACTCTTCCTGCACCAAATTCAGACATTCTAAACTTTTTATTTCGTTATAACTGAAGAAGATAATTCGGAATTTAACGGAAGGCACTTAATAACACGAGATCAAAGTTAGTTGTTTAAGTTGAACGCTTAAGAGAAGCTTAAGGTTCAACAATATCAAATTGAGGGAGATTTTTTGTGTTGGTCTCGATACCCTTTCTTAAGAAAATTGATTAGTCCAACTGTCACAATGACAGATCATATTATAGTTTCGAGTTTCTCTAAGATCAAGCTTCTTGGAGGAAAGTGAGTGCCAGCCGAAAATTATTATATAGTGGTTGTTAAAGCACGAGTAATACTGAGTAAAGTGAACATACCATAATGATTCCATGATCTAGTGCTGTGATGTGTTTTAAACGAAGTGCGAGTCGTCAACCATTTCAAAGCAGATTTTGGACATTCTCAAGTACCGTATACGAGCTTTGTAGCAAATATACGTTATGTATTCCGCTTACAGTCAGACTCAACCAGAATCAATCACGTATTACTTTACTGTGCTCGATAAATTGTGATTTTTAACTATTGAAGTGGATTGCATCTGATTTTGAATCCAAATCTATTTATGCCTTCGCCTTCCGTTATCATCGAGTAGTCCCCAACGAAGGCGCTTTTATTATTCATCATCGTTTACTTGAATGGCGTCATCGTTAACCGGGTCGACTAAATTAAAGATTATATGGCTCGAACTTATCATTTCAATTCAAACGCCAATTCAATAGTCGGCATTAAGACTTGATATTTCGTTTGTCCGATCACAATTGTTGTATTTTTGTAGCAAAAGTTTGTTCTTAATTAAGGCGGCTAAATGTATGTTACACACTGTACAGTCATTCGATAACACTTGAGTGGCGTAAAAAAATCACTTCTTATATTCTTTCTAAGCAGATGAATTCAGTCGCTTCAAGGTGCTATAACTCCATAAGATTCTTTTTCTGAACAGCTGTCTGAACCATAATATAATTATTGCAGCATGTGTTTTGTACCCATCTAGTTTTTTTATAAACAAAACGTCGCACTTCGTGCTTGTGTTTTTTATCATTCTCAACATATGATGTCGATCATTTAGCGATCAGAATTTGTAAATAATGAACACAGCGAACATCATGATCGAGAGTTGAAACCTTAGGCATTATCATCGTTATACATTACGAGGTGTAAAGATATATACTGTGTATGGTCATCACATGTGAACATTCCTGTAAACAATCAACCGTATGATTGATCATTTTACTGTGCTTGTAGACCGTGTATACAATCTGTAAACTTTTGTTAATCATTTTTCATTGACCTTGAAATTGATTTGATGGGAAATGGATGCCGTTTGGGGCAGAAACATTATCTTCCAAATAAAATTGTGGTTCGAACGAATTTTTTATTCACCGAACAAAGCCACAAAACTCATCAGTACCTCGTCTTGTAGCCAATGGCTTTAAAGATGATGTTTATCGCATATAATGGTTAATAAGAAATGTTAATAATTCTATATCTAAGAATAAGAAAATATTTTTTTATGTATTATATTCTTCAGGTCTATGTACATGTATTAACAAAGTCTTAAATATCTCCTTGTCTATATACATACATATCTTACTAAATGGTATTTTTATAAGAAGCAACATAAGAATAAATCCAGCAACAACAAAACATAAATAAAATTTAATTAATTTAATTAGTTGTTTTTCTTGTTTTATCTATTTTTATTTCGGTTATCTGATGAATTAAAACGAAATATATAAGAAGCAGAACGGTTATAAGAACTAAAGGTATAGAATATATATACGATATAGATTGCTTTAGTTTGGCTGTTTGTGGTTTGAGTGCGCAAAAAATAAAATTAATGAGAGAAATTTACTTGCCATACAATCATGTATACATGGTAATGAGACACATGGTCTCGACTGTATTTTGTCTTTGACTTTACGTTTTTATCTTAAGTAGCCCATTTAAAAATATATATATATATACTTATATGTATGTACTTAAGATAAGCGGCAGAAGCTCACGATTTTTATTTATATATGCGGTTCGTGATTTCTTTATATATGTATGTATATAAGTATGTATGTCTTTGTATATATAATATATTCGCACCGCCAACCAAAATATCCACGACCACAAGTTCCTCCTGGGGACGATTCATTTCCTTTTAATTATTTATCATATATAAATAAATTTTGGTTGTAATTAAATAAAAAATTCGCGTTGAAGCGGTAACCGCGCGTATATATAAAATTTTATTTGTTTATATATACGAGTGTGGTTAAATAAACAACTGACATGATTAGATTAGATTGTGAGCGTATCACACGGAGTCACACGTTTTTTTTTTTGGGAAGCAACCGAAATTTGTTATTGATTTATAATTTCTATGTAATTCCAGACGACTATACATTATAGTCGTCCCGATAAGAATTTTTTTTTTATCGGATCAGTTTTTATCGTGTTTTTCGGTTATGAAAACACCAATTTAATAATACGCCCGGGTGTTTGATGTATATTTTGATTGTTATTGTTTTTTTTTATCTCAATTATTTAATTACCAAATTATTAATTAATGGCACGTTTTCTATGTCACAGTAGTAAGTAAACAAACACGATTAGGTCACTTGAAGATAATGTTTTATTAAATGATTTTTATGGTGAGATTGATTTGGTATATATGTACATATATCGTATAGCTATGATTTATTTGATTTATGATAGCTGCCATATATCAATTCACCCTCATTAACTTTTCACATACATATCTCGAAATATATTGACGTGCGGTAAAACCATCTGTTGTAAATGATATATTTTATATATTGTCTGTCTATATCTTAAATATGTACATTAAAACTTGGATTCGTCATAAATTTTCTTTTAATACTCTCATTAAAGATCAATTCAAAACATTTCATTAAAATTTATTTTTATTTCTTATAATTAAATTATTTTTATTTGGTGTGAACATAAAGTTTCTTAGAATTTTTTGCCTGTGTATATTGGTTTTGTGTATACACATGTATGCTTTTCAAGTTAACATTTTTTTTTTAGTTTTGGTTTTATTTGTCTAATTTAAGATGTATTTGTATAGTTGGTACACAAATTATATTCCTATCTTATCTTCGAGCATCCTATATGAGTTATGCCTATATGTATCGTATCAATACCCAACTTAGACCAAGATTTTATATTTGTGCCATAAATATGTGGTATCACAGATCAATAGGGCTTATAGTAAAGATTCTAGAGTTCCGATTTGAATGAGACAATTTCGAGCTGTCCCAAATGTATAACTATGCTAATACCCTTAATATATGTTGTATATCAATGACCAACTTGCACCAAGATCTTATGTTGAAGTTTGGCATAGCTAAGAGTTAATAGACACCTTTATTGTGGCTGATCAAACTATCTGCAATTGATTACTATGAACTTTTAAATACAAGGACTTCTCCTACTGTCTTGGTGAAAGATAACCTTATTTTATTTGGATTCGTTTTTTGAAGGATCTCAGTCACTAAACTGTCTTGCGATTTAATTGTCGAGTACATAATATCGGTTTATTTATACCTAAGACTGTAGGTTCATAATTTGTTGTTGGAGAGCATCCATATTTCATCTATCCTATAAAATATCAAAACATATTTAGTCCTGCACATGTTGGTGTTTCGGAATACCAGGAAGCATTCATTTGAAAATGGTAATTAAAATTAGCCGGTATTTAAATATCATTCCGCATAACCAGGTATTGTCTTTTAAAAAACGAAGTGGAAATAAGATACATAACAGCATAGTTTATTTTATGTGTCCTAGTGGATCATACGCCAATTTAGCATCACAAAGTGTTTTCGTTGACTTAAATCTTAAAGGCTGTGGAGAAACCGTTTCTGTGTATTGAATCTGAACAAAATATCGTTATAAACAAGATTATGCTTACTGATTTGATGTTAATGCCTATATAGTTGGTATATTCGAAGACCGGAGGACCATTTACATCTTTTCTTATATTCACAGAATTTTTGTTTTTACCTCGAGAAAGATGCATTTTACTACCTCTTAAGTTATAAATTGACTTCGAAATACATAATAATAACTTTACTTTATTCTTTAACATCTTTATCATTTAAATCTAAGCTTTCGAATAACCGTGGTTCTAGTTTGATATCATAAATCATTAATATCTAAAGTTATCTAAATATCTAGAGTAATATCTAAAGTTTTTAAAGTTATCAGAACTGTCTGCTTTGCTTCTGCGGTAAGAAATCTCCGAAAATGAACTACTTCCTTCTTACCCTCCATGACATTCTATCACGTTGATGTCAACGGCTGTAAAATTGATTGGACGACTGAAAGTTTTAATTTAGTTTCTTGATCAGCAAAAAATAATCCTTTGTTTTCTTGCCTTGAATTTTGAATTACATCACGAATAGGCGATTATGAGTAAACTGTGAGATAAGATGGGCCAGTTCGGACAATTTAAATTATTATATACGATAAGTATCTCCTACGTGTTTATATATACATCATTCAGCTTCACAATAATATTAGATGATTGATCATAATCCTGAGTATCTATGGTTTTAAAGTTTTTGTATCACAATAGAAAGGCCAATTATGAATGCAAAACCATTTAAAATAACTAAATAATACTACTTTTTGTCGGGGTGTTCAATGTGGCGTCCTATGTAATGGTTTATAACACATGTTATTCAGCATTAGCTTAATGTTATGACTATGTAATGTTATTGATAAAGATCAAAAACTGTTTTCACGATGTTTTGAAAATCCTTAACTGATACCATAATCAGATAAAAACTTATGTAATAGCCGTTGGACCAATTTGAACAATTTAAATTATTTGATTCGATAAGTATCTTCCACGTGTTTATATACATCTTTCAGTTTTACAATAATGTTAGAAGATTGATCATAATGGCTTTTCTTGTACACTGCAGTTCACTTGAATAGGAACGACGGTTTTTTGGAATATTTCGAAATCGATCCAACTTTTTCAATATTTTTTTTTTACAGAATTATAAGTTTTAATTTAGCAGTAAATATTAAAGGAAAAACAAATTTATTTTTTCATGATTAATTTTGCTTTCTTGTTTTTTTCTAAAATAATGGAAAATTTGAATGTTCACTTGAACAAGAACGATTAACTAATCTTAATAAAAAGTTATATTATTGACTAAAAATTTAATTGAATTCGAATTATTTTTAAAAATTAATTGAGTTAACATGGTTTTAATAATGTGTACTACTTCCCTTATTAAAAATAACTTCATACAACCTGCTTGAGTTGGAATCATACAAAGATTTAAAATAATCTAAAGAAATTTGGTTCCAGGCTTCATTTATCGCCTTAATAAGATTTTCTTTACTGTCGAATTGTCGACCACCTTCGTAAACTTTCCAAGACAGCCAACCCCACACGTTTTCCTTGATATTGAGATCAGGAGAATACGGAGGCCACGGCATAAGCTGTACATTTTGCTGCGATATCCATTATTTGATTATATTAGCTGTAAGGATAGGGTCATTATTTTGCGGATATATATCCATGACAATGGCCCAAAACTATCATTGAAGCGGGGAAATACTTCTTCGAGGATGCCCTTGTTAATTGCTGCTGTCTTTTTTCCAGTTGGAAATGACAAATCTCCCGAACCATAAAATTATATAGCCTCCCACACCACAACGCCTCCTTCCCGGCTGTGGTGTTTTGCTAAAAACTTTTCTTCTGTTCGAAGGTCGTGAAAATAATAATTAAACCCATCGGGGCCATCGAGGTTAAATTTCTTCTCATTAGAAAAAACGACACGTTTCCATTTTTCAGCCCATGTCATAAGCTGCCTCGAGAAATCTAACCTTTTCTGTTTCCTCTCCTTATTTAGAGGTGGTTTCTTCTAGAGCTTTCTTCGAATAAGGGGATCTGCTTTTTAATCACTCTCCATTCTGTTATTTGGCTGGCCTCCACACCAACTCTAGCTTTAATTTTTGCACAAGATTGGATGCTGCCCTTAGCACGTTCCGCTTATCAGCTGCAGATGTGGCCTCAACAGTTCGTCCTTTATTGTTTGAGCCATATTGTCTTGGATTTTTTTGTAAAATTGAAGATAACAGTCTTACTATCTTAATTGCTTGTAGAGAATAATTTTCGCTGTGCTTGAATTTAGGCTATTTCTTCCACTATGTTTTTTTACTATATGGTCGTTTTTATTCAAGTGAAACAAACAAAAATCACACTTTCTAAGAAAAACATAATAAAATAATATTCTTCTGGCCTACAAATTTATTTTTGTTTAAAAATCATGTAATTTTAAACTAGTGCTAATCCTGTAAAAGTCAATCTTGCAAA
Source organism: Tipula lateralis (assembly GCA_963932295.1). Lineage (NCBI taxonomy): Eukaryota > Metazoa > Arthropoda > Insecta > Diptera > Tipulidae > Tipula > Tipula lateralis. Next base: position 157,364,192 of record OZ010736.1, on the reverse strand, counting down.
GGTTGGACCGATTTCCAAATATATTCCAAAAAACCGTCGTTCCTATTCAAGTGAACTGCAGTGTATATGTCTCAAAAGAAAATTCAATTAATGTAAAAACATTTAAAATAACAATAATACTAATTTTCATCGGGGTCACCAATATGGATTCATATATAAACGTATATAACACATGTTATTTAGCACCAATGTTTTTTAAATCCTCTACTGGTACCAAACTAAAATTAGAACTTGTTCCAAAACTTATTACATGTAAAGTCGTTGGACCAATTTGTACAATTCAAATTATTATATACGATAGGTATTTCCTTCGTGTTTATATATATCATTCAGTTTCAATACTGAACATAATCCAATTACGATATTAACCCATGCCAATTATCGTTGATGTACGACTGAATAACTATGGTTTAAAAGTTTTTCTATCACAATAGAAAGGCCAATAATGAAACACAAAAACATTTAAAATAACTAACTAATGCACGTAGCATTAGGAGTCAACAAAATGGCGTCCTATGTAACTGTGTATAACACATGCTATTCAGCACTAGCTTAATGTTATGACTGTTTAATGTTATCTTCACAGTCAAAAAAATGTATCACATGTAATCGTTGTTGGGTCTACTCGATTTCAATTATTGAATAACTAAAAATTACTAATTTTGGTCGGAGTCACCAATATTTATATAACACATGTTATTTACCACTTACTTAATGTTGTAACTATGTTATGTTATGGACAGATATCAAAACCTAGTTTGGATGTCTATCAATAGCATTACATGGTCATAACATTTATTTGGTGCTAAATAGCATGTATTTTATACATTTAGATAGGACGAATACCATATTGGTGCAATTTAGAAATCCTTTGGTACCAGTAATGGATTTTCAAAACGATGTTTACTTGTATCACAATCAAATTATAACTTGTTCCAAAACTTATTAAATGAAATAGTCATTCGACCAATTTAAATTATCACAATAGAAAACCTAATAAAATGAATGCAAAAACATTTAAAATAGCTAAATAATACTAATGTTCGTCGGGGTCACCAATACGGCGTCCTTTGTAACGATATATAACACATGTTATTTAGCACTAACTGAATGTTATGAATATGTAAAATTATTGATAGATATCATAACTCACTTTTGATATCTATCAACAACATTACATAGTTATAACATTTAAGTAGTGCTTAATAACATGTGTTATATACATTTTCATAGGACGCTATATTGGTGAACCACGGAAATTCTTTAGTATCGAAATCCAATACGGTTTTCTTGAAAATCCTCTACTGAGTACGAAATCAAATTGAAACTTGTTCCACAGCTTATTACATGTCAAAGTCGTTGGACCAATTCGAACAAGTTATATTATTTGATAAGATAACTAACTCCCACATGTTTATATACGTCATTCAGTATCACAATAATGTTAGAAGAACATAATCCAATTTCTATTAAGCAATGCCAATTATTGTTTGTGTACGGTTGAATGGTTTAAAAGTTTTTGTGTTTATGTTGCAATATTAAGTTCAATAAAATGAATTCAAAAACATTTAAAATAACTAAATAATACTAATTTTCATCGGGGTCACCAATATGGCGTCCTATGCAACTGTTTATAACACATGTTATTATGCATCGACTAAATGTTATGACTTTATATAATGCATGGAACTGGGAATCTAAATCAATGAAATCCCTAATTAACCCAGTTATTAATAAATCTTCTAAAAATAGAAAATTTTAAATCCACTGATATCACCATCACCGTCATAAAATGCATGAATTTTATTTATTATCGCGTGTGCCATATAGAGTACATTGTGTTTGTAAGTTCTTTCCACTGATAATGATAAAGTTTTTTTTTTTAAATTTCTTATCTTATATCCGGTTGTGTTATATGAATGTATACATACATATTATTTCTTCTTTTGATAACATTATATAGACATAAGATAATTTATGAGTTCAGAAGCTTAATTTTGATATGTTATGTATGTTTTTTAATGGCAGCATTGCATTTGTAATTTTATAGTGTTAATTAAAAAGTTTTTTTTTTGTGTAAATGAATGGTATGCACGATATGCTCGCATTGCATGATTGAACTAATTATTGTTTTGTTGTGTTTTTATGTTGTTGTCTTAGATATACATATATGTATGTTATATATGATGTTGGTGTTTTTATAATTAATTTCACCTCATATACCGTGTGGTGCCTTTTCTTATCATGTGATGATGTCTTTTGATAAAATTTAATTAAAAAATCATGCAAATTTTAATGAGTGTAATGTAACACATAAATAACGTGATGTATGTATCTATATATATAGTTGTATGTGTACCCTACACACTATATACATCTACGAGTATGTTATAACTTCTTATATATTGTAATATGAAATAGTATCACAACATTTAAAATTTATATCTGTAAACTAAGTCTATGCTTTAATGATATAAATTTTATTATACCAACCGCCCACAACATTTATGAGCAGGCATATGTGTATCACAACATAAATATTTCGTTTCTTGGTTGTCGGGTGCCGGTTATCGTAACGCCGTGCTCTGTATGACTGCTTTCACTTCTAGAAAATTTTCAGTACAGTTATTTTTAGCATTTCTTCAAATTAATCTTTTTCAGTTTTCTTATTATTATTATTGTCTTACTTCGATATCGCGGTGTGTATATACATTATATATATATGTTATGAATTACGACATTTTAATATGTGGATTTATTGAGAAATATGTCGGTGGGATAAGTTTTAAATTTCAAATATTAGAGATTTCTTGTTCGAAATAACGAGAAACATAAAAAACCTGTCTTGCTAATGATTTTGCTGTCGCATATTAAATATACACTCGTATGTAGATTTATAACCCTTGGTTACTTTGGTGTGATTAATCAGGAGGTATATACATGTACCAAATAAAAAATATGTTATATGTTCACTGTTGAAGGTGTATACATACTTATAAGTATGATACAAAATATATGTGTTTATAAAATGTATGTAACACCTACGCATAACGCGCGCACGTTATTAGTTAACAATTTGTACAAAAAAAAAATCAAGAAAAAAAATCAGTTCACATCGATCTACGTCTTATATACACAAATTCTGTTAAACATTATGTGAATATATACAAGACACAAGCGATGATTTATTGTGTTGCGGTCAAAATTTTTATCTGATTTATATCCAATGGTATACGCAGCTGTACCGCCACACACCTAGCGCGCACAATCATTCACCAAACCAGATGTTCGTTCAACATCTTTAATCGGCAAGTTCTTATCACGCATATATATTTTTTTGCACACCACAATCGAATGTCCATTCGCGTATATGTATATATATATATATATATATATATATATATATATATATATATATATATATATATATATATATATATATATATATATATATATATATATATATATATATATATATATATATATATATATAGTGATCTGGCACATATGGTGGTTGATGAAGTATAGTGTGAATCACGTATAAGTATGTAATCGATACAATTCATGTGTGTGCTATGTATAAATGATATAATCGCACACTTTGCGATAAAAATGGCGAGTAATTTAATATCTATATATCGTGCCTAGCACAATCCACATATATCGGACACACACACGCATCAAGTCAACGATCGTATATATATAAATAATTAAAAATGTGCTTTGCTTAATATCGCAAATTGATGCATAATAATTCAATTAAGTCTATTAGCGATTTTGCAATATATAACGGTGATGTTAGTTCGCGCGATGAATGAACATCTTATAACATTCTTTAAGACATATTTCGAAATGTAAATAAATTAAGCTCATGAATATCTGGTTGTGTAGGTTGGGACTGTTAAATATATCTTGTTTTGGGATGTGCGATGTTATATAGATAATTATCATCGCGTAAAATGCAAATGCACAGTAATAACACTCTACATATAAATATATTTATATACTTACAGTAGTGATCTTGTTGAATATTGGTTGAAGAATACGATATAACGTAGTTTTACCGTTATCAAAGTTTTATAACAACTCAGACTTAACCACATCGGTGTACGTGATTAATGATCTCATTCGAAGCGTCACCCACTTTACATGTGTATATGTATGTATACACTCAAAAAAATATATTATGTATCGCAAATAATTTTACCAGCTAATACATAAGTCGTGCTAATGGTATTTGGGGGAAATTTTTAAACTTATTTGCTTTGAATAATTTTATAATTCATATCAAATAATAATTCATTGAGTGGAACAACCAAATATTCACCGACAATGAAAGTTGATATTTAAGACAAACACTTTTCGTTGAGTTTAAGTAATAGTTATTATCAGTAGTAATATAAATGCTCACTGTAAATTATTTAAATACTTACCGCAAATTACTATAATTTTACTAAGAAACAATAAAAGTATCTACTTAAAATAGTATTAAGGGTAGTTTTGAAATATAAAAGAAATTTTTTTGTATATATATGTAATTCAGTTTATTTTGTATATTATTAACAGCTAAGTTGTTATTAAAATTAATAGCATATTTTATTAAAATATAAATAGTATATTTTATGTGATAAACAAATTATTTGGTTTTTGACAATACAAATTAATGTGGTAATTCGGTTATTAAATTATTAAAATTATTAGAAAAACAAACATTTGATACTTTTGAATGGTGCCTTAACAAGTATTTTAAAGATTCAATATAACTAAACTTTCTGGACTGAACTTGTCAATTCGATATAATGGAAGTGAATTTATTTAAATTATGTGTACCTAAATGATCTATGTATAAAAAGACACACAGTAATGCTGTTAAAGTTAGCCGAAAGTTTCCAGCCGAAAAAATAAAAAAATCGATAATGCAGATTGTGTCTTTGCTATTCCAGCCGAAAGTTAAAAATTGTATATTTTTTTGATTGTTTTCTAGTCGAAAAATTTTCTCCGACATTTTCCAACCAAAAAAAATTTGATGCTACGAAAAAATATCAAACTAACGGAAAAACACTTATATTAAAACTAATTAAAATACTCATATGTAATAATGTTTAAATTCAGAAATCTCTATAAAATCAACCTTTAAAGTGTTATGGCTGGATAGAAGTTTATTTTAAGCGGTTTGTCAATGGTTGTCACTGGAAAAAAATTTGGGTCAAGTTTCATGTGGGGAGTCCGGGAAAATTCGATTCATTGAACCCGTAGTACAAACTTCAAAAATCTCTATAAAATCAACCTTAAAAGTGTTATGGCTGGATAGAAGTTTATTTAGAGCGGTTTGTCAATGGCTATTACTGATTTTATAGAGATTTTACAAGTTTGTACTACGTGTTCAATGAATCGAATTTTCCCAGACTCCCCACATGAAACTTGACCCAAATTTTTTTCCAGTGATAGCCATTGACAAACCGCTTAAAATAAACTTCTATCCAGCCATAACACTTTAAAGGTTGATTTTATAGAGATTTTAGAAGTTTGCACTACGGGTTCAATGAATCGAATTTTCCCGGACTCCCCACATGAAACTTGACCCAAATTTTTTTCCAGTGACAGCCATTGACAAACCGCTTAAAATAAACTTCTATCCAGCCATAACACTTTAAAGGTTGATTTTATAGAGATTTCTGAATTTAAACATTATTACATATGAGTATTTTAATTAGTTTTAATATAAGTGTTTTTCCGTTAGTTTGATATTTTTTCGTAGCATCAAATTTTTTTTGGTTGGAAAATGTCGGAGAAAATTTTTCGACTAGAAAACAATCAAAAAAATATACAATTTTTAACTTTCGGCTGGAATAGCAAAGACACAATCTGCATTATCGATTTTTTTATTTTTTCGGCTGGAAACTTTCGGCTAACTTTAACAGCATCACACAGTATAACTTTTTATCACAGGCTTCACATGAAAACATTTTCTAAAAATTCATTTATACGAGTATATATTTAATTGAAAGTTAAATTTTCTAATAAGAAACTAAGTAGAATGAATTGATTAGTAAATTAAGTTAATTTAATTAACCGCAGGAGACTTATTTTTGGTAAGATTTAACTTAAATAAAAATTGTTCAACCAAAAATTCAAATGCGCTTGCACTTATCTGGATATTTTATATTCAGTCCACAAAAATAATAATAGCAGCTTTTATTGGATTATTCAAATCAACACTTTTATCCACAGTCGTAACAAATATTTTCTTGGCTGAAGAAAATTAGGAATCGTGTCATCAGCTTCTGCTTCCATCTTAAAAATTAATAAATAGTAAATTTAATGTTGCAAAGTATAGTAATGTTAAATATTTACCATATAATGATACAAAAAACTCTCCTGCACTTAATTTACTGGGTTTGATTTTAGAAGCAATGAACGTAGTTGGATGACTATGATTCAATAACATTAATCCAAATATGTTTAGGTATTGTTGTTTTAAATCTAAAGTAAAAACACAAATTCGTATGTTAATATAATACATAAATAATTTTACTAGTAGTTAATAGTAGTTAATACACTAACCGGAATCACATATTATTCCAAGATATACGTTGATAATTGTATTGGTCAATTTAAAATAATGTGTTCTCTTCAATCTAAAATTTGAAAATGTACAGTGAGTATCAACTATTTTTTCTTTAAAAGTTTTAAAATAAACATAAATACTCACACCATTTCAGGTTTGTTGTCCAATATTCTCCTGATCAATATTGTTATCTGATTTTCTACATTATTCTTCTAAGTATTTCTAGTTGTATTATATTGGAACAATTTTTTATTTGTAGGTTTTCTGAGTTGTTTAAGCCAGATGTTATGGTACATGTTCTATGCTTCAAGAAACTTTTGGTTTTACGTTCCTCCATTTTTCAGTTGATTTTGATTAAAGAACAATTTCTTCAGAATTTTTTCATTTTCAATTATTTCCTAATTAATTTTAAGGTTAGGATTTATTATTATTTTCCCTTATTAATTTTTAGGTTAGGATCTATGTAATCTTAATTTTTACTTTCCACATAAAGTTTTAACTACTATATCAATATACAATTCTAATTGATGCAACAATTGCATCTATCACTTTAAATAGTAAACACTACATAATTTAACCACTTTTGTACTATTTTTTTCACTAATATTACACATTAAACACGCGACGCTTAAACCGGAATGAAACTATAAATCATGTGGCTTCACCGGAATATTTTCACAAAATACTAATAGTAGTTGCATAATACTAAATGTTTGCGGTAAACACTAAATATTTCTTATAGTTCTCATAAATATTATTCTTATTTCTGAGAAACAATATTATCATTTACGTTTATTATTAAAATGCGAAATAACAAGTGTTTCCTATAAACACTTTTAGTATTTTGAAAAAATATTTAAACATTTTTCGATAATATTAAAATTTTAAATTATCAATTTTAAAGATTTTTTTACGGGTAGTGTTTCTGGGTAATTTTAAACTATTGACTGTAACACTAAATATTTCATACAAACTTTATTTACTTGATCGAAACAGTGGATTGGTTATAGTAAATATTCATGAAATAGACATTTTTTTCAGTGTACGAAAGTAATTAAAATAAGTCAAAGTTCTTAATGTACTTTTGTCCTCCCGCTCGCCTCTTAAATATTATGATCATTAATTTTCTTTGCCTATATGATGGAAATGAAGAGATTAAAAGATCAATAGTCACGCAAGGTCGTTGAAGTATTTTTGTTTTGTCTTAATAAAACGAGAATTTTGTATTGAAGGCTTATCGTGGCGGAGCCGCAATTTGTTCCATAATTCCAGAGAGGGTTAAGTACTGTCTATAAAGCTTAACCTAACAGTGTATGTAGAACGGGTGGAATCTTTTCCAATTGACCAGTAAATTTTCCAAGCCATCGTTTTTTTGGTTATATGGGCCTTTTACCTTAGCTAAATAGTTTGCTGAGTTTGTTCTTTTATTACAAGAACGGATGTACTTCCGTTTAATTTTATTCGCCTTTTATCAGCGATGCTAATTGTGGTTTATCTGTTGATTCATCATTGCTGTCCAAGGAAATCCTGCACTATGTTTTGTCAGTTTAGTATAGGCGTTGTTCAATTTAATTTTGAAGTATCTATCTGATATGATCGTCACCGTTTGTAGCTTAACCATTAAGAGAGCTTTTCATCACGCCGCAGTCTTGAGTTCCATTCTTGCCGTTGACTAAAAATTAACATGCACCGGTGACATAAAAAGCGCACCTATACGTTAAAAAGGTCGTAAAGTCTCAGTTGAGACGCGGTTAGGGCTGTTTACGATCTCTGAGCCATAGATTTTTTCTATTTGATATCTGCTTTAGTGCTTTTTCAATAAAATTTGTAATTCGACGTACTTGCTCAATAGAAGGTTTCTTACTTCACTTAATGGTTTTCGCGTTGAAGATTTTGTCGACATGTTTTGTCGTTGCCTTCCAGAGCGAATATTTTGTTATATTGCCATTTGTTTGCTATAGCTCAGATATGCACTCATAGTTTCTTTCGCGTCTAGCTAGATTGTTTTAAATCTTGAAATCGTTTTTGGGGTTTAAGGCACATCCAACTCTTTCGCAGTTCACTTATGATATATGTACTCCAACAGGAGTTCATATATTTCCCCAAGGTGCTTTAGAACTTTAGTATTTCCTGAAATTATTTCTGATCCAGCCACCATCCACTTTCTTATAGATGAAGGTTTGTCTTGTGGAATTCTAGTTTGATTCCATCCCCCTTCATACTCCTCTTTTTGCAGTAGGTAAACAACTGTCTGATTTCTCAAAAGCAATTGTTTTCCCTTATTTTTCCCATGCGGTTTCAATTATTATGAGTTTTTATAGGCATGTGATACATTCTGTAAGCTTTGATCCTGCATTAAGCATCGCTTGTAAAATGAGTTTCTGCGTGGAGGCAAAAATTATTTTTCTTATATTTAGGACAGCTTCTAGGTCTTGTTGGTTCAGTGCATGTGAATTCAAAAGCATAATTTTGGCGCTTTTAGACATTTAAAATTTACTTTAGAAACAGGCTCTTATTATTTTTCACAAACGTAACAACCTTTTTGACTATATAGAGAGTACTTTAGAATTGTCATTAATAGCCAATATTAGCTGTATGGATGAATTAATAGCTGTGGTAATGTCATTTTTTTGCATCCTGCTGTTCCTTAACATGTTTCTTATTTCGGAGTAAAGGAGCTACTTATGAACTTCATTTGGAAGCAAGCTTCTAGAATCCAACTTACTAATAAATCAAAAAGTTCTTTAAAGTATTTTATTCTTTAAATAACTATTGGAGAGGAGCAGATGGTTTCCAATTTTTAGTTATGCTTGATTGTTTACTGTTCTATTTGGACTTGATTTAGGTGATGCACCATAATTGTTGAGCCTTCGTTTTAGACTTGGAGCTTATCCAATCGGTTTCTTAAGTCTGGTCTCTTCAATTATTTCTTCATTGTCCATATAGTGTCTAGTTTTTCAATATTTATATACACCTTGTTTTAATATTTGGGTTTGTTGTGGTAATCGTCTGATTTGTACATTCGATTTTGCTTTTTCGGAGGCTTGAAATGCCTCGTATATCTTGTTCTCTTTTAAAGGACTTAGCTGTTTACTTTGAGGACTCGTACTTACTTGCACATTTATGTGTTGATGGAACAAAGTATAGATTGTTGTATATTTACTCCTATTTTACTCAGGAGATTTTATGGTTCTGGGAGACAAGAGCATTCACAGCATTCACTACAGTTTTCATTCGGTTTATTATGTAATAAATAATGCACCTCAACTCACTGTTGGGATTTTACATGTAAAAAAGGTCCCTGTTATAAATTGAAAAGCGATTTTTTTTAACCTTCACCTTAGTCGAGTTTTCACCTTAAGACGATTTTTAACGAAACTGACCTGTTATCATTTTAATTAAAATTAAAATTATTGTGACATTCAGTATGTAGGCGAAAAAATGGTACCCAGTTAAGTATTTCACAAATTCTATTCGTAAAATAGTAAGAAGATTTATTAACAGATGGGGCTTTAGTTACAATTCTTTTTACCAAGAGATGGCGCGTTAGTTTTTTTTTTACATAAAATCACAAATGTAAAAAATAATCTAATGTAAATTACACGTTTTTTATATGTAAAAAATCGTGTAAATTACATCGTGTAATTTACACGCCCAACAGTACTTTTCTGCGGTGAGGCAAACTTCATTTTTCTTATTTCTAGTACAGCTTCTAATTTTCCTTGGTTCAGTTCATTCGAAAGCTTACTTTTAGCGCTGTTAGAAACTTAAAAATTAATTTAGGAACAGATTCTTGTTATTGTTCACAAGTCTTACAACCTTCTTGAGTACAAAAAAAAATTTTATAATTGTTATTTCAGCCAATATTAGCTGTAGGTGTACGAATGTCATTTTTTGCAACCTGAAATCTGCTGCTTGAATAGCATTGATATTATAAACAGGTTCTTTATTTGGAATCAAGAATCTTGTATCCAATATTATATCAAAAAGCCCTTTATATGATTTTATCCTTTCAATAACTATTCGAGGAGGTTGGGTCCTAATTTTTAGTTGTTCTTGATTTTATCCTATTTTAAATTGATTTAGGTGATGCAAGTTTATTGTTACGCCTATTTTGTGGACATGACCTCTCGATTTCCTTAGCCAGCTGGAAATTCTTCGTAAATCTTATCCCCTCTGAGTACTTAGCTGTCTATTTTCAGGAATCATATTTACTGACGCATTAATGTGTTGATGCAACTTAGCATAGCTTGTGGTACATTTACTCATACTTCTCTCAGTAGATTTCATGGTACTGCGAGAGTAGAGCTTTCACTGCTACAATTTTGATTCGTGTTAGTATGTAATAAATAATCCACCCCATAATCCATTAGTTTAGCCCCTGTAGAAGTTGGACTAACTGGTTCAGTCACTGGTATATTCGGAGTTCTATGGTATAGTTTGTTCTACTTATTGCATTTGAGTTTTTTTTGGTCCGTGGGAGGTATTTTATTTTCTTCCTACCTTTGGTGCTATCCGGCGAGTATTTTCATATTCTGATGAGGGTTTTATGTTTCTCTAATTGCCTAGTAATATTCCCAATAATTTCTAGAAAGCTTATTCCTCCACACCGTTTAGGCTTTGTAAAAGCTCCGATGTAATAAAAATATATTAAAATTTAGTCACGGTTGTGTTAGACAATTAAACGGATATTAATCAGTTAATTCAACATATATATAAGAAACATATAGCAAATCATGTTTACTAATTATAATTGATTTTAAACAAAATTACTGTATGTCAATAAGCGTAAATTGAAATTAAACAGTTTACACAACTTAATTTTATCGTTAAGTGCTCTAAAGTGCTAATTGATTTCTTCATTCTTTTTTATTTCAGGTATGAATTTGTTATTTCTTTCCCATACATCATCCCGTCCAGTTTATTGAACGTAAGTATACATATACACTACGTATCTTATATATGTCTAAGCGCGTATATTTAACCGGAAAATGATAACCTAAGCACATATACTAAAATAGAAACTGTGATCTAAATACACAAACTGATACGTGTATGTTGCCCCAAGTATATACGTTGTGAAATTGGAACAAAACTATTTTTAGTTCAGTTTTTCATAATGAGTTCAATTCCAATGAACAAACGAATCCACTTTAAATCAACGAATGATGTCATCTTTTCATTATATACAAATAAATGCTTTTTATTTTATATACATTAGTTATAGATGACGACGAGTACATTAAGAATATATATATTGATTTACTTAAAAATTTATTTCTTGTTAAGTTAATTAACTAACATATATTATTGAGATATGAAAATTTTGTTTATTTAACATAAACATTATTTATATCTAATTAATTGATAATTAATCATAAGTATTTTTATTTAATTACTAATTAAAACTGAAAGACAATTTATCATAAAACAACAACAAATTGGGTCAAATTTTAATTGACTAAAAGGTGTTTCTTGTTACACGTTAATTTATATGTAAGATTTTTGTCTTGACTTTTTTTTATTTATTTTTATTTTATTACATTGGAAATTAATTATGCATTTTGTATGTATTTACATGTTGAGAGAAAGGTAAACAGATACACACACCTGTTTTGTGTACAAACATAAATTTCTTCTGACTGACTGTGTTAACCTGTTTGATTTAATTTTGCGTCTTTATTCGTTGCTTTTGCCAGCTTGGAACGATATAAATACAAACAACAGGCAGTTTTGAAGTGTAATTTGTCAAAATTATGTGGCACACTCATATATCAGACATCGCATATTATTATATGCTTTAATTGCATTCAAGTTATGTTTGTATAGCTCAAACACCTTGTCTAGTCTTTAATAGGTTTGTTTTATCCACGGTTTGGTGTTTTTTAACTCCGTACTTCCATAATATTGGGTAGCACTGACAGTATACCATATAATTATGAATATTCTGCAGAATGCACAATCTATTTTCTGGCTTGAACCGGCCATTTGTTTTCGTGGTATATAAAAGTTGAAACACGAGCTTTAATTTTTTCAAAAATAAATATCGTTAAAAAGCTCGGGAGGTATAGTCCAAAATACTTTTGTCATTACTCTTACGAAAGAACCTCACTTAAAATTAATAGAGTTTGTCCGTTTCCGTTCCTCGATGTGCTGAAAAATAATGGACACCCAATCCTCATAAGCAAAATAAATGAAAACAATCAGACTCTTTGAAAACTTGCCAATTGATTATTGGAAAAAGTTAATTCGACGAGCTTTTATTTAAGCAAAATCATCTATTATGTTATTATAGTCCAAATTTAGAAGAAATTCAGTTTCAATTGATATCCTATAGCCAATTCTGCTAATCTGTCTTATCGAACCACAATTCGAAGATAATTTTTTATTAAGAAAAGCTTCGTTCGCTGAAGCTACACTTATAGGTTAAAATTTCATTATGTGATTCTTAAATTGTTGTGTTCACATTCAACGAGTGCAATGTGTTGAGATCGAATGAAAGCTGGTGGGAATGCCTAGTTGTAAAGCAGTTTTTGTCTTCCAAGAATACAAAATCTTGAAACTTTTTATTAGTTCTCAAATTACTTAGAAATAATTAAGTCGTGTGTAACATATTTACAGCTGACGTTAAGCGAGACTTTGTAAATATGTACTAAAAATAAAAATTTTGAAGTGATGGGAATACAGTGATAGATTTATACGACTTTCCCACCTAGTTGTACATAGTGGCTTGAAAGTTAAAACCTTAACGTTCTTTTTCAATATTTCCCATCTCGAAACTCAGCTAAAAAAGAAAACGGATAGGTTTTGGACTGTAGCGGAAAACTGTAGAGCCTGCGCTGAACATTGAACTGGATCTGAAAGTACTAAATTAGTGGAATGATATGCACAAAGAACAAACAACGCATGAGGTTCCTTAGTATTGCCTTATTAATGCTTGTATTCCAATATTTTTCCCTTTCATGACCCTTTTATAACTCGTTGTCATAGCCTTGTCCCACAGTCAATAATAGATAATCCCAAACTAATCGCTCTAAAACAAACTTGGTTACTTTACCGGTTAGGATCTTTCCTTGCTTTGAATATTTCTTAAGTATAGGGAAGTTGGTTTCATTGTTGGATGAATAGGTTTATTTTTTGCTCATATTCATAAATATTTTGGTGCTGTGTTAAGCAGATGGTACCTGCACCTATGAGAGCGCCGACCTTTACGCCGTTTTAGTCAGAAGTTCCGCGATTAAAATTTGATTCGTGACCTTGTGACTTTTTTTTTATTAAGTAATGGACGATTCTGTGTTCACCTGCACCTAAATCTTATTAAAATTTAGCAATTACGTTGTGGAAGGCGAGTATAAATTATTAGCCAACCGCTCCTTTGTTGTTTTCACAGATAAACCTTTATTGGGAATTCACTATGCAATCTTCATGTGGCTGAATCAATTCTAGTACCAATTCGTTTAGAACTATTTTATTTTCTCAAAATTGTTTATATTCTTAACCAGACTGTATATTTCAAACAATCAATTCGTCTCTGACCACTTCAAGTATATTGACCTGGAAGTCTATTTGGGAATTCGATTCGAACATGAATTGGTATTTGGTAATACATTAAAGAAAAACGATAATTGGAATAAATTGCTGGTATTAGTCTTCAAGTGCAGAGAATGTATGTGAAAAGCTGGATCGTAAAAAGCTGCGTGAAAGGGTGGCTTGTTACAGTCGCCCGATATATATATTTTGTGGCCATTTCTTTGCAACAATTTCCTTGATTTCGTCTGACTTGATCGCTGAATGTATCCTGCAATATATCTTGGGTGAGGATAGACGGCTTTTATTCTGTAACATTTGTGTGGATGACTCTCCAGCTCTGTACTGATGTCTGTTGTATAGAGAAATCATTTTTCCGCATTACTATTTGGCACTGAGCCGTCTTTTGTGTCTTTCCCCTTCCACTAACCACCCCGCTACTCATCATCATCACTTACTAACCACTTATGATTTTTTTTATTTGTAAATAGACATCCTCACTATTGACACTTAGTTTGATATGTGTTTTTGCAAACTGATTAGATTTAATCAGCGTACTTCAAGTAGTGGCTTTCTTTTATATCTGCTCGATCACTCCTACGAGCTCTGTTTGTTCCACCTCCGCTAGTTCAAGCATATTTCCGAAATTTGTCCGGATGTACGAGCCTATCCTTCAACTTGCGTCGCAATACCGAATGCTGTCTCAGAAATGTCAGTCTCACTTTGTTTGGTGTCATTTTCGTTACACGAGTAGCACGAGAGATACATATGACAGAACTCTGCATTATCATAGAAAGGCTATGTTGAAAACCCGAAAATCACCTAATTCGGAGTGACCATACTAGCGACTAAGCATCCCCGTATAGCCACGCAGACATCGGAGTATGCAGTGCCACCTTAACTTGGTGATAAAAGCGGTTAGTTATAGTTACTATAAGTTCATCCCCCCAGCCGTACCCTAGAGTCCGTTTTGTTACCCGTACACTAGAACGGTTCAACAATGACCTCGAGAAGATAGACATGGATGTAGAGAGGAGAGGGTTCGTTAACAAAACTAATAACGACCATAAATTCGATCATGATCGAACAAATAACGCTCGTAATCGAATTGCCAAATAATGGGATATTCTCAGTCGTTTTATGTTGAAATTGCTTTGTTGTTCGTTTTTATTTTGTACGTTATCGAATTAAAAAATACCGATTGTTCGATAACGTCATTCGATTATTCGATATCGAGTATTCAAATAATGTTCGACTGTCTTTTCCTTGTAATTATGGATGACTATTGAATAAAGTTAGTGGCTCGTTTAAACCCTATATCTGTTGTATGGGAAGTCGAAATTAGCAGCACATTTTGTTCGAATTAGTAGTGTAACTCTCAAGCGACAACTCATTCGAATAAAGGAAGGAAATTGACGTTTTTCGCTTCTATCGACTCGAATGGTAAGGTATTATTCGTCTAATCACTTTGTTTGTGCCATTTTCGGCGAAAGCTTCACCTTTTTCCTAGTGACCCCAACTGTTCGTCCTTAGATGGAATGAACGATAAATTCAAATTAATTTCGCGTATTGTCCATATTATATAGATCGGATCCAATTTGTCTTCTTGTAGTCAATTTTTTGAGGTTGCTTGAATGTCATCACCCTTCTTTAATATTGCATATGCTATTTGTAGAATTTTTTTTACTAAATTCGATTTTCTGTGACCACCGTAAAGTTCATCTAGCCATGCATTGATCTAGCCATGCATTGGTGGATATACCACCAAGTAGTTTTGTCTTTTTTGCCTTGATCGCGAACTTCCAGTTCTACATATGAAACTCTCTTTATATAGTAATATTTAGAGACCAACCTTGAGGCATTAACATAAAATAGATAATACAGAGTCGTGTAACCGCTGTAATAGCTTAAACCGCAGCTTTAATGGCACAATAACAACACTATATATTACCAGCAGGTTTGGGATCAAAACTGATGGAGGGGCTTAGTTATTAAATAATTCGTATTTGTTGTTTAATTTGAGCTCATTCACCTTTGTATTTCGAAACGTCTGTTGTGCATTTTAAAATCGTCCAAGAAATTAAATATTCAGCGACACATTGGTATAATTTACGACTTCAAATATGTTATCCAAAAGTTTTGATGATATCTTGTTAAAAACTACAAAAAAGTACATATAACCGAACGAAACCGGTTGAAATATGTTGTATTACACGCGAGACCCCTAATTAATCTAACACTGTTGAGCGACAAAATATATTCGTGACAAAATATATATATTTTATATATTCACTATGGACATTGTACTCGCACAATCTGTCGGTATTACACGTAATTTCTAGATTACAATCAACCGAACCTCTCTCTCTTATACCGTAACCACCTTTGATATAGTTTTGAGTCTCATGTCGTGCGCTGTGTTTTAGTGAAATTTTAAAATCGATATAATTAAGCCACGTGTGTACGTTCACGTAATTATACAATACACATATGTATGTGCATATAGATAGATAATTACATATTCAGAAACGAGGAGAGAGAGAGGTAATTAATTACACCTTTTGCATGTTACACATGGTTGATTCACTGTGACGCTAATTAATTTATAGCCCGAGTCTCGAAATAGATATAATTTCCAAATGTTTGCTTACTCTTCGGTTGGTGTGTTGTTATAAGCAAAAAGACGATTTTTTCTTTTGGTAGTACATCCATACATAGATAAGACGTTATATTCATGATTTCTTCTTCTAAGAAAGGAAACATACTTAATATGTAGATAGACACGCGTCTCTTCTTAACAAATTTCCGTTCCAGAAATTAACGCTCAATCATGTTGACATGACGAGTAATCGAATGTATATATTACATATATAAAAAAAAACCTATAAAATATACTATGTATACATAGAGCTAGACAAGCTTCCCGGAGGGTACGATACATGTACATAGACGCGATAACAAATTTAATTGGCAAATAAAAATCCGACAACCAAAGAAAATAAATTTTACGACATTTGCCGGTAACAAAAAATCTGAAACTAAAATTGAATTGAATTTTATCGATATGACGATGTCGATGATAGTTTTATGCTTTGTATATGTCTATATAGGCACTTACTATGCATGGACATTAAAATTTATAGTCGCCTTTATATAGAAAACTATTCATTTTGATTAGATTGTGGCCCGTCACATCACACCAAATTTGTACACATTTTAATGAAAATCTGAAGGTACGACAATAGATACCACATAAGTGGGTGCTTGTCAACCACACTGTACACATAATATTTATGAATTAACCGCAATAAAATTTTCTTATGACCAAAAGAAAAACAAATAATAATTTTTCTCCCTGACCGACGACAACATTAAAATAATAATAATAATAAAAAAAAGAAAAACAAACAAAACATCATTGACCGAATGAAAATAAAAAAAATAAAAAAACAAAAAGGAAATTCATAACAATAAAAATAAAAATTCCATCATCGCAAGAGAAGAAAACACACGGTGCGGGAAAAAACGAAGAAGAAAATTTTATTTCAATTGCCGCTCGCGCGTTCATCCAATGTTTTTTTTTTTATTGTTGGAATTTTTCCTTTTTCTTTCGATATAACTTATTTTTTTTTTTTGGCTGTGTGCGCTTTGCTTTACTTTTCCATTACGACGAGAAAGTAAAATCATGTAAAATTTTCACCATTCACATTCTCTTGCGCGCTTGTATGTGTCTATAGAGCAAAGGAAGGAATTTACTTTTCTAAATAATGGTTCTGGCACACAACACACACACACACATATATATACAAACACAATGTCGCGTTGTTTTTGTACTGTATACACGATAAGCGACAACAACAACAACAACCATTATTTATATTGAAAAGTAAAATTATATGAGAGAGGGAGGAAATTCTTGTATGGAAAATTTCTACGGAATTGAATGGAAAATTTATGAATGATTTTTTTTTCTACTGTGCTGTTGTATATGTACAGTGTTGATGTTTTGTTTTGTTGTTTTTTTTGTTGCTATCGCGCAAAAAAAATTTCTAAATTTATGATGATTCTTTTGAAATACTGTGATTAGGTTAGCACTTTGCAAGGAATGGAATTGGCTGATTATTTAATTGATAAGTGCATGTTTTTGTTAAGTTTGAATAAAGTTTGAGGTACGAAGAACGTTTTTATAACGTTGGTTTAATTATTGTACTTTCCAAAGGAGAGAAGCGTTTTTGGTACCAGATTAATAAGAAGGTTATAGGTGGGCACATTTTTGAGTGTTACACCTTTCCGTGATTTAATTGAAATATTCAAACATCATAAGTAAAGGGTGTTTTTCTAGAGGTTCACAACTTTGAGTTGGCAAGACTGCTTTATTTGACAAACCATTTAACAGCTAATAGTTGCTTTTTGTTAAGTTTGGTTTGACATTTCATTATGGATAGACTTATGTCACAACAACGCTTGCAAATTGTTTAATTTTTTTCCCCTAAAAATAATGTTCCGTCCGTCCAACTTATCGTGCAGTTCGTCCATTTCATGGCGTACATATTCGTCCTTGAGAGGGACTATTTCAACAATAGATGATAATGTGCATCCCGTGAGACGCCGAACAATGCGCACTGATGAAGCTGTCCTTCCACTTAATGGAATAGTTTACGCAAGGATCTTGGCCTAAAAGCTTTTAAGACTCAACTTGTGCAGGTGTTAAAGCTTAACGACCATTGTATATGCGTCGCCAATTCAGCGAATGTTGAATTTCAATTCAAAATTTTGCTCTCCGATTAAGCCCATTGCTGATTGAATGGGTACGTAAATAAGGAGATTTGTCGCATTTGGAGTGAGGATAATCTCCACAAGCATTTGTCGATATTTAAAGGCTGGTGGAGCCATTGGTTTTTATCTTCAAAAACGATGATGGTCAGAATGTTACTGTCAGTGGTAAGTGGTATAGAGACGACAAGTTGACATTTATCTTGCTTACATGTGGTTCCAACAGGATGGAGCCACATGCAACAAAGCGCGCGCATCAATTGATTGACTCAAAGATACTTTTGATGAAAGAATAATTCACGTAATGCTCCAATTAATTGGCCTTGATTGTGTGATTTACGCTCACTGTCTTATTTTTTGGGGGTTATGTATAGTCACTTGTCTACGTCGATAAACCAGCGATACAATTAACCACCTGCAAATCAACAATCGAAGTGTTATTGGTGAAATACAGCCGCAAATGCTTCGAAAAATTGGTAAAACTTGCTGTTCCAGATTGCGATTTGTACGTGCTAGCCGTGGTGGTCAACACAAGGAAGCTCCGGTCAGAGAGGTCTAATAAATTTGATAGTCAAAGAATAAACAGGCTATTGAATTTGATAAACAGGCTATAAAAGTATTTGATGTTACGTTACATCACAGAAAGAGTTTTCACTTTCATGCTGATTTAGCCGATTCTTGATAAGTTAAAAAAGGTCATGTACGGCTCACTACCTTTTTTACGTCTGGGTTTGACTTGGATTCTTGGTGTCGTATTGGCTTTGCGATTCCCGATCAACATTTGTATGGTGCTTATTGTGTTGATTTTTCTTGTTTTATGCTACCTGGGTGCTTTTATCGCGTTTAGATATCGTACAAGGCAATCGTCGTCTTTCTTCTTTACGTACATGTTTAAATTCTAGCAGAATGCTTGTAGGATGATGCGCTGTTTTAGGAATCAGTAGCACATCATAACGACCAAATCCACTTTCTCTGTTTGATTTTACATAATGCGTAGCACGCAAGCTTGCTAGCATAGCCAAAACAAAACCATGATAAAAGCCTTCTGATTGCTTCCTATTCTGATTTCCTACCGAAAAATAAATAAGTTTATTTTTCGGTGAGTATTCTATGTAAGTAGGAGTTAGTTAAATTTACAATTTCTCATTGTAATTGTAAGCTTTTACTAACAACTTGATACCAGTGTTTTTACTTGATGTAATTACAGTTGAAATTCGTTTTATTAAAGATTGATATTCGTAGTAAATCTGAACCGACTAAAAGGCACAGTAATTAAAACTGTACCGTTAGTAAAAACGTATCGGGTTTGAAACAGGGAAATGATGGAAAAAGTTGGCAATCAATGATTGATTATGAACACAACTATAATTCTCTTATCAAATGCATCATCAAATGAACCCAACTACAGATAATATAGAGTTATGTAATGTGCGCAACCACCTAGATTGTACAGTGGTAAAAGCAGCGGCAAAACAAGCGGGAGGTATCTGTCATGTCAGTACTATAGGGTTTCTGTGTAAAATCGGACCTATAGCCGAAACGTCATGTTTAAAAGTGGGATATCACAATGGGCAAACTGAGTCTGAATGACGGCTGACACAAAAATGTGCAGATAAGTTATACTGTATTAGAATATACATTGGATTATCAAACTCGTAATGCTTTTAAATGAACGGGTGTGAGCTTAGACTTCTAAACAACTAGTTTAAAAACCGCTTAAAGGTTATAATCGGACTCTATGTATTGTTGTATATCAATTGATTAGAAACCCCTTTTCTATCTAAGAGATGCTCAGACGTCAGATCAATCTCAACGAATTCTTTTAGAAACACAGTGTTATGTTATTGAATGGAATGGTATCATTGTATAGTATAACATCAGATACGACTCCTATATGGAAATTTGGTTCCGTGCTATTTTTCACGTTAGTGGAGTCTTCATACAAGATGGAATTTCCTTAGACCGTATGTTGTTTATTTTTATTATTTCTAAATTTTAGAATTTCTAAATTTTACTTTTTTTCAAGATTTTTGGAGCTCATGGTACTTCCAATTCTTTTGCGGTCGGAGTCGCTTTTATCTGCCAAATCGAGGTCGTACAGCTATAGGTCCGATTTACGTATAACTATATATCTGTATACACTGCATAGCGACATGTCAGGTTATATTAAGGATATCGAACATGAGTTGCACTCGAAAGTCATATAGATGCGTTCATTCACATCACCTATCGTATAATAAGATGGTAAAAAATTCCGTTTTAATCCCACCCCAATCGATATTCGATCTCGGTACATTCCGCTCCCAGTGAACTTCAACATAGTAACAATATCCTGCTTTTAAACGAACAAATTAATTTGGATGATCTAATAATGGACAAAGCGATCTATATTGGTTTGTAATTATTCGAGCGTCAATAATATAATTTTTACTAATTTCAATCCTTCTTATAAAGGGACTAAAATGAGGAGGTCTTGGAGGGATAAATACTGTCGTCGTATTTATGATTTGATAATTCGTTTGAAATTCTAATCGAAGATTGATAAATGGTCTAGAGGTACTTGTTGGCTAGGTGAACGTCCAGATAGCATCTTTCGTCCTTTAAACTTTTAAGCGCTTTTAAGATGGTGTAAGTTTGTTTGTTTTAAATATTTCAAACCTGTTTTTGAACTAAAGTCACTCCTAGCTCTTTTACGGTTTCCTTATTTACGTTTTACCTTTCGTCGTTATAGCCAAATCTGAGACGTGCGACTATAGCTCCGATTAACCTATATAGTCATCTATATTGCATAGCTCAATGTCAACCCTATAATAGTACTGACATGAAAGATTGGGCCATGAATTTGGCACTCTAACAGGGATAATCGATGTGTTCATTGACACCACCGATTGTAAATCAGATAGTGAAAAATTCTATTTGTATCCTACCTCTATCGAGAATCAAGCCCGATTCTTTTACTGCCACACGATTGAAGGTGATGACAACATTGCAAGGATATTAGTTTGAACCTGAACTCCTATGGCAGATTTGGAATATCATTATTCATTGACTATATAGGCTTCCACATGTTAATCTTTAAATATACGATCTTATGTGGGAATTTGGCTCGGTACTAGCTTTGTGGTTGGTTGTGTAGTCTTCTTACCACAATGGAATATCCTGAGACAGTAGCCTTTTTCTTACCAAAGAGTACTTTATGGCTGTAGGCTACACTACATCCCCTTCGGAAATCTCCATGCTGCTTGTCAAATAATAACCACCCATGGTTAACAGGTTTTATTTAGATTGAAAAGGTTCATTAGGCTTCAGAGTACCAGCGTGGACCATTAAAATCGAATATCAATAATATCACAATTTTGATTTATTTAAGTCCCTCTTCCTGATGACCAACAAAATGAGCAGGTCGTGACGGAATAAATACTATTTTTTGATATTATATAAATACTTGAAGGATGTATTTTTCCTTTAAACTTCTAGTAGAAGATTGATAAATGGTCTGAATATACTTGTTGGCTATCTTTTGGATTGAATGGTTAAGATTGCGTCCCAAGTTAAGACAAACAATTTATTGATGAATAAGTTTGTTTTTTGTTTCAAATCTGTTGTTGTGTTTTGGAGCCCCTCAAACTCTGAGGTTCGTTTATTTACGTTTTATCTAACGCCGTTATAGTGAAATCGAGGACGGGTGACTATAGGTCCGATTAATATAGAACGATCAGTTTTCTGTCATTTTATAGGAAAGGAAGATGGGTCGGCCCATGAATCTTGCACTATAAAAGGAGATAAATGTTTTCATTCGTACTTTCGATCGTAACAGAATAATTCGTTTTTCATCTTGGCCTCTTGTTTTGGGGCAGGATGAAAAAGGAATTCTGCACAACTTTCTCTGAAGTTTAAATTTTTTATCAAGATATATTCCTGACGTTCTTATTCATGGTCTCAAAAACCATATGAAACTCAACTGTTTAAAAGTTCATTTCAGAAAGGTAAATCTAATGGATTATGATGTCCACTGGTCAAAACAGACACTTCGTGTCAATTTTCATAGTAAATGCTAACGACAGCATGATTTCGTTAAATATAAGTTTCGGATAAAATTTCTAGATGGCATACCAATACGTTTTAACGAAAACAATAGATGGCACGCGAAGAAATTTTTTAATGAAATGACATAATTTAAAAAAAAAAATATTTTTATTTTATTTATTTATTATTATATATAAATATAAGCCTATTTACTTCAAAACTTTCCAATTTCGATTGTAAAATTAAATTTTTTTTAGAGTTTAAATTTTGGGTTCGTTAATAATTCGTTGATTATAAAAAACTGCATGTAAACATTTCGTTCAACTACTACTAGTGCCATCTTTTAGTCTTCTCCGGAGTTATATCATGTTGGCACATAATATCGATGCGATTGCCCTTATATTTATTGTAAGTTATTTTATAATATGAAGCACCAACAACTTTATATGAAGCATATTGATCAACTGAAAACTTGTCGTTTTATGCCAAGTTGGAAAAATTGATTTTACATTTGATAACGGTTTTCAGCTCAGGGTTTATATTATTAGCATCCCATTCTCGTTCATTTGGAGTAGGATTATTGTAATTTGTTTAGCTTCGCAGATTTAAATAGTGATTCAGTCTCCATTTCAATAGTGTGGAACATAAGGTCCAAATGTTTAAGACCGCTGCAGCACAAACTTTAGAAAATGACTGCAAATTATGCTTTACCATTGGAAATATTTATAAGGACAAGAGTTCAGCATTCAGCAAGACAATGAACCTATTATTTCCCGTTTGTGTAAGGAATTCGTGGTTGAGAAGGATTTTCAGAATAAATGACTAGAATGGTTTGGTCACAGCAGTCCCTCAACCCAACAGAGTATGGGATGAACTGAACCGACAGGTCTGCAAAACACCGCCTTATGCCCGGTGGCCGGTGTTGAATAAATTCTAAAACACTTTTGACACTGTCGATTAAGTTGGTGCGGCTCTTTTTTATCGTATAGAGATTCTTACATGATTTTGATGATTGCAAGTAGATAAGAATGCTTATGAATGAAATAGGTAAAAATTTAAATAAAAAATTCGATCTTAATTTTTCTTCGATCTGAACTACTGTGGCTAGGAACACAAAACTGAATTTGTCTGAATAGCCATAATGCTTCACAAAGTTCGGAAGACTGAGTGTTTTGAATCTAGTTTTAAAAATTTTTCCGGAATATTCTAAGAACTATATAGTTTCAGCTCAACGACTTTGCTCTATTTTTGTCAAAATGATATTCATTTTTTATTTTGCTGCAATGACGAATGACAACGATAAATATCATCAATCACAAAATCATAAATCAATATAGTTGTAACAAACCCCGATATACGATGCTAATTATCGTATACGCTGATTGATTTGTACATACTTCAACTATATAACCAATTAATCATTCGCTTTGATGACGCGCAAACCAACCGACAATCTCATTTTTGTGCACATCATCATCATCATTATCTACATCATATGATTACAGATTTCCTCTCGCACCATTGAGCCATTTGAAGAGTGCGCGCACACATATCACACACATGACTTGATCTTTTATGTGTATATAATACACAATGTCTACATATCTCAAACATCATACGAGTATATACCAATCGCGAACTACATACATATATACATTTAACACATTTATTTATGTATATGGTATATGCTGTTGTATATATATGTTGCTGCTCTGGTATATTGTTTGAAATGGCGCCAAAATTTCATTTAGTTGAAAGCATTATTATATTGTTTGAGGATTATAGAGCATTTATATGTATCAAACTAATACATTTGTACATATTTATATGTATATGGATGTATGTATGTATATAGAACACAACAACAAGAATATCACGCGCAGAGCATGTAGTTTGGTCGATTATTCTAATTGAAAAATAAAAAATTCTGAAATTAAAACGTTCAAATTAAAAAGGGAGTGGAATTTTCGCTGTTTTTCCACATTTTTTTTATTCAATTTCTAATGAATGAATGAAGCTTTTAAGCAACCCTCTAGCGGGTTTTTTTTATATGTATATATAATACATTTAATTCAATTAAGAAATTATAAATCTAATTTGTTGTGATACTTTTAGGGTAATTATAAATTTAAAACATGAGCCAATTTACTTAACAAAGCTTTTTCGTTATTTCGAGAGTAGACCACCCCGCCACCCAATTTTCGCGTCATGCTGTACTATTAGTATATAGTTAGAAGAAGGATATTTCTCTATATATATAATATATAAATTACGTGCCTAAGGCATTGTTTTGTTGTATTAGTCATGAAATGAATCATTAGAGAAAATTAAAAATTCTAATTCGAATTAATACTCGAGAGTAATAAATTACCGAACGAGTATTTTTTCGGAATATGTTTATAAATTTAATTAATTATATTGATTTTTAAGGCGGTGGCATCGGCGGCCGCCGCAAGAAAGGTGTGATGTAGATGGTATATAAATATGCCCTCTCTGCGATTGTATATACACATGGACTAAATTGTTGGGAGGCTGGTATGCTCACAAAATATATAATTATATCTTTAGTATATACATAGCTAATCGATTCGATGTGTTGGATATATACACATACATATACATGGCAAATATACTAAAAATTAATGTGAGTGGAAATTTGTTTGGATTATGCGGGATATATATACAGCACAGAAATTTGATAGTTTGCCAAGATCATTATTGCGAAGTGAAATTTATATATATTTATGTTGGTTGTTTTTAATCATGTAAGTATAAAAGAAAATCAATGCCTAATTTCTATATAACATATAATTTTTTATGCTCATCTGATAATGGTTTTGGCATATTCTCGGTATAGTATACATTTGGTGCAATAACAAAAAGCTCACAATTTGTCATTCTGAAACTTATATAAGTTGGTAATATGGTTCAAATATCCGTATGATATGATCCCACGCTTGTATAAAATATGATTGATGAGTTCTAGGAATGGACATATAGTACTTTGGGGGGGCTTTTTAATTATTTGTCTGTAGCACAACTATATAATAAATAATGTATGGTTTAAAGGCTTTAATTGCGCCTCGTCTAGCCGAATGCTTTTAAACACAATCATTTTTTATGCCATCCGAAGCTAGTTCAGTTTTGGACAACGCCAAGACGGTGTTCATTCTGTAAAAATTCATATGTGGAATTTTAATTGATTTAGAAGTCGATTGGTCTTAATACCATGTGTTTCTACAAGTTGATCAATCTAGTTAGCCTCTATATTATCAGTCAGGTTGTTATTCATTGATAAAAGGTTCAAATTTATATTACGGTGAAACTAAGGAGAAATTACGGTTACCAGTCCAATTACAACAATCCTGTAGTTTACTCAAAACTGGTCACTATCCAACATATTGATTACTGTGATTGACACCTGTTGGGCGAGTTACTTCTGTGGAAACTAAAGACTTTAAACATTATAAATGGCTTCCTGCTTGCCCGTTTGGTCTAAGGTTGATCGAAGACTACACAAGAATAGTTTCAGTATACTTACCATGATAACTGTGTAGTCATTAATCTTTGGGTGAGCATGAAAGTTCATAAATGAGCCTAATTTAATCGATTTTGAAAGAAGCTACATTGAATAAACATCTCGTAAGTTTACTCTCTTTCAGTTCTTCGAGTCTTTACAATTTTTGGAGTATCTGCTAATTAAGTAGCTGCCAATGTATTCAATGCAAGTCTCCATATGCTCGCTTTTATTCCGATGGTAGTATAAAATGAGAAGGTTCAAATTCATTTGTTATTTTTCAATATGTTGACCATCTGTGGCACGATCTTGTTTGTTGGTCTACATAACGTAGATGAAACTATGTCCTTATATTAGAAAAGCATGTGCTTGTTTTATTATATGTAGTAAATGGTCAATGAAACCCGCTAACCTGTGTATACTGGTACAAAATTTCTCACAACTGTCTACTTTTAACTCGCTAGAACCTTTCCCCGAACTCTTGAAAGTAGCCTTTTGTTCTGAAAGTATGGTTAAGTATACTTCGGAACGGGAATTTCATCATCACTTGGTCGTATAGCTTTTATTCCTGTGACCTCTTCATTATTTAGATTGTGTTACTTGGAATGAGGTGGCATTTCGTACTCTGAGTCCAACAGAACCAACGAACAAAAGATATTTAAGGTACGACTCTACAGCGTCTCATTCGAAGCTTAAGTCAGACATCTTGTCTAAAGTGGTGAAGGTGGTTTCGATATTTTCTTAATGTAGCTTTCAATTTTAACAGGTATTTCGTTATCCCGCGCTCATAAACTCGTCTCATTTCCTCTGTTATCAATCCTCTTACTCAACTAATAAAGACGGAGATCTTCGGATACAGTTCTTTATCTTTTTTATTAATTCATTTTTGTATTACCACTTATTCAAAGATAATAAATATAAAGAGGGACATCTTATATGAACCGCGGTTGCATATAAACTACAAATAGTTTTGAGTTATTTGGTGAATGCAAACGAAATATAATATGAAATAGTTCGTGAAGTTTTGAAACAGTCAAATATTTTATTTTGTCGGTCGAAAGAGAAAACGAAATAAAAAATATATGTTTATCCTATTTCGTTTGCCATCACTAAATAACCGAGAAATATTTTAAAATTTTTAGTTTAAATGCAACCGCGGTTCATATAAGATGAGCCTCTTTATATTTATTCTTTTTGACTGAGTCTTGAACCCATTTAGTAATTTACATTGCATTAGTTGGAGAAACCACATGATTATCCTCAGTTTCGTCTAACCCCTTGTCAGAGTTTTCGCCATAGTAGGTCTAGTCGCCATAGTAGGAGTGGAAGTCAGCATACAGCATATATCCAGTTGTTCATACTGGTGCAGGCGTTGTAGATGTTTAGTTGCATAGCAGGATTTTATTTTGAAATATTTGTATGATTTTGATATTTATCATTTTGGCACAACCCCAGTGTTGGCTGGCATATGTCCATTATGTTTGAGATTTTTTTTGAATGACAACAGTTTGTTATGCATCACTAATTCTGATTATCTTCCTAAGAGCCAATGCATTTTTCTGAATTTATGTTTAGCTCTTTTCTCTTCTGTTTTATGTGTTCCTTCCATCTAAGTTTAGCATCTAAAGTCATGCCGACATATTTAGCAGTGTTCACATGCGGTACTGGTATATGATTAGCTTTGAGATTTGTAAGGTGCATTTGGAAAGATGTTGCTTCCTTTAATTTAATTTGCCTAATCTTTGCCTAATAACATAATCAGGTTAGTATAGCCTTCTGTAATTTACAAGTGGAGTCATTGATGTTCTTTGCTGTTGCAAAAGTCACCATTGTTGCTTCTTTAAATTGTATAACTGTAGTATATAGGAAATAAAGGATTGGTCCAAGAACACTCCCTTGTGGTACTTCTGCTGTTATTATTTTTAATTGGGAGTATCCATGCTCATAGATTACTCGGAAATGCCTCTCTGTTATGTATGATTTAGAAATCCGAAAAAATTGCTCCGGAAGATCTCGAAGTAATTTGATTTCTAGCCATCGATGCCATACTTAGTCAAATGCTTGCACTACATAAAAGAATATGGTTGAGCATATTTGCTTGCTTTCTAGTTATTTCTCGATTACAACAGTAATTTTATATACTTGTTTTGATGATGTGAGGGGATAAGACTCCTTTCTTCGAAAATTCGTTTAGATCTTTTAAGAAGAACCTTTTCAAATAGTTTCGATATTGTTGGTAGCAGAGAAGTTGGCCTATAAATGAAGTTTTATCATTTGGAGGTTTGTTCGGCTTAAGTATCATAACAACTTCTGCAACCTTCCTTGGAACATATGTGATTCGAAATGTTGCATTAACGCTTTTATTATCTGCCAGCACTCAATGAAAGCTTGTCAAATCGTCTCGTGTAGTATATTTTAGAGACCATATCTGTGAACCATATAGCATCGTTGAATTGAAAATCTTAGTCTAAATAAAACCGTTGTCCATATAATCATAACAAAATTAAATATTTGAATGATAGACCTACATAACTCTAAACATATCCATGTACTCGTGTTATATATGTTTTGTTATGTTGTTATGCATGTACAAACGTTGTACGCTATACAAACCAATCCATTACATAGGGAGTAGACATTTAAGTTGTTTTAATTGGTTTTATGCATGCCGCCTCCGCCTAACAGCTAACAACCTTGGTTTGGTGTATATACTTAGCGAATAACATGTCTGGCTAATGTTTAATCGAATTTATATTTTTTGTGAGTAATTTAAAAAATCTGGAAAGTGTTTTTCCATTTCTATATATGTATATATATATATATTCAATTGTATATACGTATGTACGTACGTTGAAATATAAAAAATAATCGATCCCCTAAATTGCGTCCGAGAACGTCGATAGAACAAATAGAACAGATAGAAATATATTATTGTTTTACTGTGTAATTTGCAATTAAATGAAATTTTACGAATCGATCAATCAATCAATGCAACTCCCAACTGACATTTTGTCTTGGACATGTGTGACTAAGTGTATATATCGGTGATATAAGAGGGTGCGATATTAATTTAAAGATATTGATTTTTTGTGTGACATTTGGTGGATGCATATACATATAATTATTGGATGTATGAGGCCGTAATTTTAATTATATAATTACGAGCTTATCTAAATAATTCTTAGTGTATATATATATATATATATATATATATAACCCATCAATCTTGGGTAGGTATACATTTTGAAAACTTAACTGGATTACCTGAAATGTTCTATTTTGTTCACCTGCTAATTCTTAAACAAAAACTTAGAGATGAATGTAGACGTCGTTGCTTTTGTACAAAAGAAGAATATATAAAAGGTGTATGATAGTTCTTGTTGTAGCATCATGTTAAACTATTTTCAGTTTCTTTGTGTGTGTGTGTGTGTGTGTGTGTGTGTGTGTGTGTGTGTGTGTGTGTGTGTGTGTGTGTGTGTGTGTATACGGGCGCAGCAAATACACAAAACATCTGCTCGAGTTATATATTGTCTGGATATTAATCAAACTAATGAGAATGCTAATGCGAGGGGCGATAGTTTTTAATGTATGTGATTACACATTTTTAATGATTTTGATATCGAAGAAAACATTTAAATTTAGTTAAGGTGTCCACGAGATGGTCGATTATAAAAACGACTTTGTTGGAAAAAAATAAAAATTCAGATCGTATAATTTATACGCAACAAAGACACGATAAAGAAGTTGATTCATCGCTAGAGGGTTTACAACGCGGGTTTTAGTTTATACATATGGTGATGTCGCCTGTTGGGTTTCTTAAGGTGCGCGACTAGTTTAGTTTCATTTCTCCGCGACGCCTCTTCACAAATCTTGGTTGGGTCATTTTAGTATACTCTGGTATTACACTCAGTCATAATAGATTTTTTTTTTCGTTTCTTACACCTGGTTTTGTCAGTTCTGTGGCCATCTATATGTCTATTGTTTTCACAAACGCAGATAACTTTAGTGCGTATTGTACGATGAGTTAGTACGATGAGAGTTACAAAAGTTCGAAACAAAATTATTTTCGTATTTATTCTAAATAATCGTCTTTTTTTCAAGACGAAGAATACCATAAATCCATTTTCAGTTACCGTCTGACCCGTTTTCAGGGGTGTAGCAGCTACAGTTTCTGACCGGGTGAAGTACAGTGGCATCATTACGGGTGGGTTTGTTCCGTTTGGGCTCCATACCATGAATTACTGTTTGGTTTCCGGATCGTACCTATAGGACCAAGATTCGTCTCCATTAACGACTTTTCTAAAGTTGTCAGAGGGTCCAGTTTTGAATTTATTTATGAAAAATTTAGCAAATTGCACTTGAGCCTCTTTTTGTGTCATTTAAAATCCGAGCAGGTTCCTTCGAGTGTCCCAGATGATTATTTTACCATTTTTCTTATCAATAGTTTCTTGTATCAATCGTACATGCTTATCAACTTTTTACTTCACTAGAGCCACAATTAGTTAAGGTTAGGTTAGGTTGGGTGGCTGCTACAGCACACTCAGACAGACGACGGTACGTTGTGATAGCACATCTTACTTCCCTATTACCCTTATAGGAACTAATTTGAGCATAAGCATAGGAGGTCTCTTCCGCCTCCTCGTCCATACAGCTTCTGTAAAAGAAGTTAGCTTCTAGACCTAGTCTCTTTGCATGTTCCCCAAGAAGGCAGTGTCCTGTAAGTATCCCCACGATCGTCCCTCTTTTTTTAGGTTACTTTATCAAGAACTGGCCACCACACACTCACCCTATACATAAGTACAGGTCTTACTACGGAAGTAAATTACAGGTCTACCAACTCCGGCTTCAGGCCCTATCTCATTCCGATGGCGTTTCTGCACGAGCACATGGCTATATTAGTCTTGTTATCTCTTTTCAGAATGTAAGGCTTCCAACTAAGCTTACTGTCCAAAATTACGCCTAGAAACCTAGCCTTGTCAGTAAAAGCTAGTTTCCTGTCTTTTAAGAGAGGTGGATCTACTCCCGGGATTTTAAATTTCGTAGTAACTAGTACCAGTACAGTTTTGGACGAGCTATATACCAGTCCACATTTCATGGCTCACCTCATAATGATAAGTGGGCATTTGGGATTACCAAGGAGATGTGTTAAAGAATTGTGCTTAAATATTTATCAGAGACAGCTTTCGCTACGTCATTTGTATAAGCAATCACTTCGATCCTCTCTTTCTCCACCTCTAACAACAACCCATTAATTGCTATGTTCCAGAGACCTCCCTCCGGAATGACACCTCCCTGCGGGATTTACTTTAACCACCTGCCTCCTGATAGTGGGTTCCCCCACGTCTTAGGTAACCATCCTGCACCTATTTACAGGGTAATCCACCCCTATGAACGACAATCCCTCCATTTTTAAAAGCGCCCTCAATATCAAGGAACGCCACCATACAAAACTGTTGCGGGAATATTGATTTTTCAATTGTACTTACTACGGCGTGCACAGCCTGTGGACACAGATTTTCCTTTACAGTAAACATGCTAGCCTGGGCCCAGTCACTAGGCTTTATTTTTGAACGTTTATAGATATCCATCAGCCTTTTCAAGGTTTTCAGTAGAAATAATGATAGAGTTATGGGTCTTAAGTCCTTTGGGTAGCCATGTGACGATTAATGGTGGGTTTCGATGAGGAGTTTCAAAGATTCCTCACTAGAAGCAGTCCAGGATCTATCCGGTTTAATTTAATAACTGGGAATTAGTAGTCAATATCTTCCTAAGACGAGATGTCTTCTATAGTTAAGAGCCACAGTTATCAGTGGAAGGTTTTGGTCGACCTTTCGAGGTTTGTCAGTCTCATAAAACAATTGCAACAATTGCATTTTTTTAAAAAAAATATTTGAGAGTCGCCTACTTAGCGAAAGTTTGACCCTCTCTCGTATATAGTCACTGTGTTTTGATATTTTAAATCGAATTTTTAAAACTCAATGACAGTCAATAGGCTCTTATTTTAAATTCAGGATTTGAATTGGCTCTTATTGGGGACGATGTTTATTTACAGTTAAGACAATTTCCCTAATACGGTCCATTCTCTTTTATAGTAGGCGAAATGTAGGCTTTACGAAATGCAGTCGTTGTTACTCCAAACTTTATAAAGAAGAATCGCAGTTCTAGTCCCATCTTCAAAACGCAGATTGAGTACTGCTTTTAAAAAAAATCAGCGAGTTAAAAAACGAGTAAAACGGTAATTAATTTCATTTTCTCTATTTTCATTTCAGGTAAATTAAATGTAACACAACAACAACAAGGCACAACTCATGTATTCGTCTAATTTTCATCTGGAATAATAAATACTGGTATGATATGTACATATACATCTATTACAATTTACCTCATTAACATAATGACTGTTACCAGCCACCTCCCACTCCCCCTCACACGAACGATGGTATAGGGATGATAATGTCGATTATATACATTATTTTTCGCTCGTTCACAAATATATATATTTCTAGACTGTATTACAATTAGGAGCTTTTTGTGTGCTTTGCAGTTTTCTATTCATGCACATTTTCCATTATCACATTTATACGAGTATATATGGTATACATACAGGTAAAATAGGTGTTCTGAAACATGTTTCGTTAGCAGCGATTTTTCAGCATTACTTTGTTAAATTACATTACTATTATTACTATTACTACTACTGCTACTAATCATCACATTATATATAGGGGATAGTTTATTTATATACCTTTTCCTAATTTTTTTTTTGTTTCGTTTTAATTTTCCACTTTTTCCTTTAAGCTAATTAAATTAATATAAATACGGGATTGGTGCCTTTTATGTACATGTATACGCATATCTCCCACCCACACACACAACGGTTTTCCCGAGATAACTAATTAGTGTAAGTGAATTTTTTCTTTGGATGAACAGGTTTGTTTGTGTGTGTGGGTTCTTTACATTCACCCTATCTGTACATATATACAT
The DNA here is from genome assembly GCA_963932295.1 of Tipula lateralis. Lineage (NCBI taxonomy): Eukaryota > Metazoa > Arthropoda > Insecta > Diptera > Tipulidae > Tipula > Tipula lateralis. The sequence continues at coordinate 157,330,797 of OZ010736.1, read as the reverse complement.
ATGAAAAATATATTTTTTTCATTACATTGCATTTCAATTTTCCAATTAAAATTTAAAAATAAAATAAAAACGAAGAAAATTTTTGTATATAAGCCATCATTCTAATTAGGATACATATCCTTATGGTTTTATTCCCTTTTTTGTGAATCAGAACATATATGTGTATAAAACATAAAAATATTAGAAAGTAGGTGAAAAACAGAGATATGATTTTCATTTATAATTGGTTTGAGTCGACACAATGATGATGATGATGGTGATGTGGGTGTACGAGCACATATATATGCTACATGTACATGAAGATTGACGAAGTGATTTACCAAATTGTTTATCCATATATGTATGTTTGTATGTACGTATATACAGCATAAATGTGGAAAATGTATATTCTATTTCATTCATTCGTCGTATCGTATATTAGACAAGCTTTTTAAATTCGTATACATGTGGAACGAGAATTTGAGGCGATGGGGCAAAAAAGGGGTGTACGAACCAAACCAAAAAAAAAACGAAAAAAAAAATGATTTTCCTCTGTGTACTATTTCGTTGTGTCGTTCTCGTCCTTTTACAATAACACCCCACCCCGCATACACACAATAGAGTGAGTGAGCAATTTACTAAATTAAATCAATATTATTTATTATTTTAATCGAAATGAAAATGGAAAAACGGAAATATTATGTGGAAAAATATATAAGACGAAGCCGCCGCCGCCGACGACGACGACGATGATGATGATGGTATGGTGATGAGTAGTATGAGCAAAAATAATAAGAAAAAGCATAAAGGGTGTTTTCAATTAAAGATTTAGATTTTTTAGATGTGTTGTTCGTGTGTTTCTTTTCTCAAATGATGATGATGATGATGATGATAAGATGAGTACGATATGGAGGTTGTTTTCTTTATACAATTTTTTTAAAGTGGGTGGATTATATTGATTGTTAAATTAAATTTTATGATCAATTTAATTTAATCTAATTAAAATTAATACTGGATACATTATAGATTAATTTGGTTATGGGTGAATTGAGTGTGCTGTAAAAGAAAAGGATAACATACTGTGCTACTGTGTATACTTATACGATGGAATTAATTTCTATTAATCTTTTAATTTATGTAATTGCTATTTTTTTTTATTGCGTGGTAATTTTTCTTTTTAGTTTCTTACGAATCTTGTTCGTGTGTTAGTGTGCGCCTCTGTGTATATACAGTATATATTTAAGCAAGATATACGGAAAAATCGAAATTATTGATTGGAAAATTTTTATGTTTTCTCTTTTATTTTTTTAAATTATAATTGGATGATTTTTTTTTAATGGAGAGCTTAATTGATTTAAAAGTTTAATTGAATTAAAACATTATGTAGGTGGTTTTAATATCATTTAATTTGTTGTAATTATACGATTTTAATACTTTGCTTGTTCGATCTATATATTCGTCACAATTTGTGTCATGGTCATGTTTCAACTGCAAAATTGAACTATATCCTGTTGAGTCATATACGAAGTTAGGAATGGGACGTTGTTGTTAGAGAAGATAACCTAATGGTGTAGGGTGTTCGGTTTGCTATATGTACATACTTTATTGCTCTCTTTGGTGAACTAGACATACTTATTGGAGTTTGATCAACGATTTGGTATATATTCAGTGTTGGTCTTATAAAACTTACACTTCTATCTTCTTCTTCGACGACTATATAAGTTGCTCTGTAAATTATGCTGGATACTATACAGTTCGATTCTTAGTGTTATAAATGATGCTATTACCATGAAATGGCCTGAAGTTAATATACATCTATACGATGTTTAAATTTGACATGGTCTGATACAGTGGCCATGGCTTCAAGATTCTTATAATTTTACGTGAGATTTTTCTTCTTCGAATTTGATAAGTTTTTTTCGGTTTTACTACTTTTATCCATATTCAGACCCAAAATTCGTATTGCTGAATCTTCTTAAGCTTATAGATTCACTTTTCAAAACAGCTTTGATTAAGCTTATCAAGTTCAACATAAACAATTATCTCCGCGTTACTGTTAAAGACATTTCTGAGTGCTTGATCCGACCAATACTGCTGGTCGTATTCCTTCGTTATAACATGTAAAATGTAGCGCCACAAATCTTACCATTTTCTATACCGTTTTGCAGTTATCTGATTCTTTTCCAGGAGAAAAGCAGCTACAAATTTTGATCGGGTGAAGTGAACTGACACAGTTACTTTTGTTGTTTAGCTTTACGGGTTTGTTCTTGTTGGGCTACTTATTGAACCGAGATTCGTCACCAGAAATGACTACAGTTGTTATCTACCCAGTTTTGAATTTATGTTTTTATATTCCACTTAAAGCCTGCGGAATCGGTTGCATGGAATTGGTTGCGCTATCGGTATTGCATTGAACTTGACCACAAAGATGTTGGGTGTCAGGTTTTAAATCATGAAACTCTTATTCAGTGGTCGTTTAGAGTCGAACTCAAGTTCAACTATAAGTGACGTAAATAGCGAATGTGTGGAACACTATCACTGGACTAACAACTGCAATACGAACGTAATAAATAAATCGAAGGTCAAAACCCGATTAGAGCGCCACAAGAACCGATCTGAACTTTTCAAAGTTCAGATCAGTTCTTTCGATTTTTTTTTTCAATTATAATTTTGTATTTAACCTTTTCCAGTCGCGTTTAACACTAAGCACTGCCATCTTTTGTCCACTAGACAAACTAATAACTTGCTTTTGATCATTATAGTAGGCAGCAGCCACAATGTAGATATTTTACCACTGCCAATAAGCTGTATTGTTGTGTTTGTTGTATTTTATGATCAATTTTAGTAAACTGCCAACAATGATTCTGGCGTTCGATACTGTGGCTTGATATCCTTATTCTTTTGATCAAATAATTTGTAGCCTACTGTATACTTAAATGAAGCCTGCAGTGCTTACCATATACGACACATTCTATCTGTTAATATGTAAATTTTAATCTAACCGTCAGCATACGTATACAAGATACAATACCTGTTAGAAATTTAAAATGTTCCAACCTACATACACATACCTATATGCTGTGAATAGTAATAATACAATTGTATCAGCACACTCTAATCAACAAAATAACACTTTCCAACCTACATCGTTCATTACAATGTTGTTTGGTATACATGGCCGTGCTATATAATAGGGCATGTAATTATATTCGACACACGATCGAATCTACAATAATTATCATTTACTTGATCGCATACTCGTACATATATGTACATATGCAACTAAATCCTAATCAATACAATATACAAGTACAATGTATCATCATTTATAAATGATCGTCATCATGATCTGCACGCAAATTCAATTTCATTTACATAATTAATGTTTGCTGTGTAATTATTTATATTCGCGATTGTTCCATTTTTTTTGCTATATCGCACATGCAATATTTACGATCGAATAACGCTCATACAGCACCTATGTACACATTGAATACTAATGAGGTAGACTCACAGTGCAGGTTATTAACCCTGTTGGGATTATTGTTATCACCGTGTATGTACATACACATGGTTTACGCGACTATGCGATTTTGTAATTACTCAAAATGTCACTTTACTCTCATTTTATTCCGTTTCACTTTTCAAATGTCATCCAGTACTTGTTTGTGTTGTGTGTGTGTGTAGACAGCTTTTATAATTAAAGATGAAAATTGTGTAAGTACGTTAATCGTATTTTCTTGTGATTAGCATAAATTTTATAGTGACTGTTAGTTTTATTTGTCTCCGTGTGTGTGTATGTTCAAATTGATTGATTATTTTATGATGTGATAATCAAGAGAAAATTGATTTTTATGACTAATAAATTATTTTAATTGTCGAAGCAAAATAATAGTTTAATGTTGTTGCAGCTAATTATGAGATTGGAAAGGTCTTTATATAGTTTCAAGTTTAGTAATGGTATAGTGTGCTCCGATTCAATGCTCAGTTCAGGTTGCTTGGAGTTGCAAGTGTTATGAAGGTTAACTTATTTGGCTTCTACTTGTTAGCTTACTCTTTTTGACTTCAGATCTTTCTGTCGGTATTGGCTGAAGTAAAAACTGTAGAGCTTTTATTGTATCCTCTCAACGCCGTATAGGCTGCTGTCGATTTTTCCCTGTTTTTGTATTAATTTCTTTGTTGGCGTATTTGGTTCTTAAACTCCAGCTCGATTAAGAATACGCGGACTTATTACTTTACATGCAACTTTCTTAAATAAGTAAAGAAGACATTTCAATTGAATTCACTTATTTTGACAAAAGTCTTATTATGAAAGAAGTTTTTTTTACGGGTTTTGCAGAACATTGTTGGTCCATATCGGGTCAGTAATCTGACTCCATCGGCGTTTCGATCACAAGCTAGCTCTTCATATTATTGTGAACACTTGGAAGGTGCAAGACAGAAGTCGACAGAAATGCCTTCACCGAAATAAAGTCGGCACTCCTTTTAAAGATGCTGCATCATTCGAATCGGGTTAGCACGTAGAATGTAACCGAGCCAATGTACTCGCTGTCCTTTGATTTCGCATTAATTTCATGATCACGTGATTGAACAGAAATTGGATATCAACGTTGCGTTGTAGGTCATAAATTACACCTGGAATTTTAGATGCGGGGTTTCGTCTTGCCTTGAAAGCTTTTACACCATTTGAATATAGGGCATAATGCAGGTACTTTTCAGTCTTCGACTATGACTTCATTTCGCCCTACCAATCAAATAAGGTCGATAAAAATAGTCCTAAATATCTTGAACATCTTTTTTTGTTATGATTTACTTTTCACTGTGAGCATCTCGAATACGTTAGATAAAGAATATAAAAATACAAAACTACCCCATAATCAACAGGTGCATTAACCGATAAAAAGGCGAAATGGTTAAAGATGTGGGCAGTTGGAAGTGGAGACACCGTGTTTGAATCCCGATGGGGAAGGATACAAAAAAGATTTTTCTCAACTTGACTACGATCGATGGTGTAAGTAAAGATATCTTCGACTCCCTATTGGAGTGCAGAATGTTCTATGTCAGGTCTATATAGGTTGGCATATGGGATTCCTTGTGCAGAGGGCTCTAAGTAAGTCGACCCTATAGACGACCTTAATGTGGTTCTAATTGTCTAAAATTGAAACCTAAATAACCTAACCGCGAAAGAGTTCGAGTGCCTTGAGTTCCCAAAATAATAGAAACAAATAATAATTCACCTGTTGTTTGTTTCTATTATTTTAAATTAGTACCTTTAATTGGTGACCACACACCAGGCAGTGTATCGGTATACATCTTAGAGGGATTTATCGTCTTTACTTCACTGTGAAATCGATATCTCACTGGTGTCGATGTGAATCAGAAGGTAATGCCACAGACAGACTAGAGATAAGCTAAGAGCGATTAGTGAATTTTTCTATAGAATAGAAAGAGATAATTTCGTTTTTCTCTTTCTTTCCTAAAGGAAAATTCACTAATCGCGTCTATCTAATCTCCGTAGTCTGTCTGTGGCTCAGTTAGAAAACACTTGAAAAAAATCAACCTTAATCCAAGACCGCGCGCTAGAGGACCAAAATGACAGCACGCTATGAAAGAGAGATTCGAATTTACTTGGTAACACATCAATTGAAGCATCGAGTACTGAGACCCTTTTTCCATGGTAGTGATTTCAGAGGCCTGATATACCGGTGTCCAGGTGAGTGATCTTCACTCCTCTGTTTTGGTGAGATGGTCTTGTGCGGTGGTAGTTTATGCATGATGGGAGCCATCATATCACTTGAATTAAAATCAGATCATGTTTTTATCTAGTGAAGGTTGTAAATGTAGATCGCGTTGTGCCCTTCGCAGGATTTATGACAATGTTCGGTGTCACAGTTCGAAACATTTGGCCACCCCTCAGTCCAGAATGGTGAATAATATATACATTATATGTATTGAATAGAAGATGAATAATTATGTATTGTTTAGCTTACTTTCACTTACATTACCTTTATACAGGGGAAATAAAACTAATCTCCATGCATGTCAGCTCTTGTTACATCTCAATTCATTCAGTTTACTTATATTTCAAATTAATATTGAGCACTGTTAAAGTACTGCATTTTGTAAATTGGGTTATGATCAAGATCATCAACATGATATCTTTGATAAATAGGTGGACTATCTGGCTAAGTAAAAAATTGTTAATAAAGGCTGATTTCAGAAATAATTTGGGTACCTTTTTCTATGTGGAAACAGAATTACAAATACTGCCTAAATGATGGTCTTTTGAAGACAAAGAGAGTCTTTCCAATTTACCAAGGACTACATCTGTTTATTGATGCTTGTTAAAGTCAAGAAGCAGAAAACGTCAACTGAGTGTAAGCCACCAAACTTTATAGGTTTGGAAGAAAACAATTGAAAAGCCAAAAGGCCAAGATATTGCATTGGAAGGCCTTTATCTCAAGTAAAACACCATAGCCCACCTTACAGTAACCACGCAACAAAGTTAGAATAACTTTATTGAGAGGGTGCTCCATCATCATAATAAACACCTACACCATTGTTACTTTCGGAAAATTTGGAACCATCATTCGGTGTATTGATGCTATCTTATAAGATACCACCTTAATCAATGAGTGCCCGGAATTTACTCAGAGAATTTAATCTAAATCTTTATTGTCCCCTTCAAAGTAATCCCGATCGACTGCGGCACGCTTATTCTAGCGTTTGAATCAATCCTCTCAACATTTTTTTCTATTCGGTTTTCAGTATGTCCATTAGTGCTTCCTGCGATTTTTCCATTATTTCCTCACGGTTGCTGAAACTGGTTCCCCGTAATTTTTAACTCGATTGAACAGAAACAAGTCACAGTGAGCCTAATAAGGTGAATTCGGTGGCGGTTGGGTGGTATTTCTTGCATTTTTCGCCAAAAAATTACGAATAATGATGCCACTGCGTTATCATAATATGCAAATTCCACGAGTTGTCTGTCCAAAATTCTGGTCTTTTCTGCGAATTGCTTCACGCAAACGTCTCATAACGCCCAAATATTATTCTTGTTTTACGGTCTTGCCTTCTGGCAAAAATTCATGATGCACTACACCGTTTTAATCCATGAAAACCGTGAGCATTGCCTTCTTTTTTGATTAAAAACGACGTGGTTGTTTGGTCTTGGCTCATTTGGTGAACGCCATTCACTTGGTGCTCATTTGGTGAAGCCGACGTCTCGTCTCCAGTAATGATCCTTTTGATGAATGTGGGATTGGATTCAGCCTCGTAAATCATATCTTTTGTGACGTCAATACGGTCTCTAAAATAACTCTAATTTTACATGAAATTGAGGTCTTTGCTGCTACACGAAGGAAACCCAAGTCATTAACCAATATATCTTGGACGGATCCATAGGCAATGTTCAAGTCCTCCGCTATCTCTGATAGTTAATTTGCGTATATTGACCAACATTTCTTTTACGTTATCAATGTTTTCGTCGGCTTTCGATGTCGATGGTCTGCCACTGCGGTCATCATCTTCGATTGACTCACCACCACTTTTAAACCACTCGTGCCACTGGTAAGCGATCGTGTTTCTTTAAAAAGTCGTTGCCGAAACACTTCCAACGTTCACGGACCGTTAAACCCGTTTTACGTAAAATTTAATAGAAGTTGTAAATTTTAATCCATTTCATTGCCTACACACAAAGATAGATGTACTCTTGACTACGTAACTTTTGTAAATGTCAAGCTATAACGCTAAGATAGGGAGTATTAACAACAGATGTACCAACTTTAAAAAAAACAGAACTTAAATCGGAGCGCCACATAGTGGTTATTCCGGGAACTTTTTGATCAAGGTAATATTTAGGAGAGAAGGTGTTGGCAAAACTGTTTGAGACTCTGAGCCTTAGAAGTAGGATTGGGTCATTTTGAGCGGGTTAAATTCGCCCAACTCTATCGATGCCAAATGCCAATAAAAACTTTAAGATGCTAAACATGTATGAATTGTTAAACTATTGATGGTCTATGGTAATCTGCAAAAATTGCATTTCCATCATTTGTATAGTGCTACCAACAGAAGATATTTTATTTGATATGGCAGTTTCTCAACTCTATGATATCTTTTGGTAACCATCCATCTGTATAGGCAAGATTTCGAGCTTCAATGTACAAAAATTCTGAGTCCCATTTTGGTAAATTTTTCGTTTTGAATTTGAGCATAATTATACGATTAGAGATGGACGTTCAAACTGCAGCATAAATAGACTCCCACCATGTACTCATTTATGTACTAAGTGAGAGAATAGCAATGCTGCCAAGACTATATTTCTCTAGTAATGAGTTTTAGTAGCATTTCGAAGTGCCTTCGTTTTGGGATAGCTATCATTGCAGTTTGTTTTGGTTTGTAGATTAAAAGTATACATTCTGGGCTAATTTCACATACATCTTTATAAAGACAAAAATTTATTTTGGTAATAAATGTTCATCCCTATAAACGAAATGGTTCTGTTATCTAGACCTGATACGTGTATGTATTGTTTACCAACTTAACTTTTACCCTCGAGCCAAACTATATAAAACATATAATTATATTTATATCTCACAATAATTACTATATGATGATGCTTCAATACCTATTATGTATATATTAGATAATACACGTATTTTCTATATTTAAGTATACATGTACAATGATATATACCATCCAGACCAGACATAAATCCATATAATATTCTCGTAAATTTCATAACGATAAAAAAGGAGGAAAATTTTAAAAAAAAAATTCACTTTTATATCTCTAAACATTATTTATGCGATATTTTCTAAAAATTACACAAATAATCACGGGGTGCCTCATTATATTCTAAAACCTCGGAAAATATAATATTTTCCAATATAAATTACATATTTTTACTTTTTAATTTAATTATTTTCCCAAAAATAATTTTTTTGTTGTTGGATGCTGTGTGTGTCTTTATATATATATATATATATATATATATATATATATATATATATATATATATATATATATATATATATATATATATATATACATATATATATATATATATATATATATATATATATATATATATATATATATATATATATATATATATATATATATATATACTCGTATGTGTTTGGTAAAATGATAATCTCAATACATAAGCCTCAGCCATTAATCATGTTAAAATTAAAACAATAGGAAAATTTATAGAAGGGAAAATTTTATATACGCATATATGGCCATTTTATGTATATTTTTTTTGTTTTATACTCGTGAATGGTTTTTCCTGTTTAGTGTGTACGTATGTGCTCGACTGACTGGTATATATATGGTATATACCTACTTTTATATAATGAAAATTAGTTTATTTGAAAATTATATATACAGTAGGTACGTATCCTGCCTCGGGAGTCAAAAATTCAAAAACAGATGATTTTTCACTCTAGATTAATTTCTCGACCTCGATAATTTTAGCCGGCTTGCGACTGACACACAATTTCAAAGTACATATTATACTGAGTTTGCTGCTGTTCTATATATATATATATATATATATATATATATATATATATATATATATATATATATATATATATATATATATATAAATATATATATATATATATATATATATATATATATATATATATATATATATATATATATATATATATATATATTATTTAGACACGAAAAACTAGGAAAATCATTTTATTTTTCACAATTACCACCCGAGGGCTGGCAATTTAATTTAATTCATTTTAATAGAAGTAAAATATAAAGTTATATATAGAGTTTTAAGAGAATGAGATTTTTATCCATTTCGTTCCCAAACACAGATTTTTTTTTATAAATGAGTCCTAGAGGCATCAAATTTTAATTTTATTAGGGAGATACCACAAACGTAAAAACTATGGTTTAACAAAATCTTCAGAATTGAATTGAGTAATAATATAATAATATATTTAATGTATGTATTTAACTAGTTGGACATTTAATTTTTAAATTAAATTAATTTTTCCTTTGATTGATATATAAAATTAATCTGCCGAATTAATTCTATCGCCGGTTGCGATGATACGGAACAAAATTATAAAATTGATGTAATACATCAAACGTTAAAAAATAAAATTTTCACCCCCTGGAATTTTTTTTTTTTAATTAGAAAATGTACAATTGATGAAATTGTGGTCAAATGATGTAAGAGAACACAATAATTTTCATTTCAAATGAACGAACGTAATATAGGGTTGGCTTCTATCTTTCGTTTGTGTGTGTGTGTGTGGTAAAAAGCACAAAAAGGAAACACACTTTATATATATATACACACACATATATATACATAAAACGTTAGAAGGAAAATCTGAGGAGGAGACCACACAAGTGTTTTACTGTCCTTTCCATTGTTAATTAATTAATTTCTTTTTTTTTACGTTTCTTTTTGTTTGTGTGCTTTATCTATCCAGAGGTGAGCTTTTTTATATATATTTTTATTTTGATATTTAATTAAGTTAATGCTGTTTGTTGTATTATTATAATGCAATTAAGGATTAAAATATTTATGACAGTTTTGTGTGTTTTAATTAAAATTAATGATATGGGTTTATCTCTCTACTCTATATATATATATGGTATATACAACAACAGCGCCAACAACAAAAACATAATTTAATGTTGCCTTTTTTTAAGGTGGCTTATATACATTTCGTATATTTAAATTAGGATGGTTTCAAGATTACGTTTATATACATAATTATAATATGTATAAGGGGGGTAGTTTATATTATATATAACACCTAAGTATATACATGTATTACCTGTGTGATGAACTACAGGAAATTTGAATGTGTATCAGTTTAATTAAATTATAATTTATGATTCATTTATAATATTGTTTTGCGCTATAATTAATTTAATCATTATTACGGCTAGGTTAAGAAATATAACAAATGGTTTGTAATCAATTGCAATCAAGAGCTTCAACAAAACCATAAGTTATTTGAATAAAAAGGTGGGAATTGACGTGCGAGCTGCTAAATATAGCGTTCAAAACAGAAATCGCCATATAAACCGATGTTGTAAACAAATTACGATTTATATAATTTATTTAGTCGATGATTGCTAGTGGGAATTTATATATAATTAATTTATAAATTAATTTATTTGGCGCCTTATATGGAAATATTGATTGAGGTTCAGATCTCGTTGGGTTGCCTACTAACAAAACAGGACTACGATCTAAGGTGCAAATAATTTTTTTATAATTTTTCGATGAAATATTAATTGAGGTAGATGATCAGTAGAAGGTACAAATGCAACTCAAGAGGTGAACATTGGAATTAAATTCAAAAACAGAATTGTGTAGCACCTATCAGAGTACCACAGCTTACCTTCCACTAAACACGATATTTTAGACAACACTCGTGCACACCGACCAAATGATGCATTGGTTAAACCTGCGGCAATTAGAGTGGGAAATACCGGGTTCGAATCCTAATAGGGGCAGGATACAAAAGAGATTTTACACCAGATTAACACATCTATGGCCTCCTGTTGGAGTGCAGAATTCATGGACCATCATGGTCGCTGATTAGTTTTTTTAATGGCGTATATAGCAGGACGTATATAAGTGAACCGTAAAAGAAACGGGAGTGCCTTTAAACCCTAAAACAGATTGCAAAGATAAAAACAGACATACAATGCAAAATGTGCATACAGTGTTCTGGTCGTCACACATAGAGGATATTTTCATATAATTTCATACTATACATTTATGAACTGCAGGTTAGCATAATAGAAAAATGGGCGTACAAGGATATATTATCGTATGACTACTTAGATAATACCTGACTAGGTATCAGCACTGTTGGTATTTTACATGTAAACAACGTTTTTTTACATTTTTTATGTAAATTATGTAAAAAGCAGCGTAAATTACATAAAACGTAAAAAAAAAAGTTAAGTTGAAATTGTACACAGTTAATTAGTTTACTAATTCAATTCGTAAATTAGTTAGAAGATTTCTTAACAGATAGGGCTTAAGTAGCAATGAGATTAATAAGAGATGGTGCGTCATTTTTTTTTACGTAAAATCATATTTTACGTTTTTTACATATATAGTGTAAAAAATAACCTTGTGTAAATTACACATTTTTTACGTGTAAAAAACTGTGTAAATTACATGGTGTAGTTATAGATGTAAATATAGAGAAGTATACGATTGAACAACGCATCTTCATTATTAAATAAATTTTAAGTTTGGTGAAAATGATGTAAAAGCTTGAAGAAAGTTTCGTACATAATATGGAAAAAATGACTGTCTAAAAAACTTTACTTTAAATTGTGAATGAATTTTAGGTATCTGGTTCAATTCAAGATCAAAAAAATACAATTTACAGTCGTAGTGGTCGTTCCCAAGAAAATATTGCTGCTGTCAGTGAAAGTGTTGGTGAAAAGTCAAACACATCAATTCCCAGAAATTTGGTCATAAAACAAAGCACTTTATTCAGCTTTAGGATCTTTACCGAAAGGCTTACTAAATACAGTTTACACAACAATTATTGCCAACTGATCACGAAGTACGTTGTACATTTGTTAATTGGACTCTTGTAATCTGGTGTGATTGGTGTTTTGATTGGTCCATATTTCTTTGAAAAAGAAATTGGACATGCGAATACTCTGAATGGTGCTCGCACTTGAACGATGATTACTAATTTTTGTTTGAAGAATTGACACATCAGGACATTTTCAACAAGTCGGAGCAACCAATAGCCATGATCACCAATAGATTTTTCGTAACTGTTTTTTGAAGAGTAAAGTTTACGCTAATACTCCTTAAACTATTCAACATCTGAAAGAAAGTTTTACTCAATTGAACCACAATTATGTCAACATGTGTTGGTAAATTTTACAAAGATTGCTTGCATGTTGAAATGAAATCAATTCAAGTTGATCTAAGATTTTAAGAACGACATCTCTGAGTCTTAATCGAATCGCTAGCATATTTCTCATGTCTTCGATGGGATTTTGATCTGGGCTGCGATTGGGCCAATCCACTGATTCAGTCCCCTCTCATTCAAATAATTATAATGACAACACTCACAACTTGGTGTCTGGCGTTTTCATATATGCAATAATTTTAATTACCGTTCAATAAATGAGGCGTAAGTAACCACATAATCAATCAAACAGTTTACGGCGCCTCGGTCGGCAGTTATGATATACCACAGCTTAGAAACAAAAGGTTGGTTTGGGCGACTATAAGGAAATTCCTTCCCACACCATTAGTAAGCGGTCTTGAAATGGGACTCTTGGGTTGAAACCTGTCTAACTTCACATGCCTGCAATAATTAACGATTTTGGAAACGAAAAGTAAAAAGGAAAAGAGAAAGTTTGTAATATTTGGAGTTTACAGCAAATTATGCAGATCTTCAAAATTTAGCAGCTGAGAATCATAACGTAATCATGGCGTTTTGATGTTTTTCAAATTTGAACAGGTTTATTTTATGACAAATGTATATGCTAGTATATATCATTAAGCTTTCGTTGCTATTAGCAATTTTGTACAATGGACCATTAATCGAAATGTGTGCTATCTAATACATATATATATATATATATATATATATATATATATATATATATATATATATATATATATATATATATATATATATATATATATATATATATATATATATATGTAACACAAAATGAAACACTGGTTTGCAGTCATCTGTCAAGGTCCAACTTGCACCTGACCAACAAAATCTGAATAATTTCCCACATTTTTTTCACAGTTATCAGAACTTCTCGTTCAGTAAATGGCAATTGAAGCAGAAAGTTATTATAAGTAACGATAACAGATCTTCCGGATTGAAACTATACGTAATAGTACAATCACTGTTGGACGTGTAAATTACACGATGTAATTAACACAGTTTTGACATGTAAAAAACGTGTAATTTACACAAGGTTATTTTCTACACTTTATATGTAAAAAACGTAAAAAATGATTTTTTAACGAAACTGAGGCGCCATCTCTTATCAAATTAAATTGTAACTAAAGCACCATCTGTTAAATTTCGTACTATTTTACGAATAGAATTTGTGAAATAATTGATGTGTACCATTTTTTCGTCTACATACTGAATCTCACAATAATTTTTGATTTATTTTAAAATTACTAACACGTTAATTTCGTTAATTAATAATGAGCAAAACGAACGTTGGTAAATTTAGATATTTTAAAACAGAAAGCACTGCGAATGGTGTTGTATTTTGTTTACATGTAATTTACGTTTTATATAATTTACACTATTTTTTTACATAATTTTCATAAAACTGTAAAAACGTTTTTTACTTGTAAAATTACAACAGTGAGTACAATAACAAGTCGACAAGTAATCTATTAACACATCTTATATCCACCGAATTGATTTATTATATCATATTGCCAATAAAAAAATTTGGCAACCAGTCTTAATACTTTATTACCTTTCTGGCATTTATTACCTTTCTGGCATCTAACCTATAAAAAACATAACATATATTCGTGTAAAAAGTGTGACCAAAAACCTTGAACGTATGCCACAATTTTAATCCAATTATCAACCTACATGTGTATAAACATCGATTCCACGTTCATTCATCTCATCAGGGTTAAACTGTTTGTCTATTTTTGCTCTGTCTGCTTTATAACAAAAAGGTAATAACCATAATACCATCATCACCCACCCACAAAGTTTTGTTATTTTCACTAAATTAAGAAATTATTTTGTTAATTTTTGACAAAGTGATTACACACTACTTTATGTTTTATAATATATAGTGTTTAAGATATGATATTATATATTAAGAGAACGGATGTGGAGATGACGTGATCTTAAAGTATAATAACTCCATTTCGGTTTTTTTGTTCGTCTTGTATATATGTGTATATATAGTGGGGTTCTTATCTTAAATACTATATATACTATATTGTACAGTATAAAATAAAAAGGAATTGGTCTACCATATGATGACATTCACACGAAATGCTTATAAATATTCACAGTGTATTACATACAGACACACATACAATACGTAAGAAAATGTATTAAGTGCGAACCATATAAAGATAGTTACGAATTTGTACCATATATACAACCAGATATAATAACGATAAGATACTTAATAAGATTATAGTGGATTTACTTTCTCAATATAACGACTCATTATGGCGATGATAAGAATAATAGTAAAACTATCATCCCTATTTTTTTGTTGTTGTTGTGTATAAGTATATTGGACCCAAACCACAATTTTCATAATTCATTAAGAAAAGAAAAAAATATTTTCCCATTGAAACCAAACAACAATGATCTGCTATAAAATCTCAAACTCTTCTATTTTTCCTCTTCCTCAGTGCTCTTCATTTTCTACATCACTTCTTGTTCGTCTTGTACAAAAAAAGTTTTTTTTTTTGGAAAAAAAAAATTAATTAAATAAAATTTTTCCAAACATTCTCATTTTCTTGTTTAAAACAAAACAATTGAATTAATTAGAAAATTTTAATTAATTAGTTTTTCAAGAAAAAAAAATAAAAAAAAAAGGAAAAATTTTTTGTGATGAGAAAAATGAACGCAAGTACCAAGAGAAACTACATCAACCATCATCACCCCATTTTTTTGTGTGTTATTTAACAAACAACCATTTTCTAATATATTTTAATTACCCTACCATTTTCTCTTAATTTTCATTTCGATATGAACAAAAAAAAAAACATAATTAGAGAAATGGAAAATTCGAGTGGAATGAATGAAGACACATATGGTTCGGATGTTTGATTTTCATACGGTATTTGGATAGGCCGTATATGAGGGTGGTGCGAATGTGTTACTTAGATGATTAAGTGATTTTTAAAGTAAAGTGACAACTTTGTGTCATCTGTTGATGAATTTAAATGGATGTTGGATTGGAAGTTGGATTCTATAGTTATCTATCGAAATGCAGAAAGAAAGGGCCAAAATGGTTGAGTCGGGCTGAAAATATTACACCACAATCCAATTTAGTACAGAAATACTTTGTTTGATCTAGCAGTTCAGCGATACGTATGAATGTTGATAAAAATGGGCTTTCGTCATTAGTGTCTAATCAGAAAAAATTGAACTGGAATATATTCTCTAGTACCAGCACCGAAATTAAACCTGGAATTAAACATTACCGCTTGTATGTTAAGCTAACTTCAATTATGAATTATCCGATTATAAAACAAAAAAAACTTATGTTGATAATATTGGTCAGTTCTGTATTGGTATTGCTTTTTTTAGTGCCTACTAATCATTTTTGAGAGGCTATTTTAGTAGGCTTTCTAATCGTTCTTCGTTGTACAAGGCTACATTACTTTTTTGTGCATTAAAGGTGATAAATTATAATGTAATGGATTGATAGAAAATAATAGGTTTGTTGTTATCTAATCGTAATAGCTACTCGTAGGCATTACTCTTGAAGGTTTTTTGGTTGGTTTGGAAACGAGTGATATCGTGACAATGTGTATCCATGCATCGAAAGTTAACTAAATAGAATCATTTTGTGGGAACTTTTTAATCAAGAGTTCACACAAGAATATCATTCGACAAATAATTTACGATGCCGTAAATTGTTTTTCGAAAAAAATTACAAATAAGAGGTACAAATAAGTTTAAGGGGTTAACAAAAGATGGCGTTGCTATTATTAAATCAAAATAAATTTTGTACTGTAACTTTTTTTGTCAACCCATGTTTTTAGAAATGTTCCAAATATAAAATCGAAATTGTTTTTATAATAAGTAGCTAATACTGTGCTAGTTCGGCGCAATTTTGTTTAAGCCTCTTCAACCTAACAAACCCATCACTGAAGAACGTTCTTTCTTCGTAAATGGAAACATTTTCTTCGTAAATGGAAAGAATTTCTTTCGACAAACCATTTACGATGCCGTACATATTGGGGGCATCAACAAGTTTAAGGGATTTACAAAAGATGGCGTTACTAGTATTAAATAAAAAAAAGTTGTGCAGTTACCATGTAAATTGTGCACTTACCATGTTGCTATACAAAACAAGCAGCTGATGGACATCGATTTCTGTGTGAAGCATAAAAGAAAAATGTTCCTTCAAGAAACCATGTGAGTACCGGTTTTAAAAGTGTCGATTTTGAGAGTAGTCACAAAGAACGCGAATTGCCATTAAAACTTGAAGACGCTGATTATAAGACGTTATTGGACCAAGTTTCATGCCAATTTCAAACGGAAATCGCTGTAACTTTTGGAACTCCAGATTTAAAAAAAAACAAATTGGGATCGAAATAAACTGAACTCTAGAGACGTCAATCGTCGTTTTTTAAACTGCACCAAATATTAATTCGGGATTGTTCTTATGTTAAGTAGTATCAGGGAAGGGGCAGTTCGGAGCAATCTATCTGCCTAACAAACTAATCACTGGAGAACGTTATCGTAACAGTTAATTGAATTAAGTCGAACATTGAAGCTCTAACAATATGCTAACAATTATGACAAACTGAGCAAGACATCGCTCGGCTATATGTTGCAAAAGTCGTGAAGGAAAATTTTGGAAGTGATTCAATAGAAGTACTATATCAACATCCATATTCACCATGAATACATGATCTGAGTTTTAAGCTGTTGAGTTTTTTGGGGAGCAAGAAGTTAAGGCACTAGAATAATCAAAACAAACTTACACCCCGATTCCCTTAGTCGTGTCACTTGTCACTTGTAGCGACAAACAAATATTGGTATTCTCTTAGTCGATTTGTTCGTCAATTATTAATTGAAGTTACAATCTTTTTATTCTAGTAGTCGTTTAAAAAATTTCACTTGGAACGACATTTATAGGCGCGTGACAATTTCAGTCGACATATTCAGTTGAAATTATAAGTATTCCTTGATTAGTTCAACGATTGACGTTCGTTGCATCAGATCACTTCAATCGACTAGCAGAATACAAATTTATAGCTGAAGTAAAACGACAACTGTCACGGCGAATTAAGTGACACGACTAAGGGAATCGGGGTGTTAGTGTTCTCCAATGAAGAGCTCTAGCTGCTGTAAGTATTTTCGAAACTTTCACACCTTTAAACTCATCACAAACTATTGAATGTGATCTGAGATTTTGAACTCTTATCGAATGATTGGTATGATAGGTTCAAAATTAGGCATACTTAGCACGTGAATTTTTAAATATTTCAACCAATTGTACATAAATCTACAAAATTAGCATAAAATTAATTCGCAATCATGTATGTATATATAATGTACAACTAAATCGACCATACATAATTCATGTCTTCTAATTAATTAATTTTTTATGTTATTTTGGAAAATGTGTTTTTTATTTTCAATTTACATTATATTCACTCAACATTTCCACCCTCGCTTCGCCCCTATAATTCGATATATGTATATATAACATAGAGGAACAGTGTGAGAGAGAGAGAGAGTATACCACAAAATTGGAATAGTCTAATTTAATCTATTTTTTTGCCATTTTACATTTTCCAAACTATACAAGGGTAAATTCAATTAAATTATTTCAATTATTTTAAGTCACAATCACCCAGCCAGCCAGCCACCCCTAAATCCTAACTGAACAGCTAAAAGAAACGAAAAAAAAATATGAAGACAAAATACAGCAGCAAACCAACTTAATATAAACGAATGAGGTTGGTTGGTGGGGTGGGTATGTGGAGGGGTTGGAAAATATTCGATTAATGATCTCTATTGTTTCGTAATTAAATATTTTATATTTTATCATGTAATAACAGCATAAGTCATTCTGTATATATATAATATACCAAATGCGCACACCCACCCACCCATATATATATACACATCCCCTCTTCATAGTGTTTTTCACTCGTTCTTGTCTTTTTCATTTTCTAAATTAAGAAATTTTTTTTTGTTTGCTGTTTTTCCAAAATACAAAAATTAATCAATTATTTTATTTTTCATTTCTATTTTCAGAACACAACGATAACAACAGCTTTATATATCAGAGCCGTACACACATACACAAACACCGACTGTATTTTAGAAAAATGGGATTAAGGATATAGAACGTTCTATCCTAGGCCTACATCAAGATATTGATTGCGATTCGTTATTAAATAAAATAATAATAAAGGATATCATTATTATTATCCTGTGAATGTATGTGTGTGTGTGTCTGTACATGAGTGTGTGTCTACGTGTATGTCGGGAAAATTTGTGAAAAACCTACAGGTTGTTTCGGTAATCATCGAACATATAAAATATATATTTAATAAATAAATAGAAAATGTGTAAAAGGTTAACCCCCGTGTAAATATAGTTTATAGCCAAAAAGGTTTGTTTATTCGTTAAATAAACATTAATTAACAACAACAACCAAAAGTGATTTAAATTAAATAAAAGTGTTGTGATTTTTCAAAATTATTTAAATAAATTTTCCTGTTCATCTATACATATAAATCATATTTGTGTCAATCCATAGTGTGAAAAACTCAAAAAAGCACAAAAAAAAAATAAAAAAAAAAATTTTGAGTTTAAATTAAAATTTTGTGGATTTTAAATTTTTTTTTGTTAATTTTTTTTAATTTTTTCGTCAAAATTTGTAAAATAAAATTTATCAAGCTGGCAGCGTCTCTGGCGATGAATCCTCACTATCATCCGTATTCGGATCTATCGTCGCCCCATCCACCAAGTCCGGATAATAATAACTATCATCCACCATTAGGTGGTGGACATCACAATGGACATGCGCAGCCGATGTCGATGGATCCGCAACAGGGTTTCCATCAGATGAACAATAATAATGGTCCGCTTAAACATTGTGGCGGTTGTGGGGGTAAGTACACATTATATAATATAATATCGATAAATAGGCGCATCTGTTTTGTCCTATACATATATATACCTGAATTATATTTAGGCCAATTTGTCACAACCCATTTCGATCTAAAAGAGTTTATAATATTATAAAGGGGTCCGATTAAACGACAATATGTTTGTTTTGTACACATTCTATATAAGACTGGACCATATGTAAATTTATAGTTTTACGCATTTTGCGAGAGGGTCAGACATCTTATACATACTAACGTATCGTTATATTGTATTAGGGTTAACTATATTTTAATTTGGGTATTACTCGCTTTCTCAAATGTAGTAGTTTATCTCATCCAAACACATTTGACTGTCAATTACACACAACAGATAATTTACATATATAGGGGTAGTTTACAAGGGTGAAAGAGTAGATTTGATCCCTTAAATGATAGTTCCTATCTCCGAAATTCATGAGGTGAATATTCTTGACTGTCCCTTACAGATTAAACATTCAGTTTGACTGCTCTGCGAAACGCCAGACTATTTCCTTAAGTTTAGGAATTACCAATTTTCGGTTAATTGACGATCTTTTGGACCAAACCGCACAACAGCGTCACAGTATTGTCTATTTTCAATAAGACAATGCAAGCTCAACACGCGATCGTTAGACTCAAATAGTAAGTTTGGAAAGTGTTTCGCTCAAATGAGCAGTCCCAACCGGAAATACTGTCTAGCATCTGCCAAGAGTGATAGGTTACTTCACATTAGGATCTATTGGTATAGGATATAGTCCGGTATCAGCCATATTGATCGTTTTGTGATACTTGATTTACCAGTAACTCTTGTATGCTTTATCGCATTTCCCTTCTTTATGTTTGCCAAGTAATCTTCTGGTTTTACTAGATCTGTAGAAACTTTTATTTCTTCCTAAGAGAGGGAAGATTTGATTTAAATTTACGGAAGGCTTAAGTTTTCTAAAATCCTGGGTCTAGCAAACAGATCGTCCATTATCACGGACATCAGGTCACATCCATATAAACAAGACAACCTTGACGACATCTCTTCCGGGCAGTTATGGTGGTGTATCTTTTACTTAAGGACGAAACTTTACAATGTGGTCCTTATGGCATGTCTTCCAGTTGCGATTATAGCACTAAAGGACGCGTTCCCGAGGAAAACTTCTGATCCACTGATATTTATAGTGGTTTATATTGGTTATATTTAGGGTTTTTATCTTTCGGGATAACCACAACATTCCCTTTTCTCCGTGATTTTGGATAAATCCTAGAGCCATACTAGCTCTAGATGATTAGGTTTTTGATTAGGTGAAAGGTAGATTAAGTTTTGAAAAAAAAAATAAAATTAATGAAGGCGGGAAAATTAATTAAAAACTCCACTACCACCGAGGTTCTACGATTCAACCCACATAAACTTACACATTAAAAACATCCAATTGTGTTGTTGTGGTTACCACGGGAAATCGAAACCGAGACACTCCGAGACAATTTGCTATTTTATGGAGGACAGATTCGTTTTTTCGTTAACTTATACGAATTCGTTTATATAAGAGATCGTTGCCAACTAATTTGGAGTTAACTAGTGTTTAAGTGAACTTCGATCTAGTGGATCGGTTCTAATATTCCCTATAATTTATAATCCTATCTATTACTTCCTGAAATGCTTTTATTATTATAAGTGCACAGAAAATAGATTAAAGCCTTGCACTTGCCACAGATGGCGTTCCAGACTTTTATATGACCTTTTCCTAATATGTCACCTCCTCTATTTACATATAGAACGACTCATCCAAATTATTAGTTACGACTCTACATTTATAAGAATTTGTCCAATCCAACGATTGTAAACTCCAAATTGGAATATGAACATGCAAATTCGGTTCCACCTATTTCCCTCTTGGGTACGCTCTTGTTGAAATGTTGGTAACTATACCGGTTAGATTGAGAATTTAATGACGACATCTCTTCCGGGCTGTTACCGTAATGTATCTTTTGTCTAAAGGAGACGCTTTACAACTGTGACTTCTATGCCATGTCTTTCAGCTCAGAAAATTTTATCACTGAAGGACGCATTATCAAACGAATTTTCAATGTCCAAAAATGAACTCACGGCAAATTCCTTATTATTCACTCCTTTTTACAGTCGAAAGCTTTTAAATTTGCTGAGAAGAGCTTTTGGTGAGTAACGAACTCGTTCTATAAGAACACCTTACGTTAAAATAAGTAGCTAGAGTTTATGTGAACTTCGACCTAGTTGATCGGTCTCAATATTCCTCATAATTTAGTAATCCAATCTATGACTTCCTGCAATGTTATCAATCATGCCTGATAGACTGTAGTCTTCAGTTCTTTTTGAGGCTGAAAGATTAGTTTAAATGTATTTCCTCTATATAAAGGTGAACAGCTTTTATTATAATAAGTGCACAGAAAAATAGATCAGGAACATCGACTTGCAACAGATGACGCTGCTTGTAATTCGCTAACACTCTCGCGTCACGACTGAACGTACATATACGAATCGCACAGTACACAAATTGGTGACCCCAACGGTCCAGTTTAGGGAACATTACACGTCAATATCTTCTGACACAACCTTTTCAAAATTTCATCATACCTCCTGCCTAAAACCTAACACGGCATAAATTAACTTCTCACAATAGAATTGTTTGCCTTCTCTCAATAGATGGTAGTCCATTTCGCATTTTCAAGGCTCAGATATTTCCAGGAAGTACGTTTCATGCTGCAACAAAGCCAATACACTAAGGTGGGCGAATATGGGGCACTCACAAATACAGCATGCACAATAAGGCCTAATCACTAAGGGGGCGAAATCAGGCAACACAAGGAATTACGGCATAAAATAATCATAAGCAAACACGGAGAGAAAGAAATTCACTTGCGGGGTAATAATAGGGCGTTCAGAATATCTCAAATAATTCGCAAATACAATTATCATCACGTCACGACTGAACGTACATATACGAATCGCTTAGTACGAACATCATCAAGTCCAGTAGCATATGCCTGATGAGATGGATTTGAGCTTTTCGATCGCACAGTCATTTAATGATGAAACGGCAACACGCTTCAGCTGTCATATGTTTATCAAACGCGTTAGGTTTCCAAATGTACCATGAAACATTTTAGTGGTCTAGTCCTCCTTGCCGGGATAGTGTTACTGGAACTATTCCCGAAAATGATATTCTGGATTTTAAGAAGAATATTGTATGTACCGATAAGATAGCTCCATGCTAGATTAAAGTACTGCCATGGACTAACGAAGATAGGCTAACGAATCTCGCTATAATAATAATCGAACTCAGTATATCTTTTCCGTATCCAGCACCTTACAAGTATCCAACACCTTACAAGTAGATTTAAAGTGTGTTACTTCCTTAAAAAAATTATTAATATTTCTTTCTTTCTCGTTCCAGGTAAAATAGTAGAAAGATTTTTTCTTCATGCAATGGATAGGTACTGGCATAACTCATGTCTTAAATGTAATTATTGTCATGCAATGTTAGCAGAAATAGGTTCTAGTTGTTATACAAAAGGCGGGATGATATTATGCAAAACAGATTATTCACGGTAAGTCAAATATGAATATTTTTAGTATATACGAGGTACGAGTATGTATCTATGTATTATGCTTATATGTTGAATATATATATATATATAATTATGCTACATAAGGCTATAAAATATGCGCCAGCAGCGGTATCATCGTATATAAGACGATATATATATATATGTACGTTATATACGTTCATGAAATTTGATGTACATCGAATTAATTTTGATTGATTTGTTTAATTTGACATGATTGAAAATGTAAAGAATGAGACGATGATGATGATAATCGAGAAATCCAACAACAAAAAAAATTTCCAATTGTCTAGACGTAATCGAAAATCCCTTTCTCATTTTATTTTTTTTATTTTTTTTTTGTCTGTATATAAATTCAATATTTTCTTCCCGCAGCCCATTCTATGTCATCATGGCTACCCCCTCTCTCTCCCCCAATTTTTTACCTCACACTCTTCTCGAGATAATCAATTTATCTTAATTTCATGAAATCGAATTAATTTTTCTCGTCTTTATTTTATGCTGTGTGTGTGTGTATGTGTGCGGTGTGGGTTGTTGGTGTGCGGGGGTGTAGAAAAAAAATGGGAAAATCGGAATTTTTATTTAAATTGTCGTTATATTATTACTTTGACGGGATTCAATTGTTTTTTCGATGGAATGATAACGAATTCCGCATACGCACAGCCCGACACATAAGTATAAAATATCGATATGGAGCTTGAACAGATCACGCAAATCATGCAAATTAATTGGGTTAACATTTTTGTTGTATATATAGTTATGTGGATCTCTGATATGGACATACATAGTTCATTAGACCATTTAGATAGACTTACTTACACAACAGAAAATGATGAGATAAGAAATTGTTTTTAATTTTCTAAAATCATTTTGTTGTTATTGTTGTTTTTTTTAGTTTATTTGGCAGGCAAGTTGAAAGTTCAACGTATGTATGTTGTTTAATGTCTGTGGTTTTGGTTTTTGTGTTTTATATTTAGTTCGAGAGAAACTTAATTATTTCTGATGATTCAACAATAATTATGTGGAGTGTGTGTGTTGTATGTATATACTTAGGACTCGTATATTGAAGTTTAATGATAGACAGTTTTAGGTGTCCTCGTCGAGCTTAATTTGTCTAACACGAGTTTGAAAGTTTGGGTTATCATGTACCAATGATCGTGAGAGAAGAAAGTCAAATCGATTTCAAATTTGCACTAACATTCATATTTTGTACGATCGAATTATTTATTAGCACGATTTTAAAATTCGGGGCTAGCCTTTGAAATGTTATACCCAGTTATAAGTGGTTTATGGAAGATTTACGCACGGGTTACAAAACAAATTCGTTATCTACACACAACTGATATTTTGGACTATATAAAGAGAATTGTTTTCGAGATCATTTGACAATTTTTGTTTGAGTTTAGAAGCCAATATATGTTACGTGTTAAAGTTGAGAACAGGCTATCGAGAACGTTTGCAATCAATTCCGGTGTTCGACAAGGAGATGCGCTGTCCCCGATACTTTTTAATCTCATGTTGGAATACATCCTTCGTAAAAGTGAAACACCTCAGGACAATATCTTATTCCGACAATCCAATCAACTTCTTGCTTATGCAGATGATATCTGTGTGATTGGATTAACTGGCAACGGAGTGAAAGAGATACTTGATCCACTGGAACAGTGTTCAGCTTCCGTTGGTCTCAAAATCAACGAGTCAAAAACCAAATATCTAATCTCGGGTTTTAGAGACCAAGACGCAATTGATTTCAGTAGTGGAAACCACACGTTTGAAGGAGTGATGAGATTCAAGTATCTTGGATCTCTCATCACTCACGATAATAGTGTGGGCGAGGATATCAAGGTCCGCCTTGCCGCTGGCAATCGGGCTTTGTATCCTCTACGTCCACTGCTGAAATCAAAATATCTTGCAAATACGGATAAGCTGAAACTGTACAGAGTGTTGATCAGACCCGTTGTCATGTATGGATGTGAGAGTTGGACCTTGACGGATGAGTACGAAAGATGGCTTCTAACATTCGAGAGAAGAATCATGCGTGTGATATATGGCCCAAAACGCGACGTCGATGGCACTTACCGAGTTCTTTTCAATCACGAGATCAGGAATTTAATGCAAATTCCTGATATCGTGCATGAAATCAAAGGACAGCGAATACGCTGGCTCGGTCACGTTCTGCGTGCTGATCCGAACCGAATGATACAGCGATCTTTAAAGGGAGAACCGCCTTTCGGTAGGCGAAGAGGTCGCTGTCGGCGACGATGGCTCCACGGCGTAGAGAGCGATCTGGCATCTTCCAACTGCTTGCAACAGTATGAAGATCTGGCTCGTGATCGAAACCGTTGGAGTCAGATTGTTGACACGGTACGGGCCAATAATGGCCTGTAAAAACCGCAAAAAAAAAAAAAAAAAAAATATGTTACGATACACTATGGATACTAAGTACTGGACTTGCTGGCTGATTGCTTAATTTTATACCTAGCAGGACGTGTTCCCTTATACCTAGACAAAGTGTGAACGATGATCTATTTAAAATCGAGGCAAATTTATATCTTGAAGTCTTACCAATACATGAGATTAGGACAGTTTTTATTGATTCATAAAGTATACAGTAGGGGTTATGTATGGCATGAAAACTCCTTTATTGAAATTTTCCATGACCTGGTTAGCAAAAATGTGGCTTAACTTCGTTGATAATAGCCCTAAATTCCATCATTCATGCGAATGGATAGTTGTGGGCTTGTTTACATAATCTTAAAAATAAAAAATCTTATATTAAAGAAAAACTCTGAAAAAATTTGATAAACTGTTTGTGGTCCGGCTATTTTTTCGTTAGTAAAACTTTTACAACTTTTCACTACAATATACAGTTGGGTTTGTTACAAACCCTCAATGAATCTCAGTCATATTCGAGCTTAACTGATAAATCAACGTCATGGCTAAAGTAACCCAACTATTAACTGCCAGTAGTGTTGTATGCTGTTGCTAAATTTTAAACAGCCGGTTCCAGAAACGGAACGGTTAGACTTCCAATTTATTCCACTCTGACTAACAAAGCTCCGGATTATTATTCAATCAACACAGGAAGAACTTGTGGATTGGTATAATTGATCACCAAAAAATCGTTTTGAAGCTTTACCTGGTGAAGTATTTTAAAGCTGAACATGATCATATATATACTTGTTCGTTCTCCTGTGAGTAGTTATGTTTATAAGGTTTGAGCGAAGCTTTTAGTTGTTCATAAGAACAATCGACTCATAAACACCATTCGCCTTTGGATTATAGGCATAATAAAATAAATTTATAAGTATACACTTACCAAACACGGAGCTAGTCTATATACGTTAAAATGGATTGCACCGCAGATGTATTAATGCTAACTGAACTTTTTCGAGGCATCGCAAAACTCTAGACATTGATCTCACCATGTGAATCGCTGCGTATTAACCGCTGCTATGATGGTTGAATTCTGCGAGTGCTGTCTAATGTTCCAGATTTAGCAGCACTTGATGTATGTGTGAAAGGCAAAATTCCTTAATCCTCAACAGTAATTTAGATTTTTTTAACGAATTTCTATTTGGTGATAATTTTCGGATTCTGTACCTTATATCGATACAAGTTAACTTGTAAAAATGTTATACGACCTACGACCTTAGTGCAAGCCGTATTGTAATAAAAAGTTAACTGATTGGATTTGCTTCTCACAAAAAGATAAATATCCAAGAGCCTTAATGGCCATGGATTGCAAATTATTTAAAAAAATCATTTTAGAGGTCCGAGCTTAAAATATTGAGATAAGCTTCCAGTGCTAAGTCTTATTTCTCTGACTCAAATCATTTCTGTCATCATATTTCAGGAAATCTCTGAAAAAATTGCTGATAGATTTATAAGGTGTTCAGTATGAAAGATCTCTTAATGATAAAAAGTTTCTTGTCGATGTACTTTAAGATATTGCTGAAGCTTTCGATGGCAAATCTGTTAGTTCCATCATTATTTATCATAAAAACTTTATTATTATTGGCACCATAGTCAAGTGGATCGAATCTTTGCTCTAATCTCAAATTGGTGATGCTTGATGACTAGATTCGCTAAGTGCTATTGCCAGGTAATGGTGCTCCAATCGTTGCAGCCGCCTTTAATTGTAAATTAATTGTGAATCTGAAAAAATCTGGCTTTGTCTGACAGATGCACAGATGATTTGGTTCTTTGGGAAATATTGAGGTTCAACCGCTAAAATTCGTCTTTTTACAGGGTGGGGCTAAAGTCCCGCTATCATTTGTATTGCCTGTAAGTTTGTTCAAAGAAAAGATAAGTAGGTTCGGTTTTCATAAAAGTTTATTCGTCCTAACATTTTTTTTGTACTGATTGGAAAATTATATCGGCTAAATGATGACCGCGATTCACTATGCAACTTTCGGTTATTTTTAAGACATTTTTCATGCCTTCTCAGGCTGAATATCTTCTATTTCGAGACGAATTTTGTCTTTAAGATGTTGAATCGTTTGGAGCTAATTCACATAAACTTTTGATTTTAAAAAATCCCATAAGAATAAGTCTAGTGCTGCTAAATCCTGAGATCTGACTAGCCGTGCTTAGTCGCCATTCCGCGAAATAAATCTTCGTGGAAAATACTCATTCAATAGTTGAATTGTTGAACCGGATGTGTGTGCTGTGGCCTCATCTTGCTGAAACCACATGTCCTCTAGTCCTTGCTCTTCCATTTCAAGCACAAGAAAATTTCGAATCATGTCTTGGTACCGTTCAACAGTAACACTAACTTCAACAACTTGGTCATTTTCAAAAAAATAGGGACCAATGATGTTTCCAGCATGTCAAACCACATCCATACAGTTGTTTTAAGTGGATGCTATTATGTTTGATGAATTAATTGAGGATTCTGTGTTCCACTAAACCTACTGTTCTGTTTATTGACGGTGCCACTGAGATGAAAATGGGCTTCATCGCTCATTATCAATTTAGATGAAAAATCTTCAATTTCACCAGACAGCCTTAGCATTGCATTACTGTACTTAACTCGTTGATCAGGATCACTCGGTACCAATTTTTGGACTAATTGGATAAATTTTACAGAAATGTGTAACTGGGAACCATGTCTCCGAATTGATGTTTCTGGAGACTCTGCAACGCTATCGCGTACCAGAGTCACATCGAAAATTAGCATGTAAACGATAAAATGTGGTTTTGTGAGGCACTGGGTGATTATGATATTTGTGACGCAATTTCCGCTGATTGGCAATAATGGTATGATTATTTTCAATAAATATTGTGATTATTTCTGCTCGTTTTTGTGGCGTGTATTTATTTATTATAAGGTTGAAGCGTCTACACAACACAATAGTTTAAGCAAAACTGAGCTAAACGTCACATGACCAAGATGGCGCGCAGTTAAAATAGAGGAAATTTTGCCCCACCCGTTATATTTCTTACACTACTTACATTCATTTGCTTATGTCTGATGTGTAGTGCAGCATGGAATGAACTTGAAATATTTGTGGGGCATAAACAAATTTTCATACAGTTACACTCCAGTGTAACAACAGTGCTAGCGAATTACAGATATAGTATGAATCGAAACTTATCTGTAATATTTATTGTGGCGTGGCTGTTTATTATGATTGTTTCGTATATTTTGTACTTTGCTGTGAACGCCACAGATGGTTGTTTGAGACTGTAATGGGTATAATAAAAATTCTTTGGCATAAGATTCGAGATCTTGAGTTAAAAAAAAGTGAGCTAGTTCTCATACCTCCTAGGTCTCACTAGGCCCTGCCGATGCGAATATCGTTTCCATACAATATATTTGAAATTGGCAAAGTGGTCGCGTCTCACCAACGCGTCTCGTGATAGAATATGATTTACACCATGTCCTTACACAGTGACGCTTCTTAAAGTTCCAACCAATTTTATAATAATATAATTTGGCCAATTTGTGAAGTGAATTAGTCTAATTTGTTAACGGGAGAGGAAAAACACAATGAAAATAGTTTTAAATTAGTTTCGATTTTCAGACATTATAATGATGAAGAGACACAAAAAACAAGGACGTTAGATAATTGAAACGAAGCAAAAAAAAAAATTATGGAATTTTCCTTAAGAAAATTTTCTTTTATTAAAAACTTTTTTTTTTTGTGTTGTGTAACGACAAAATATTTAATTTTTTTTGTGTGCTGTGAAATTTTAAACTATTTCCAAAAAATATTTAATTTAATTTTCTATACATACACGAGCATACATACAACTCCATTTTTGTGTTAGATGCTAAGTTTTGTGATAGTTTTTGTGCACAAGAATTTTTCAACAAGAAAATTTTAATTTGTTTTTAATTAAAAATTAGACAAAAAATAAATAAATTTTTTTTTGTTTGTTGTTGTAATTTTATTAGAAATAGTTTTGAATAATTTTTCGCAGCGTTTGCTACATTCAGGTTGGCCCCATCCCCAAAATCGAGATGGTATTCAATTTTCTTCTCCATTTAATTCCTGTTCGAACACATACATGTATACTAATTCGATTTTCATATAATCACGAGCTCGACTAAAGAGCAGTGCGCAAAAAAGCATAAATTGATAAATAAGAAAAGTCCTAATGAACTTTATATACAAATCATCATCAAATCAATATACTAAATGAGGTTGAGGTTACAAAAAAAAAAAAAAAGAAGGAAAATCTTGATTTTTCCAATTCCGACTTTGAATATGAAGATGATTATATGTGTACATATATAGACGAGAAGAGGAAAGAAATTGGAAAATTTATGAATTGAAACAAGATTGAGTGTATGTGTTGTGCTAGCTGTATATATATAGATATATAGTAGGTATGTATATAAGGCGGAAAATTCATAAAGCAGAGTGAATTGTGAAAACGTGAACAAACTGAAAAATTACATGCTCCTCGTGTATATATTATGTTCGGGACGCGCAATTTTCGAAATTGGGAAACTCGCGTGTTAATGACGTAAACCATATGTAGGTGTATACATACAATAAATACCTAATTAGATATTATTTTTGTGCATGACCAAATAATTACAACGTACATTTATAATTGAATGTAATTAGTTTCGTTTGAAAAATGTAAAATAAAAAAAAAATTATAACGAAAAATTATTTATCTCGACTCAGCAAACAGGAAAATGATACATCACCCACGTAAATTACATAATATATATATAATGAATGTTGGAAAATGATAAAAATTGCAACGGGTAACAGATTTTTTTTTTGTGTGATTTTTCATTTTGCCTGCCTTGTTGTGATATCATTAAAATACAACAACAAAGCGGTTGGTGGAAATTATTTGGTGTGAGATAACAATTGGTGGTATTAATTATGGATGAATGAATGCATTTGGTTTGTGGATGAAGTTTTGATGGGGATCGGAAAATAAGGGGGAGTATAATCTGTTTTAATGATTACCTACCTTAGGTATATGGTATGCATAAAGTAAATTGTGTAGAAAAGATTTCCCTGTGCCTTCGCAGGTGCATGATTTTAGGATAGGCAACCTTACCTCACTAAGGAAGGTAGTATTTTTATTGCTTGGATCTTACTTAATATTACCACTGACGCTTACTTTGTATATGTTCCAAAGAGCGGAAACATTGGGAAGCATTTTATAGTTACCCATGTATTTAAGGTAAGCTTCTCTATATTTTTTCACTTATAACACCATTTTAGGGGTTTTAGAAATAAACTCGGTCTAAATGAAAATTGAATGAATAGAATCTAATTATGCTGTCTATAAGTTCACCAATTCTTAGCGTTTCAACTGTGGCTCTTTCACTTAATCGACTGTGAAGTAGACGGTATGTAGATCCAGTATCATAACATTATAGATTCAGGAACAATGAAGACGATTGTGCACGTCGATGTTATAAGGAATGGAACCCAAACAATGGGTAAATTTAAGGTGCAAATGGCAAATGGCGAAAAGGCATCTATTAAAGGTAAGAATGGGGATTGCTATACGAATCGGTGATAAACAATTTTGGTACTGGTGGTGGATATAGTGGATGAGGTCATCGTGGGTACGGACTAACACGAGGAAAAAACGGATTCGTAATAAATTTTGGACGAGAAATGTTAAGATTTGCTACCATCGTGCTGTCATTCGAATAGAACAGGGAAAGCCAATCGTACGGAGGGTTTTAATGGATCATCGTTCAAAATTATCACAGTCGGAAGAATCATCAGTTGGTTAGCAAATTGCATTGACTCAACGTGAAACTAATACCTTTATGAAAACAAGAGTGGATGAAGGAAAAACGAATTATGAATGGACAAAATTAAGATTCGGATTTGCGGAAATAAGAGAGTTGGTAAAAAACAGGAAATCTACCATCACGGATATTATTGAGCGAGTATCATATAGGAGATAGTGGAGTCCTCTTCGAATGAAGGAGATCTTGGAGAAGGACCGTGAACACTCGTTGGGATGTAGAAAGAAAGTAACTGCAAAACGCAGTGTGGAGACGGACGTCATAGTAATGAAGGGCCATCGATAAAGTTACATGAGACAGGTAGTCGCACAACCGCCTTATGACTCACACTCGACTAATTTAATTACAAACCGCCCATACATGAATATAAATATTCATATTTAAACAAAATTTTAGAATTTAGGACTTGCATGGCTAGAAAACAAATTTGCAGAATTTGGAATCAATTTAAGTAACGTTTCACTGTCACGATGAAAGAAAGATTACAACTCGCCATTGAGAAGAAAACGAATTTTTTTTACACGAATTTTTTTTACACGAATTTGATTTAACATAAAAATTTTTTTTTACACGAATTCTATGAATTTTGTTTTGTAAATTTATGAAAGAATTTTTCGCTTTTTTTTTTCAAAATTCAGTTAGATTATTTAAATTTTATACGTGTATGATTGGGATTCCCCGAGTTTTATCACAAACGCCTGAATCTAGTATATTTTTATAATATTTCAATAAATTGCCAATTCACTGGATGGCAAACAAAAAGGACTGGGTGACTTGTGCAATCTTTACAGAACCACTTAAAATTTAGAATTCATATTTAAAGTTCTTTTAGTTTGAGACAATGCACGTGCCCATCTGCTTTTGGAACCTCAAATGTGCAATTTTGTTTTCTTCCACCTAACACTACCGCCCTAATACAACCACTAGGTCAAGAGATAATTGCTACCTTTAAAACGTACTACATAAAACGTTCATTCCAATTCGTATTAGATAACCTAGACCATCGTTAAGATCTAACAGTAATTGAGGTTTTGGAATAATTTCTATTATGGACTGCATCATTCAAGTTGGGTTAGCGTTAGCTAAATTAAAGTCATCATCCTTGAACTCATGGTGGAAAAATATTTGGCCAGAATGTGTCAAAAGTAAGGATCCTGATCATGTCATCTGTAATAACACAACTTTTAGTGACATCACAACGATGGCACATACAATTGGTGGAGATGGATTCGATGATATATCATTTGACGACATAGAGGAATTGATACTTGATAAAAGCTTGAGCGAAGATAAAATTATAGATGTCACCCTTGAGATTCATCAAGATCATTGTGATAATGGCGAAGAAAGTTCTTCCATTTTCTGTACAAACTTAATATTGTTTTTTGAACTTTTCAGTTGCTTTTTCACGTCTGGAACCAATCTACTGTATATTTTTTTTAACACGAATTTTTTTACACGAATTTTCCGGGAAAGTATCTATCGTGTAAAAAGAGAATTAGGTGTAATAAAAAAAGGAATAGTTTCCATTTTAGAGAAGAAGCGGCTTGGAATCTATTTAGATTTTCCATTAAAACACATTTCAAAGCTATTTACCGGTTAATTACCATTTAAACGGTAAACCGAGCGAATTTTTATCACTAACCGATGAATGGCGAACCTTGATATCTTCTCCCACACTTTATCGTGAGTAATGAGAGATCCAAGATACTAGAATCGAACCCACTCCTTGAACGTGTGGTCACCATACGCACCCGGTCGTTGTTGTTTTGGCTGTATCTGATTTTGTTTCTTTTGTTGACATTTGATTTCTTTTACGGATGCGAGTCATCAGTCTAGCGATCCAACCAAATTTAGATGCGTCCTACAATATGTTCTTGATACTGTGGTGGCATTCTATGGGTCTTATGATTCATTCGAAATATTTACGAAACATAGATGTCCCCACCCAAATAGCACATTGTATATCATAAAACTTAGAAACTTTCGAGCTTTCGGACTGGCTTTAATAAAATAGACGTACTATTGTATTTTTATTTTGTTGCCAGATCTGTCTCAGTAACAAATCTATTCCACTATAAAAGTACTATGCTCTAATCTGCCAAAGAGCATAGTACTTTAAACCCAATGCCAGGTCACCAGGATGAAACCGTTGAACCAACTAAATTTAGTTGGAGTATAGAAGCAAATTTATTTTTCGAAATATGTCGTTGTGTTGATGTTGATGTTCCACGAGTAAGCAATTACTGACCACACAAAATGTATAAGTCTATTAAGAAAAATTCAGGTAGTTTATCAAATTCAAAAAGGATTTTACTAGTAATTTGTTCCAAAACCTATCAATCGAGATCAGGTCGGGTGACTCAGTTTGGCTTTCTATAACAATCCATACTGTGATCCATAAACAAAGCTTTCTATATTTGACTTATAACAAAGTATGGTGCGTCCGTCTTCACCAATTTTAACTAAGGCTAATAAGTAGCTATCTTTAACCGTCGTAATTCAGTAAGCGTTAGTAACTATGGTATAAAACTCTGCCACTGAAATAAATCTTTTCAATGTACCATTATAAAACTATGTATAGTCTAGTGTAATTTCCGGATACACCAAACTATTTCAAATATTCCGAGAAAACAACAACAAAGTGAAAAAACCGCAGCACTTGAATTGTTAGATAATTAACAAAGTTTTATGCTTTATATAAAAAAAACGTTATACTTCTTTATCATTCTTAGCATATTACCAGATACATATATATGTGTACGTATATAATGTATGTGTTGGTATATAATAAGAAGATAAGAGAGTGGTAATTTAAGTCAAATTAAATTTTTCCAACACTTTTCATACTACAGTCGGTTTCTTTCTATATACATGTATCAGTGTGTGTGTGTGTATCCCTATAGAAAATCGTTTATTTCGTTGCATGTGTTGAGATGAAAATCGATATTACCACATGGAAATTTGATTGAATGTAATGATTTGGAATTGATTTGATAACTATATATAATGCTGATGGTGGCAAAATTTGAGTTACTTACTTTTTAAAGTATGGACATTCGATATATATATAATAAATACTGGATACAATTATACATATCCACCCACATATAATGAATAGACATATAATGACAATACTGATGATATATAGTGATGATCATCGTCATCAATGTCGCCTATTTTCCATTTCATTCCGATTGAATAGAACTTCGAATTAGTAAACGACAATAGAGGAAAAAATATTATCTTCAAATCAAGATAAATTGATTGAGCATCCAAGCACATCACACTTCCTGATTTTTCTCCTTGAAAACACGATACAAATTTTTTTTTGTTACTACATCAAATCCCCAATCCCAATAAAATTACAATGCGAGCACGTAGAGATAAAATTTTCTTCTATAAAAAGCTCTATATACATACAATCATATATATATATATATACAACCCACACCTTATCTATGTTTCGTTATCGTCTTGCTCCTCTTCGGCTATATACTGTTGCGATATTCAATCATTTAAAATAGTAGATACTTGATAGTATTAGTAGTAGTAGTAGTACTGTTATATATGCATACATACATACGAGTCGACGAAGAGATGAATGAATGATAATCATGTTTTTGTTTTTCCCAACTTTCTATGGTGAAAACATGTAACGAAATGAAAAAGAAAACGGAAAGAAAATTATAGTGCCAGAGGACGTTTAAATCCTTGATTAACGAATCCAATTAGAACACTTGTTTTCCCCATTCAAATATTTATATATATACATATATATATATATATATATATATATATATATATATATATATATATATATATATATATATAATATATATATATATATATATATATATATATATATATATATATATATATATATATATATATATATATATATATATATATATGCATATATATATATATATATATATATATATATATATATATATATATATATATATATATATATATATATATATATATATATATATATATATATAGGGTGGCTGAGACCAAGTGTTACCAAATGAAAACGCTGTAATTTTTTTAATTTTGATTATTTTTTATTGAAATTTCGTGGAATATGTTGAAAACATATTACATTTTATGAAAAACATGTAAATGCTCGATATAACCTCATTTGGCTCTGATTATTTGATTCAGTCTTCCATAGAAAGCATTGCATGCTGACCGTACGTGGGCTTGCGGAATTTTATTCCATTCTCGAACAAGAGCTGACTTCAATGCATCAACACTTTCGTATTTTTTAGTGGACACCTTACTCTCCAAAATGAACCATATGGAGAAATCCATGGGATTCAAGTCTGGTGAATATGGTGGCCATTCTTTCGATGAAATCAGCCGCGAAACGCAATTTTGTAAAAATTGGTGTGTCGCTCGAGCTTTGTGTGACGGTGCCGAGTCCTGTTGGAATGTCCAACGGTTTGTACCAAAGTGCTTACGTGCCCAAGGTAGCAAAGCATCGTTTAGGATGTTTTGGCGGTACATCTCTTGGTTTACCTTGACTTCATGTTCGATGAAAACCAGAGGAGTGCGTCCATCTGCAGTAACTGCAGCCCAAACCATAACATAAGCTGGTGATTGCTTGTGCATGGCAACTCTTGTGTCCAAATTATCGTTGGACTTGTGCACTAACTAAACACGATCATTTTGTTTATTGACATACTGTTGAATGATGAAAATGTTCTCATCAGAAAAGACAATTTTTGGAATCTCATCACGTTCGGCCAAGGCCTTCAATGCTCGTGTTCTTTCTAGCCTAACTTTTTTTTGTGCCTCCGTAAGATCTTGAACTTTTTGTATCTTGTAGGGCTTCAAGTGTAGTTCATTTTTCAATATGATTCGAATGCTGTATCGTGAAACATGTAGACGTGCGGCAAATTGATGTTGCTGTCTTTTAAGGATCGCCTCTGTTGCGTTTAGCGATGCTACCAGTTTCGTTGTATCGAGTTATGGTTCGATACACAAACATTTTATTCAGATTCAAATGCTGGAGCTGACGAACTATTGCTGTTTGTGAATTTCCACCCAAATACAGTGCAATTACACTATTACGTTTGAATTTCATTAAGATTATCAAGATATTAATTTAGAACAATTATTTATTGACCACATATAAACAACTAACCAAACTTCAATCTGTCAAAAAATTGACGCGCGGAAAATGACAAATACACAAATGACAGCAGAGTAAAGTTAGTAACATTTGGTCTCAGCCACCCTGTATATATATATATATATATATATATATATATATATATATATATATATATATATATATATATATATATATATATATATATATATATATATATATATATATATGTTTATATATATATATATATAGGTAGCCCTCCTATAATACGGTAGATAGGTTCCTAAATTATGACGTGTTATGTGAAACCGTGCTATAGAAAACTAGAAGCTAGTATAAAAGGAGAGGTTAGGTGGCTTAATCTATTAAAATTTATAATTAATTCATAGAAGCAACTTTATTTGTTTCAAAAACAAAAACGACTAATACATACAATACATATATGTACTTGTCATTATATGATTTCAAATTATTAATGACCATATGTCAAAAGGTAAAGTATAGCTTACCTGAGATAAGCTGTTCTACCTGCGCATCAATAATTTCAGGCTCAGTTGATAACTGAGCAATTTCAGAACAAATTGAGTTATATAAAATCATTTTCGAAATTCAAGGACATCCAAACCAACGCCTAATGGTCACGATTCTGATAGTTAATCAAATTCTATGGTGAATCTCTTATCTCGAGATTATCATTTTGTTATTTTAATAATTTTCTTCATCGTCGGTTGCTTAATCACTAGTTAAACGCTTACTTTGAAAAACGATATCATCTTAACTTTCTGAAGTTTTCTGTTTGTTAGTTCACTTTTCATCTTGGTGTGATTTTTTTTCGATCATGCAGATATATCAAGAGAAGTATATTTATTCAGAGAAATATTATATAGGAAAACTGTATATGGCGGAGAAAATGTTTGTATGACGTCATTTTATAGTATTTATTTTATGGTCAATTGATAATTTTAACATTTCGTTTTGTCTCATTCATCTTAATTCAATTTATTGGTTATGTTACACGCATCTGTCAAAATATCTCCACTATAAAAAAAAAAGACAAAAGTAAAATACGATCTCTGTCACTCCTATGGTATTTTTGATTTTTTTTCTCGCTTTGGTTTTTTTAGTAAAAATACTGACAAAATTTTGTTAATAATAGAAATCAGGAATAAAACTAAAACGTTCTTGTAATTTTTTAAGTGTAAAATTATTTACACCACTATCGTCATCAGAGCTGGAATCAGAGCGACTTCATTCGCTTGGGTTTGAGATCTACTAATAATTTCTGAATATCCTCATTAGTCATATCCATAAAACCTTCTCTGCCGATCGAGCTATAGCAAATACTAATATGACACCAATGTCATTTTCTGCTGAATCATAGACGTTTTCTATTTCAACCCTTTCAACCCTTCTATTTTCCCTTTTTTTCCAACATCCATTTAGTATTGTAATTTTTAGTTCTTTTAACGATTCGGATATCATTTCAAAAGCCTGCTGAATTGGAAATGGTTTCTAGGCTACTGTTACATCTATAGATCTTATTAATATTATAGATTTGGCATCAGTTGTGTGTATAATCCATTGTAAAGATCTTCAGAAGTAATATTAATAGAAACACTATATGAACGTTAGGATGACTTAAGTATTATGGATGACCTTGCACATTATCTATTATTAATAGCCTTGACGTCTAAATTTGTTTGCTTTAAATAAATTACCCAAGCTTTTCAATTTGCTCTCCAATATACCGAGGTTTTTCTTGCGCATATATATATATATATATATATATATATATATATATATA
Organism: Tipula lateralis; assembly: GCA_963932295.1. Lineage (NCBI taxonomy): Eukaryota > Metazoa > Arthropoda > Insecta > Diptera > Tipulidae > Tipula > Tipula lateralis. The sequence continues at coordinate 157,292,180 of OZ010736.1, read as the reverse complement.
TATATATATATATATATATATATATATATATATATATCGTTTAGCACTCACATTGAAAATTTCCTGAAAGTCGAGCGTTAAAAGAGGTGCTATCTACACTAAAATATGGGGTTTACGGTCCTAAACAATTTTTATTTGGTACTTTAAATCAAAAAAAAAAATTGGTCCATATTGAAGATACCATGTTCATCCCTTTCAATTATTTCTTGGATGTTTCCCTCATCAACCTCCTTAAATCCAATATCATTTGCTATTTCTTTCATTTCAGTAATAACTTGTAGTAGCTCATTAATTATTTCATCTTCAACCGTTTTAAGCAAGCAGTTCATAGCAAGCAGTTTCAACATCCATTGAAACCACTGTTTGCATTGCGTCGTTGTAGAACTGATATTTTCAATGGCATTCATGATATTAAATTTCGAATATAAGGCTTGAATGTTGTACTCATGTCTAAGTCCATTGGTTGCAAAATTGATGCGGTGTAGGGAAGGGGAAAAGTTATTTATACAAGCAAACAAGTTTAAAAGTCTGATAAATTTTAAGTCATAAAGTTTTCTAATTGGATCCCACTGAATTCCGTTTGGTAACGATGTCTAGCATGCGCATGACATTATTCAGTGCTTTGAGGAACAGTATAATGGAGATAGCTCACATCCTTGTCTAACTCCTCGTGTATTATTTCACAGAGTGCTTGCCTAATTGCGAAGAGTAGATATAGTGGTGAGTTCCATTCGTTGGATTGTTCGACGATAATTCGGACTGAGTTGATGTGGTCTGTACAGTTTTTGTCTGCAGCTTGTTTCTTTCTTATGTATTAGTTCACAGTTGGTGAGATTCGTTCCAAGATGATCATTGCTAATACTTTCATTGTACTGTTGAGCAGGGAGACGCCTCGTCAGTTTTTGAATTCTTTTAAGTCGCCTTTCTTTGGAATCGTTATGGTTAAGCCCTTATTCCATTTTTCGGAGTTCTCCCAGTATTCCACACTTCATAATAAGAGTGGTGTTAGTGCTCCTGCAGTTGTAAATGCGTCTCCATTGAGCAATTCAGCTGGTGTCGGTTCCAGCGGCTCTGTTATTTTTTAGCTTCATTATGGCACTTGTAACTTCCCGCTCCGTTGGTGGATGGGTACTTATGGTTTCGTTATAGTTTCCATCTGGAGGCTCCTAAATTGGTTCGCCATCTATGTCATTGTTCTCGAAGAACTCCTTCTATCTATTTAGCTGTTGGTCGTATTTAGTTAGTATTAGTTGGTCGTATTTAGGTCGTATCCTTTATTGGTGGTGCATTTGTAAATTTTCCAGTGACCTTCCTTACACATTGGTGTAATTAACGCATATTTCTATTTTGGCAGTCCTGAGAATGTCTTCTGTGCATTTCCTATACGATCACTCCTTGCCTTTACTTGTCGAGCTGTATCTTCATATTGTCTTCGATCTTTCGCCATATTTTGATTGCCTAGTTGTATTTTAAGTTGACGGTGCTCCTCAATTTTCTTCCACGTTTCATCTTTATAATCCACGGTTTTCTTGTATTGTTTTGGTATAGCCCAGTACCCTTTTAGCCGTTTTTACGTATGCGTCTTCTATTTCTTCTGATTCTTGTTTTCCTCCGATTGGTCCTTGTAGTTTTCACAGCGGCTGGGTTGATTTTGAAGGTTGCTATAACTAGGTGGTGATCGCTGATTATATTTCCTCCGCTCATAACTCTGACATTTTGTGGGGAGCATAGAAACTCCTTATTTATCAGCACATGGTCAATTTGATTTCTCGTTCTGCCATCTAGCGAGGTCCAGGTGTATTTATGGATATATTCCTGTGTAGGAATTGGCTGCTGCCTATGAATAGCTGATTTCTGACCAAATAGGCGATGAGTCTTGCTCGGTTGTTGTTACTTGCAGAGTCTAGTGCAACTTTTCGTTGAAATCTCCTTGGATAATATTGGATAATATTGATATATATATATATATATATATATATATATATATATATATATATATATATATATATATATATATATATATATATATATATATATATATATATATAAATATATATATATATATATATATATATATATATATATATATATATATATATGTATATATATATATACATATATATATATATATACATATATATATATATATATATATATATATATATATATATATATATATATATACATATATATATATATATATATATATATATATATATATATATATATATATATATATATATGATATGAGAAGAGAGTGTGCCATCGGGATATAAAATTATGTTTTTCCTTTTTTTTACCAATTGTTGTTGTTGGGTTTTTCCATAAGGAAAATAGGAAACTGAAGTATTAGGTTAGAGTATATATGTATATAATATATAATATGTAGACACAATTATAAAATCGGTCGAGAAATACTTAAGATACGAGAGTTTTTCCAGACATGTATACGAGTACATACATAGATTTGGATAAACAGTTTTCTATAATAAAATTTTAGAAAATGATGAATAATTTTGGTTTCGTTTCATGTCTATTAAGCTAACGTATACTTAGAACTATATATAGAGATATTTTCCCAAAACTTGTGGTTGATTAAAATTTAAATACAGAAAATTTCTCAAGAAAATAACAATCGAGCACAACACCAGCTTAACACCATATATACACAGCACCAGGAATGAGATGAAAATTTAACGTTACGTTTGCCCGCATATATACACTATATACAACATAACTGTACACTTTTGTATCGTAAAAAATTTTCCTAGAAAATTAATAATAGTAAACAACACAAGTATATATCCACCTTCCGTCCCATCTCATCCCCGTCCCATCTCGAATGTGCTTCCATCAATTTTGCACTGCTGTAACCAAATCAAATATGAAGTGAAATTTTATGTTTTCAACTCAACATAAAATATTTAAGGAAAAATTTTTGGAAAATTAGATGAGAAGAAAATAGTTTTAGAGGTTTTTCCGAACTTTATCTTGTGTATATGTTGTGTGTGTGTATGTATAGTTGTTTTTCTTAACTAAATTTTAAATTGATAAGTGTTTTATATTTTAGGGGGGGAGTGTCTATATATGGTGGTTTTTCGGTTTTATTTATTGTGGTGGAAACACGAAACAAGTAAATTAATTAGTTGGCAAGTCGGTGAGGGAAAAATGTGATTTATATATATGAGCTAAAATATATACATTATCAATATCCGTTTTACGATATTTGAATAATTTCATTTAGCGCTTAAGGGAAACCTCATTCCATTTTATACGCGGAAATTTGTTTTCCTCTCAAAAATTTATACGAAAAAAAAATGATTTTTTTTTTGGTTTCCCATAACATTTTTTTTCTTTGTATACACTTACTTATGTAACTTAAATATTTCGAGAATTTTCGAAGAAGCAATAAGAGAGTATGTATATACCCATATACCAACCACATGATACAATAAAAGTGATGGACATTGTGCAAACCACAATTTACAAAATTTAATAATGAAGTGTACAGTGTATACAAAACAACAAAGTACACATTTTGGAATTTCTAATTATGTTCTGTCGAATACAGTTTTTTGTCTATTACGTATTTCGAAGAATTTGTGTAATATGTAGAATGATTAGTCTTGATTTGTCTCAAACTAGCTGAGCTTTTATATTTTACTTATTGTAATAAAATTGACCGATATACGACTGAAGTCGCTTACCATCTTTAGCTATATATACTGTAAGTCAAAACTAGTATAAATTACGTTAGGCTATAGGATGGCGGTCCTGAAGGACCACTTGTTCGGAAGTCGCATTTTATAGAAATTCTGTCTAGTGAAGTGCCGTCACTTTAATTAAGATCGTTTAGGCCACTTATGAGTAGTGCTTACAAATGCTCTCAAAAAGCAGGTGCAGTCATGTTTCCAAGTCTGTTACCTCATCGTCACCGAAGTGAAATCCAGTTTTGGTCAGATTTGCCAAATTATAACACATGATTTGCTGTTGGTTCTCTTATCAGTTCGCCCTGATAAACCCGTTCACTTAAAGCAAGTATAGATGTTAAACTGATATGCCATCAAGTTCAAAGATAAAATACTATTATATTTTGGGCTGTCTTCGACATAACAAAGTTTTGTTTAAGCGTTTAAATGAGGTCGAAATAAGCATCCTTTTTAATAGCCAGGCTGCTCTAAAGGCGATTGGTTCCAACACTATTTCATCGTAACTTGTTTTTGGAGACGATAATTGCCTTTAAATCGACTAGACAGTCTTAGACTTAAATAGAGTTAGACTTCACTATTCAGTCACATGGGTATTAAAGAAAATATATTGGCTGATAAATTGGCTCATTTAGGTGTGACATCTATTATTGTGGGACCTGAGCCTGCTTTAGAAGTAACGTCATTATCTCTTAAATGAGAAGTTTGGTGACTTTTACCAAAACAGATGGAATAACCTCATCTCTTTTCAAATATCCAAAATCTTCTTTGAATCAATAAATCAGCAAAATCCCAGTTATTTTTAAATTTTGATAGCACTTTAAGAATCTTGCTGGGCATTGTTCCCTGAATGAGTTTCGAATACAAAATCGGAATATCGCAAACTGTGAACAGTGTGGGGGAGGAGAAGAAGAAACTGTTGTGCACTTTTCTGCTCCTGTTCGTCATAATGCTGAGCATGAACTTATCTTGAGGATACAAGCTAACTTGGACTTCATTAGAACAAACGGATCCGTCACAACCCTATTTTTTACCAGTGACGTTCTTGGATGAGTAGATCGATAGCCGAATTGCGATATACGAGTACATACCTCGATAATCACCATGAGCCTTTTGGCGGCATTGAGTACACATTTCTTATAAATAAGGGTATATAAATAAATACTTGTAGGTAAGATGGTACTTTATTAAGCTGTTGATAAATGAACGAAATTGTTTTTACCAAACCTCATTTCATTTTTTTACATTGAAACCTCGTATCTCGACACAAAAGTTCAACGTTTATCCTTCTTCCCAATCTTTTCGAAATACAGAACTTTGGCAACTTCAGCCGTTTATCGTTTACCTATTTTCAACAAGTTCATCCAACGGAGACAGAAACCTCTTCCGAAGTTTTTCGGTTTTAATGCGTCCAGGTTTACTCACTCTATGTTTCGACTACCTCTTGGTCTCCGGTATATAATAGTGGACAGATGCTCCATTCATAGTTACGAATCAACACAAAAACATAATCCATGCCATAGAATAAATCATTTCGATTCTGATAACCCCATTCACAATAAGTATAGTTCACTACTTTCTCTAATGTTGTAGAAGCTGAACTTTGTGACAGGTTAAATGACGAAGAAAATTCCTGAAAAATGAATGATAGTTGGTGAATTAGGCCACAATGGAAGATAAACTTCATCGTTTCAAACGAATATTTGCCGATGTTTCGCAACAATGAAGCTGAAACATAACAGACTGAAAGAAAAGATTTTGGTCTAAATAAAGCTGCCTCGGTTGGAAATTTTGATCATTTACAGTAGATTTTAGGAAGTTTCTTAATTATTGGTACAACCTAATGACCAGCACCATCAATAGGTTAGTAATAATTAATGAAACATTCGTCGATAACATTCAAGGCCATTTGTAGCGTAGTGATTAAAAAAGCTTCTCATCATAACTTAGACTCTACTTTGATTCTAGCCGTTGTCTATTAACGTGCACTTGGTGACGTAAATGGCGATTGTGTGTAAAAAAGCCTATACAATCTGCACCAATACGTATTACATCTATCATCAATACGTAAAGTCTCAATTGAGAGGTGGGTAGGTTCATTTACGACTAGCCTACCCCACGCCTATAAAACCTTTAATTCTGTTTGACGCAATGTTTCTGTCACGACCCATTATTATAATTACTGGCTTACTATAACTCAAAATTATCAAATTGTTTAGAAATAAACTTCATTAAGCTTGTAACACCTCACAAAAAGCTCCCAGCATGCTTGGAAATTCGACAAATTATGATTCTCCTGACAAGATTTCAATAAATACACTTAGTAAGGACAGTTTCGTGACACTAAAGTGTGGCAGAAACCGTTATTCTCCAGGCTGGTCCCACCAAATTCATAGCATGATCTTGGTTCCGTGAATATTCGGCTTTGGTGTCGATAAGCCGGTCTCGCCTTTCTTAACATACGCTTAATTTGTGCTTGGGATTATCGTAATGGATCCATTTTGCATCGCCAGTGACAATACAATACAAAAACGATTTCCTTTTGTGGCGCTAAAGCAGCATTTATGACATTCAAAACCGTTTTTCCACGTCCCTGGCTTCAACTTTTATGGCACCCGATTTCCCAACTTTTTCATGAATCCCATGCTTTCAAACGTCTGAAAAATTGTTGCTTGATCAACTCCTAATAATTCTGCAAGTTCTTCTTGCGTTTGACATGAATCGTGATCGAGGAATGTCTCCATTCTCCAATTCTTCATCCTCAAACTTTTTCAACTGACCAGGACGCTCTTCGTCCTTAATGTCAAAAACACCATTCAAAGTACTGTGTTTTTGAAAGAGCATGCTCACCATACAAATCCACGAGCAAATGATGACTTTCCGCTGCAGTTTTCGTTTGAGAAAACGTTTAGCTGATTTTGACAGGTATTAAAAAGGCATACATGTCTAATGTCTATGATGTACTATAATGCATAAACAAGTAATGACATCTAGTATCTAATACCGATTTTTAATGCATACACCCAATACATGTTTTGATCACGTCCTTGAAAAAGCTCGTTGCAAATTGACTAATATCGGGTAGACATGCTATGTATTCACAAATGTGATAGAAACAACGTTTCTGATAAATGATACAGTGCATACTTGTATATGTGAAAGCTTTTAAGCTTAAAACATTCGTGATTTTAAAATGTATTTAATAAGAATTTTAAAAAGCTTTCTGATTTTTATTCATTTTTTGCGGTTTGTTGATCATTACTTTACGGAATATGCAGCCCTTACTGCTTTTTAAAGGTTAGGTTGCCTTTCATAGTGATAAGGATTCTTGTTTATTAATTGATTTCTATTAGCTTTCGTTTATCATCTCCAAAGCGATTGTTCAGTTTTACGATCTTTTTTATGATCTGTCATCTTGATCCCCACGCAGAACTTTCAAGACATGGTCTGGACACAATTGAAACACTCAGTTTGAAACACGCATACATCAAGACAAAATTAACCTTAGCCACACTCCGAAGATAGGCGCACAGTGAACACTTTCAACCCATTATAACAAAATAGAAAACAACCCAATCACTTAAAATCCCTAACAATTAATCCAATTAAGTAAATACAGCTTTTCTCGTAAAGCTTTCTGTGTATAAAAATTTCCTAGAAAATTACAAAAATCATTATTATTTTTTTTTTTTGGAAAAACATGAAAAATCATTTTTCCTCCATCGCATCGTGTCGTGTACAACTATGTTGTATATATATACATATATACATAATAATATGATTTAGAATAATGATGTTAATGTAAATGACGATGATTTACAGATCATATTCATTACTATCACTCCCTATTATCATCATTATCATTCGCATGTACACGTATACCAACAATAATAAACATTTTATATTTTAGGAAAAACTTATCAGTATTTATGTGTTGTTGTTTTAAATGAATTGATTGTTGAGTTAGGGTTGAATTGGATTGAATGTAATATACGAGTATCTCATACACATACACACACATTAACACATGTACGTATATATAGATTTCTTTCTGTTCATGTATGGATATTACATTTTTCACTATGCGATTTTTGTTGAGACTGAGCTTTTCACTATTTTCATTACTATCGCTATGACTACTACTGCTCTAATACTACTATTATTATCATTATTCGTTACTCTTTGCCTCTAGTATAGTATATATACGTATATATATATATATATATATATATATATATATATATATATATATATATATATATATATATATATATATACTCTACTCTACTCTAGTATATATATATATATATATATATATATATATATATATATATATATATATATATATATATATATATAATATATATCTACTAGAGTTGAGTAGAGTAGACGAGGCCATTTAGTTGATTGCTAATTTCAAAATTCACAGAAATTAATTACGTATATTGCTTGGGAATTTAAGGGAAATGTATGTATAGTTGTGTGTGTGTGTATATATATATGTACATCCATTATATGTAGATATAATTTTCATTTATTTTCCTCTCGTTTTTCTTTTCAATTTACATTATCCTATCGACATAATCGACGCCATATTTATTATATATAGATATAAAACTTTTTTTTCGGAACATTCTCATTAGTTTGATGTAATTTTTCTATTTTTCATTTTACTGTTGTTGTTGTTGCTGTTTGGTTGGAGTTGTTCGGGGAAATTTTTTTTTGGTTTTGTTTTGATTATATATAGAGCTCGGTAAAATGTTAGAGGAAAACACAGTAGCGGAAATGCAAAAAGTGTATATATATTTAGTGGAACGAGTCTCGCTGGGGTTTGTTTTGGATACTATAAGGAATTATAGTAATGGATCATATTTTTCCCGTGATTTTGTTATTCTGGACTGGTGTATTGTGGTGTGTGACGGTTGCCGTCGTCGAAAGTGGTACGATGATGATGATGATGATTGAATTTGGGTTTGGTTTGGTATAATTAGATTAGATTAAATTTGGTATATCATTGTTTTTCGTTAAAATGATTGTTGTTTCGTTTTTATATATGATTATACATGAGCATCTTTATCGATTCGGTTGACAACGCAAATTGAAAAAGCTTGTCACTTAATTGTATGTTTCTTGTGCTTTATATATTATATGCAGAACTGTAAATCAATATTAGATTTAATAACATCTTACTCGAAAGGATGATCCATATTTCTATATATTTTGGACACAATTAGACAGTTAAGTTGCCATGAGCAGGTTGGGGTCGTTTTATCAAAATTTCAATCATATGAATCAAACTGAGGCTCTATCTCACGAATGCTTTCTGTATTTCAATATTTTTCATCAAATGTTGGCCATCAAAAATCAGTTTTATTTTTAAAATTATCCGGTCGCTGTAGACAACCTTTATTCTTGAAATCTATAAATGTGAGTTCTCTGAAACATTTTCAATTGGGGGACCGAATCGGAAACGTATTCTGAACTCTGTTTCTGTATATAATGACTTAGGCACTAGAATGTGGATGGTATTTCTCAGTCGTTTTACCTACCAGATAAACCTATCCATTTCTCTATAAATGATGGATGGACAAATAGAGAACCAAGTAAATAATTGTGTATGACATATCTGATATTTACGTCACTATACTCATTTTTGGCCAAATTCTATAGTTTTTTATGCCTGAACTGGTTTTTCCAATAAGTCACTACCTGCTCGTTATACAAGTTTTGCGTATATGGTTTCCTGCTGAATAATTTCCTGATTTGATACCTACCGGTTTTTTCCTCTGCAGTTTTTGAAGAACCACGTGCAATAATAATAGACCAACCACAATCTCGATACTTAAGGACATTCAAAACCGATTTGCTCATAAGAAAGGATTGTGTATAATTGAAGCTCTTTAATTAAGTCGACTAAAGGATTTTTATTTGCGGGATTTATTATATCATTCCTAGCATAGTTTTATCTATCGATTACCTCAATAAATATAATCTATTGTTGTAATTAATCTGAAGACGGTGAAGACAAACTATAAACAACCTGTCGCATATATTTTGTGATCGAAACAAATGTAATGATAATATAAGGGTTGATCTTGCCGCAAGTAATAGACCTTCACATCCTTTAAGTTAACTTCTTAGAGAAGAATGATATAAAGCCCATAATGCGATGTTGATGGAAAATATTAGATTCTTTCGAATCACATTTATGCGTATCCCTGATATCGTTTATGAAAGCTCGGCCATGTCATGCATGTTTTTTCGGAACAAATGATACAGCGAACTTTTAAAGGAATGCCGTCTGCTGTATATAAATACATAAAACGTTTCAGGACGCAGTGTTTTCTCACGACAATCGTCAAAACGAATGAACGGCTGAGTTGATCGAATGTTTATTACCTTTTAACGACATTATCATGGTTCGGTAACAGACATGTATATGATAAAATATGAAACATGTTCTCACCGGGCGACTTTGCATCAGCATTCAAATTTTGAGAAAGCTTTAAATGCGTAATTCTAGTTTTCTTGATTTTCTATTTGTTTCGAAACGGTGCCTGGATCATGAAATAAAAAATGTCAGAGCGCTCTCTAGATAGTTTTTGATTAATTATAGTTTGTTCTCTATTAGTGACGGCGCTACTATTTTCATGGTGGTAAAGCTTTTATCTATGATGAAATTAGATTTATCGTCGTCAGAATCGAGTTCGTATGAAATCCACTGTAAGCTCACATAGAGCACTTAGGACCTCTATAACGAGACAAAATTCAACGTGATATACCCAAATCCTGATATATGATCAATTAGGATCAATAAATGGTTGTACTATGTTTCCGTGAGAGTTTCTAATGTTTTTGATGTTCAGTTTTGATATTTTGAAAAATTAGTTCGTTGATCCGGTTAATTTCAGCTTTCAATATACGGCAACGCTCTTCTGTGCTTTTTAGGGCTGGTAATAGTTCTGCTTTTGTGTTGATACAGTAAATGGTGTTACTGTCAGCTTTTCCTTGTACAGGGTGGAACAAAAGTCTCGCTACCATTTTGATTGCCTATAACTTTGTTCAAAGAAAAGATAAGTATAGGTTTGGTTTTCATAAAAAGTTTATTTGGTCCTTTACATTTTTTTTCGTTGTGATTGGAAAATTATATCGGCTAAATGGTGACCGCAATCCATGAGATGCACTCAGGCTGAATTTCTTCAATTTCGTGACGAGTATTGTCTTTAAGATGTTAAATCGTTTGGGGCTTATACACATAAACTTTTAAATTTAAAAAAAATAAGAGAAATTCTGGTGCTGTTAAATCCGGAAACCTGGCTGACTATGTTAAATCGCCAAAACCTTATTCAATAATTTAATTGTTGAATGGGCTGTGGGTGCTATGGCCCAGTCTTGCTAAAACCGAATGTCTTCTAGTCCTTGATCTTCCATTTCAGGACCTGAAAAAAGAAAATGGAGACCAATGATGTTTCCAGCATGATTACCACACCATATAGTTGTTTAAAGTGGATGCAATGATATTTGATGAATTAATTGACGATTCTGTGTTTCCCATCACCGACTGCGCTGTTTATTGACGTGGTCGGATCACTCGGTAGTAATCAGGATCACTCGGTAGCAATTGTTGACTAATTGAATTTTTTACGGGAACATTTTCAAATCAGTTTTCAAAATTCGCCTTGAATTGCGTGCAGAAATGTAAAACTGGGAACCACGTCTCCGAATTATGATGTTTCTGAAGACTCTGCTACACTATCGCGCACCAGAGCCACATTTTCAGCGTTACGAGACGTCCGTTGCCTTTCAGAACGAAGTCCGTCTGCTGTTGTACCGCACAGTCGAAAATTCGTTTGTACACAATAAAATGTGGTTTTGTGAGGCACTGGACGATTAGGATATATTTGACGCAATTTCCGCAAGAACGAGAAGAAATAGTGATATTGTCACTATTTCTAATCGTTCTTGTGGCGTATTATTATAAATCTACACACATTGGTTAAAGCGAAACTGTCATTCTCGTTGTTTGTGCTGTCCCAAAATTTTGATTCTGTTGTCAAGGTTGCAGTATGTAGTTGAATGGTAGAAACGCTGACAGTTTTTGCATTGGGTCATATCTCTGATTTGTTTCAATCGCCGGATAGTAATTGGTGTTTCTCAAGGTTAGTCTTTTGTGTTTATTCACTTTGCTGTCATTGTTTTTAAGCGAGATTAGTCCAAACTTGGAGGCAGATCTAGGTTGTGTTTTTTTGGGGATCGGTATCACTTTAAGCCTTTTCCATTTTGTGGGAAAGGAGTGGGTGCTCCAAATTATTTATTGAAGATGAAGAGAACCTTTTTGTTGGTCGGAGTGAGGTTATTCAACATTTTATTTGCTTGGCGGGGCTTTGCTCTTACCTCGTTTGAGAGCTGCTGCTAGCTCAATGATATTGACAGGGATGTTCAGTTCACTGCTTATTTTGAAGTGGCTCTCAAAGTTTTGTTTGTGAGTGATCAGATTCGTGGAGTACTTTAAAGAAAACGAGTTTTAGGAAAATTTTATTATGTCTGTGTATTTTGCATTATTGACTCTTCAACTATTTCCTTTCAGAATATGTTTTAACTGCAGTTAGCCGAACGAAGATGGTCATCAAACTATAAGCTTCAATCGGTATAATTTGATGCCGATGGTTTCTCTGACTGTCATTAATTTTCAACAGACTTTCCTCTCACTATGTACATACATACATCTAAATTGTAGTATGATGGAAATTATTCAATTGGAAATGTATATATACATTATTTAATGCAAAAAATTTAATTTCCAAAACTGTAATTAATATTAAAATCAATGAAGAAAATCCATTTCAGTATGAAAATTAAATTTTTGTGTGGAATAATTGAAAATAACTAAGCGCTGAGTGTGAGACGAGAGGGAGGGTAAAATAAGAAAAAAACTTTTTCTTCTCGTTATAATGGGTAGATGAAAATTTTTGGATGGCTGAGACTTGAAGCAAACAATATTTTCCTCATCCCACTGTCTTATACATACATATACGAACACTGATCGAAATGAATTTATATTTTGAGGTCAGATTGTATGTTAATGTGTGTGTGTGTGCATTTTCCAAATCGATATGGACTTTAATTGAAATCACGAATTTCAAATTAAAAATAATTTCATTTTCTTAGAATTGTATTATATATAAACAAGACTTTATAGATACGTGTATATGTTGCATATACAACGAAGAAATTTATATCGTCTTCATCTTAACATTGTTAATTTTTTTTTTTTGTTCTTAATACCATAATAATGATGATTGTAATTACGTTATAATAATATAGAAATCGAGTATATAGTGAAAAAAAAATTGTATAGGTACATAGACTTGAGAATAGATAAAGGTGATGCACATTATATAAATTATATATATAGTGTAATACTATCTATCGTCTCGATATATAGTTTCTATCGCTCATACCACACGAGATGGGGTACTTAACGTGAGACTACTAACTATATGTACAGGATATAGAAGATTAAAATGAAATATTAGATGGGTGGTTACCAATGATGTTGTATATAGGTGGAAGATATTAGCTACATTTTTTTTTGTTATATAAGTGTGGTTTGAACATTTTTGATTGATGGGTATAGAAGCAGCTTTGCATCAGGTTAAAAATCTTGAGGTGTGAGAATGTTATTCGATAGTTTTATTACTTTGAGATGTTGTCGTTAGAAATTTGTTTTAATGGATTCGAGGATGGCTAATGTAAAAGAAGACAAATTGTTGACAAAAAGGCTTTGTTACCATGAGACCCTGTTGAGTGAAATTGGGTGATTTTTTGGTCTTGCGGTAGGGAACGTCGTAGTTTGAGAGTTATTGTTCAAATCTAATGGGACTAAGTGGGATCTTGAAATTCTCTGAAACATCGTTGTCACTTGATACAATCACACAAAGATATCATCCGCATAATATACCACCACAGATTGGGTTTTAATACCCAAGAACTGGTTGATGGTGAAGTCGCAGGATATTTCGATGTTTTACGGAAGACATTACGTACATGTTGTTATAAACTTTATCGCATCTGACCCATCAAAGTATCAGGCTGATGGTTTACAAAAATTATTACGTCATATATCACCAACCTAGGTTCTAGGTTTTTATAAGGGTGTGCCCTAAATCTAAATTATATTTCTGAGAAACGAAATTGAATATAACAGAAGGATGCTGTTTCTGCCACTGAGTCATCACCATAACTATTCCAGATAAAGTGCAAACATTTGTGAGCCCATTTAGACTTTTTTTTTAAAAGACAATTGGCTTCAAGACTGTACCTCAATCGTCCAAATTCATAATTTAACAATCAGTTGCAAGAAACGAGTCACTTGTATGAGGTGGAAGTGTTTTCTTAATTATCGCAGGTTTACACCAAAAACCAAAGTATAAGCTGACAGATCTCTGACAATCTAATCAGTGTTCAGGGCTCAAGACAAGTCTTAAGTATGCCCTCAGACAAAACTTTATATGGTAGATATTTCTTCGAATTAAACCAACTATACCTACTTATTAAGGATGACATTTTCGACCAGATGAACATATAGATTGGGTTTGGTTTGACCGAGAGACTGGACACAGTGGTGAATGGCCCTACGATACGAAACTCTCGATAGAATGTTCATTGCCATCCATCTTACCAAGCTTCAGTACGCACTACACCAGACAAAAAATGCATGTGCAAAGCCAGTGGAGTACAATTTTTGTCATTAGATCACAACTGTCATTTATTAAACTCTCTGCTGTCTCATGAAGTATAATTTTACAAGCAGCAAGTGTTATTTAATGCAATGAGGCAGTTAGTCCACTGATGGATTTAAATACTTTTGACCTAATTTCCACGTTTGAAATACAGTCTACTTACTGAGGAATACCAAACAAAAGCATTTCCAAACGAACCATCTGTGAAAAAATTCAGATTTTCAGGATTCATACTTCTTGATAGATTTTATAAGATGGGCCACCTGCAAATTCTTGGGTAGTTACTAGCAGCTCTTTCACTAACTATGTTATCTGATTGTGGTACAGCTAAGCTCAACTTCGACAAAACCTTCCATGTAGTCATATCAGATTGAGATATACATGGAAGGGTGGAAAAGGACTGCCGTTTGAAAGAAGATCCATGGTATGGTAAACATACAGCTTAAATAATGCAATAATGGTTTCAAAGTAGCTGGTTTCACGCCATAGAGCTCTGTGAAATTAAAGGTTCTGTCTCCTTATGGGTCTATATTGTGAATTTAATTTTGAATTTCAATAATTGGAATGAGCATGGGCTCGCGAATGTGATGTTACTGCTTCCATTTGACCGAAACCGTTCTGTGGAGTCACTAAGAAACATCTTAGAGCAGCGGTTACAGGCTAAGACTAGATTTCATATCCACACAGAGCTTCTGGTCTGCAGCAGACAAACTATTGCTTTCAGCCAAATTGGGTTGAATCGAAAAACTTCTTATACTTGGCAGCCCTAAGTGGGGGGTTTTAACTGACTTCGACTTCCTTACAGGTCACGTTTTAACCGGTTGTAAGGACGATCACTAAGGTATTATCTGAAAAACATGGATCTGTAGCCTTATACATCTAAACGGGAGAGTTTTAAGCTTGTCTAGCAAGCTTGTGCTGCAAACGCCATCTAGAGATATTATTTCATTAGGAGTTCGAAGTTTGATTGGGAGGTTTATCTAAAGAGGTACCTAGCACAAAAGATCCTTATAGAATCGCAGTGCTACTGGTCAGTATTCTCTTTCCCTCTCCAAAAAAAATACCAACTGAAAATGTTACCAGTACGTTGTGGTTGTACTATTGTTGAATCGGACACCAATTGCAAAGGGATCGAGTGTTATATGCGACCATCTCTTCAACAAAGAAAAACTCGATCGGACTATCATCACTTTACCTTCATTATTTCAATGTAGATCGCCACTTGTCCATACTGAGGGCCCTGGTATTGAAGTAGGCATGTTTTGCCTTTTATTATTAGGAAATTTGTCGTATCAACAGTAATGAAGTTGTTCCTGTAAGTAGTAGGTACCTCTTGAGGGAATTCATCTAAAGACATTGTGAGTTATAACCGGGTTGAAATTATAAAATGTATTCAATTATCAACCGGTTTAAGTCACAACTTTATAAATCTAGTACAACACAGGATCTCCTAATAGATTGGTTATAAGTGTCCTTTTTGTATTCGAACGCTCACCGGATCTTAGTTTAAGTTTAGATAAAATAGACTGTGGCTGCCATTGATCAAATTCCTCTCACAAACATTATTATAGGATTATGCACCACACCCGGATATCATAGCTGCAGGTCAAGTTCGGTACGAACCTACGACATCTTGATAAGTTCCATTACAAAATGAACGTAGAAGAGGATTTCTTGTAATTTTTTTTGTGAATTACTGTTCCTGGCGATTTATTGATTTTGAAAATGCTCTGGCCAGAGGTTCAAAGTGAAAAATGTTCAAAACATAAAATTTTTGAATTGCATTACCAGTTTTCGATTTAGCCATCCTTAGCCGCGATTATGGCTTTCAAACGATCGACAAAGGTATTGCATGCAGCACGAAAGTGGCTCTGCGGTATTTTGGCTCATTCCCCGAATCTTGAGATGATTGAATCCTTGCTATTTTTTTGTACCAACCTTGCTCACCGAGAAATCTAGCGAATTCGCAACCGGTGAATTTGGTTGTCATTGGCAGTGGAAATGAACCGCTGAACATTGTCTCTCAGACAAACTTGATTGACACGCGCTTTATTACCCGGCGCCGAAATCAGTTGAAATGTCCAGGCTCTGCGGCCGACATGTTTTTGTGTCCAAGCTTCAATGCTCCCTCCAATACATGATTCCGATTAACTTGAGAGTTTATCTTGACGGTCCAAAAAACGAGTGAAGAACGGCTTTCGGCCGTTATGGCGGCCCAAACCATCATCATCGGCGGCGCTTGGTTCCTGTTTATCCACAGGTTATGAGTGGCAATCTGTTTATCCAAATTTTTAGTAGAACGTCCGGGCAAGTAAATCTAGTCATTTGTTTTCATATATTGCTCAATCACGAATAGTGACTCATCGGGGAAAAACAAATTCGGTAAATTGCCTTTTTCGTGCAAACGTAACAACTAAAAGTTGGCCTTCACATTCCGAATATTATTCGGCGATGTTGCAGTGCGGTGCGATGCAGTCCACCACCATTCACATCCAGATGTTTTAACTGTTTAACAATCTGCGGCTGTGGTTTTCTAGCCAAATATAGAGCAACTACACTATTACGCTTAAATTCCATTGCGGATAACTTTCTTTTCTTTTATGAATGTGTGGTTTTTAGTTAGAATAAGTAACTCTTCTGGCTTTGTGCGGATAACGTTCTTAATACCGTTCGGTGACGTTATGTTCAACGTCTTTTGAATTCCGAAAAGGGAAAGAACATCATTTCATGAAGCTATCATTAAATCAACATTATCTAGGCCTTCATATGTTGAGGCGCTTCTAGCTTAAAGCTAGTACTCAGTACGATTCCGCGTGAAATTTTCATACCAAAGTGAACTCAGAAATAAAAAATGTCATTTCTGTTTTCGCTAAGAACTCACTTTACCAGCGAAAAAAAAATATTTTTCTCAATGCATCATAGATGTCGCGCATAAACTCTACAAATAAGTTTCACGCGAAAATAATGATCTTAATCATTTTTTTCACGTCAAATGTCGACATTTACGTTTCGTCTGTATTCTAAATAGATGTGCTATAATTCTATGGTAAAATTTTGTTAGATTTCGAATAATTTGTGTTGTTTTGATACGTCAAATACCAAAATTCTCCAAAAAAATTCATTTCTATTTCACGTAAAAATAAATAAATTTTTGGAGACCGCGGTACAATTTCATTTCACTTTGATCTGAGCACTAGGCTTAAGCAGTACTCATTTCATCAGCGAAAAATTTTATTTTTCTCAATGCTTCATAGATGTCGCGCATAAACTCTACAAATTAGTTTCACGGAAAATAATGCTCCCAAACATTATGTAACGTGAAATAATACAGTCAGCCTGTATAAAATCGTTTGTCGTTCGATGCCCTCAACTTTTCCAATAATGTTTTCTATTAATTATTTCAATAGCCTTCAAACATCTAGAGATCGCTGATCATTGAACTTTCTGCGATCGATTTTTATGCCATATTGATACGAGTATTAATTAATCCATCGGTCTGAATCTCTGTTGAACGGCAAAAAGCCAACAATCTATTTAATATTCAACACTCGTAACCCTTTACAAATTTAAACTTCAATCAAACATTGTAACCGATCACCATCAACACAAATCAACTTGACCGATATCCTTTTGAGTCCCATTCAACCAAAAATTTTAATTGCTTTACACAAATTAATAAGATATTAGAAGGGAAAAAGAAATTCGTCCCCCCTGAATTGTTCTGTATGTGTTTATCCTTCTTCATTTCATCCTGAAAGACAACAAAAATGTAATATTTCCCTGTACAACAACTTCTTTTCAAAAAGAAAGCAAACAAGACATGCCCTTCTTTTTAGATCGGGATAACGAAAACCATGCCACATTGTAATCGAATGAAAAAGGATTCGAACGTACATTTGTGTGTGTGTGTATGAGTGTATGAGTGTATGTTTTAAAAATTTTAATTAAATCCTTTAATATTAATTAAACTTTTTTTTTCCTTCTTCTTGGTCGTTTCCTTGTGCTTCCATCTCAACTATATACTTGTTCTTATATATTTCTCCTTAAGAATATACACTCGGTAAGACGCGTGGCGGAACTGGGAAGAATGTGCAGGAATGAGAAATGATGGGGGGCTTTCGTTGTATATATGTATGTGAAAGCAGAACAGAAGTAGTGGAAAATTAATTAAATGG
Source organism: Tipula lateralis (assembly GCA_963932295.1). NCBI lineage: Eukaryota > Metazoa > Arthropoda > Insecta > Diptera > Tipulidae > Tipula > Tipula lateralis. Next base: position 157,273,556 of record OZ010736.1, on the reverse strand, counting down.
TTTGAGGTGTGTGTGTGCGGTGGTGGTGGTGTGGCAGGCAGTATATAAGGATACGACAACGACGATGACGGTAAAAAAAAAACTTCAAGTGAGATTGTTCATTGTCGTTGTTTTGTTATTAATTTAAGAGATGATATTGTTGAAGTGGGTGATGGTTTATATATATATATATATGGGATTGGGAATTTTCATTGTTTTTCACCAGCAGTGGCACAATGAAAGAAAGTTAATTGTGAAAAAAAATTGTATTATATAAGCGAACGAGAAGCACTGCACGTTATATACTCGTATATATAGTTAAATTTGTATGTGCGTCGCGGGGTACGGGTGTGGTGTATAGAAATTATACTGTTTCTTTGGAAGTGGGGTCTTTTGGAAGGATTGCAATGGGTTTCATTAATTTAATTTTTCCTCTTGTTGTGTTTCATTTATATAACAATCAAAAGTAAATTAATATTATGACGGGCGGAACATTTTCTTGGGATTGGTCCGGTTCGACTGTGTGCGGTCAAAATGATTTACAATTTAATGAAAATTATATGAAGAAAAGGGTATAGCTATGATGAATTTTATAAATCAACTTGTTGAATTTTCCTTTTCTTTTTGTATACGTGCAGTCTACATACATTTTTTCATTTTACCCCTGGAGCAGTGCGCGTTCTTCTAAGAAACATGATACCGTTAATTATAGTTTTCTCTCTATATATATATATACATAATAAGTAATTAGCATAATTATATTTATACATAAATATATTCAAAGGCACGTACATTATTTTAATTGGTGTATATATATATCTAATTTAATTACAGAATATATGGTAGTTCGGGGGCATGTTCGGCATGTGGACAAATGATACCAGCAAATGAATTAGTTATGAGAACATCGTCGCAAGTGAATTCACAGCCGGGACAACCACCAAACCAGCAAACAAATCAACAAATTCAACATCATGTGTTTCATGTGAAATGTTTTGCGTGTTCGAAATGTGGCTTACAATTAGTTCAAGGCGATAGGTAAGTGATTCATTGTTATATATATCTAGTTAAGTGTTTTGCGCCTTATTAGGCGTTGTGCGTGTTAATGTTGATATGACAAGTTTTATCAGCATAAATATAGCAAATTTTGTTGAGGTGTTATCCGTAAATATGGTTGTATCGACCCATCCTTCATATCCGTAACTGTACCTGAAAGTGATGTAGCTTGTGTTTTAATCAAACTCCATACAATCTGGCTCCATCGATTTCAAATACTATGATTAGTGTTGTAAACAATTAGAAGATACCAAATCCCTTTCTACGCCGTGGGAAGATCTTCATCTAACGAAATACGGCTCTCCCTTTAAAGATCGCTATATAATTCGGTCAAGATCAACATTAGGAACATGGCCGTGCTAGCTCCGTCTCATAATTTACATTTAATTCTTGATCTCGTGATTAAAAAGAACTCGAAATCATAGAAGCTATCTTTCGTGTTAATCTGTCAAGGTCCAACTCTCACATCCATACATGACAATGGGACTGTACAATTTCAACTTATTTTGATTACTAGTACTCAAGTCAAATGAGCCTTGGTCTCTAAGCCCATAGATTAGATATTTAGGATGATAAAATATTTTTGTCACTCTCGTTGCAGAGAATGTAGCGTACTTGCTCTGTCATTCGGGGGTCTTGGGTTCGATTCCCGGGGTAGTGACGATTCTTCAATCACGGTTGGGCGATTTTAATCTGTATGTGGATTGAACCGTGGGCCTCTAGTGGCATTGAGTTCTGGAATTATTTCCGCCTTCTTTAACGCCTTCAGGTCATATCAACACTACACGTATCATTATAGAACAGTCAAACGAATGGAATTGACCGTTGTATACCTTCTCTTTGAAGACTTCAAATGTGCATTTGACTCAATTAGTCGAAGCGCAATCTAGAAGACACTTTGCGAAATGGGCATACCGAAGAAAATAATTGAGACTTAATAAGAACAATAGTACACCAATCAGAATCGATAATACATCAATCGAAGAGGTTGAGAAAATCGTATGCTTCACGTTGTCGAAAAAAACAAAGCTACGATGGTTCAATGCGTGTATGAACAGTCACAGATGGTCACACAAAAATTACAGGTGTTTGTAAAAAAATTAAATTAGAAAACGAATAAAATACTTCTGGCCAGACAGAACATTAAAACCGAAAAGTGGGATGGATCGGTCAAATACTGAAAAACACCTCAAAGCTACTATAAAGAAAGCTTAATGGCAGAATCATCTACCTTAATAATAATTGCCAGTGTATCACTGAAGTCGTGATATTTATCGTAGCTTTAAAATTGAGGCTTCTATTGTTTGATCGTAAGGTTCGCACAGCATTAAGCCCAGCTTCATCTATATTCTGTTCCCGAGAATATAGGCACTGAGTATTTTCCAACATGCAACTGGTTGTGGTATATCCAGGCATTGCGAAGCCATTGGACTCCATCAGATCACTCTATTTGTGCTTGAAAATGTTTAAATAAAGTGCATCAGCTGGACCTCTAAATATTCTAAAAGTCAATCAATTATGTTGAAAACTCTGTGGTTTGGTGATTGTACTAAATTAGTACGAATCACGGCCGTATTATGTTTCTGACCCTTCTTATCAATTATTCTTTTATCTGTATTAGTGAGATTCTAGTGATCTCTAGTGTTTTTTCCGTTCACTCGACTCGCAGCTCATCATCCACAGTTGGGCATGTTAATTACACGATGTAATTAAAACTGAAGCGCCATCTTTCATCATTAAAACTGACACGCCATCTTTTATCAAATCTAATTGGATCACCCGAACTGGCTCGGCTTATAGTACAACAAATCCAGAACGTCGAACTAAGTCGCTGTTTTTTATGCCCAATTGCATAAAATTGAAAAAAACGAATTTTGACCGTTTTTGAAAAAACACTTGGTCGCTAGGCTTGTCGTTTTACCACCATATAAAGTCGATATATCTCTTAATAGATAATAAGCGGGCTCTAGCGTTGGCCTTATTATCTCCTAAATAGATGGTACGGAACAATACCTAGAAAGCCTACAACAAGAAGCCCAAAATATAGAAAAGGTCAATAAGACTACAAGCCTTACATAAGACTACTTACTTACTTGATTACTCCGATTGGTTTGTGTTCAATTCCAAGTAGCTAATCCTGGGGATTAAGGTATTGAACGACGTAATACCATATAAATCATTCATCCCAGACCAATCTAGAAAACTCAGTACAATAAATATTTTACTCTGGAGTGAGGTTATCTTTATACACACACAAGGTATCTAGGGGTGACACATAATATTAGAAAAAAAAAGTAATTCTCACCAATACACTTTAGATCTATGGATTGTTAACTTTGAGGTTCGACCACTAGATGGCGGATCTTCACGAAGGTGTTCCATAGTCACATCTGGCTAGGGCGAATGGTAACGAATAAATTACAGCTAGAACTAAAGCGAGGATTAACAGGAGTGTATTAGCTTGTCTCATTCGATTTTCGGAATCTACTGTAAAGGTATTTCATGTAGGATTAATATTGTAAACGATCGTGCTTAAATCGGGACGACTGTGCTTACCACCTCTGTTGAGGACTTATTTGATGATAAATTAATTTGCATGTGCCTCTTCCAGTTAATATATTCGGTAAGCTGATGGAGGCCCGTAAAGCTAAGATCGTTTCCAATAGTCCAATTATTCAAGACACCATTATTGTAGAGTGGGAGTATTTAGTCTCCTATTTCTTAACGAGATGAGTTCAATATTCAAAATATTTTCATTTTTCCTCGGACTTCCTCGGAAACATTGTAAAATATTTGCAGTGTCTATGAAGGTTTGATCTGGAATCCAATGAACTCGTGCACTTTTGGAAACCTATACTTAATGGATTACCTGTCAGATTACAACTATACATGCGACAACCTGATTGTCATTTGATTGAAACCTTTAGCTTTACCGATTACCAATTTTGGCGGCCATTTTAACTAATTTGTTGTTTTTGTATTTTTGTTCTAGGTACTATGTAGTAACTGGTAGTATAGTGTGCGAAAACGATTGGCATAAGCTAATAAAAACAACAGGAGCAAATACAGGATCAGCACCGCTACGCAAAGGTAAAGTTGGACGACCGAGAAGGTCTAGAGACTGAGAGGCTCCCCGTCTTGGACGACCACCAAAAATAAAAAAAGGATCAAATACTAATACTATAATTGATGATAGTAATAGCAACATTAATCTAAGTAACATTAGTAATACAAATAATAATAGTAATAGCACAGTAAATATATTAAATAATACAACGACAATCGGTGGCCGTAGCAGTGGCGGCGGTGGTACAGAACGTACCGAAATAGTCAATTCATCATCGTCATCGTCATCCGCAACATCATTGCTATCCGCATTACATCATCCATCATCATTATCATCGTCGTCGGCGATAATGGCACAACATTCACCGCCCCAGTCATTGGTCATGCCCACCATGCCACCGTCAGCACTAAACGAACATATTTACGGCAGCTTGTATGGTCGAGAAATTGAAATGATGCGAAAAATGTTGAAACGCGATATAAACGATTTGTCACATAGTGGTGGAGGGAATAGTAGTCCGTCGTCGTGGAATGGCAATCATTATCCGCAATTAACATCACTCCAACACTATCAGCATTTTAATAATCAATCGATTGCGAATAATTTCCATCAGCCGTACGGTACGCAGTCGAACAGCTTTCGTCATAATTTTCACCATTATCAACCGCCAACAGGTATATCGTCACCATATCAACACCACACGTCAAACGACATAATTAATTATAATTACAACCCACTACACCATTCAGGTGGTGGTAATAAAATTGATTGTGCTAATGATAATCATGATTCTCACAATAATAATCATAACAACAGTAGTAGTAGTGGCAGTAGTAACAATAATAGTAATTTAATAAAAACAACGAACAAACAACATAATTTATATGAATCTCCATTTATCGCTACCAAATCGGTGATTGAGAATCAATTCATTCACAATAGTGACACCAGTGCAACAACTAAAACTGGTGACAGTAACAACAATAGTAATACGAATGATAAATGCGAAAAAGACAATAATGGTTGTAATTTGTACGACGATGGGGGTGACAACGACGATGTCGATGATAATGATGATATGATTGGCGAGGGGCGCGATGTTGACGATACTTTGATTAATTTAAAAAAGCAACAAAATTTTAAATTAATTAATACAAATACTAGTAATAGTAAAAATGGAAGGAGCTTAATTAGTAATAATAATAATACAAGTGATAAAAATATAAAACACTTAAGTGAAATAAATAAAAAGACAATTGTAAAGAAAATGATTAATAGTAATAATAGTAATTTATTGATTTTAAATAATAATAATAATAATAATAATTTTAGTCGTAATCTAACTAACTATAAAAATAATTTTATTAACATTAATAATAATAATAACAATAATAATAAATTATTATCGCCAACATCATTGTTGCTATCAGCGTATAATAATCGTATTCCTACTACTACGGCACCCGACAACGATGATGTTGATGATGATTGTGACGATATAAATAATAACAATGACGATGATAATGATGTTGTTAATAACAATAATAATAATAATAATAACGATGATGATGATGATGAACAATTAAATAGTAATAATGATAATGATGATTTTACTACCTTGTAAATGTTTATTTATTGTTACATTAATTTTTAATTTAATTTAATTTTACTAAACTATAAATCGTTATCCTATATGAGTAAGTACACACTACACATACACACTCGAATTATCCTTTTTTATTGTTATATACATATACATATATATTTTTTGTTTATAATTAAGCTTTTTAATTAGTTTTTTTGTATAAATGTGTACATTTTTTTCTATGACGTAATTTAAATGTTTATTCGATACAACAAAGAACTCCCGACCGTTTTTCGTTTCGTTCCGTTTCGTTTGGTCGCAGGTGCCTATTAGGTATCGGCGAGCTTTTGACGGATTGACTCCCAAAGAATTTTCATTTGACACGTACTTCTGTTTAAATTACAAATTTTTATAATCGAGTAAATTAATTAATTAATTAATTAAGTAAATTAAAAATATCTTTGTATAAAAAATGGACTCTTACATATATATATTCAGACACACACATTCACACACACACAGAATTTATAATTAAATTACTTAAAATTAAAAAAAAAACAACTATTATAAATAAATCTATATATGAATAAGAAATTATTAATTAAAAAAAAAAAATTAAACAAAAATTACAAAAAAAAACTAATTAATTATAATATTTAATAAAATTATATTATAATTCTCTTAATTATTATTATTGATTATTTTTTATTCTTTATTTTGTAAATAAGTTATTTTAAATGAAACACAAAAGCAAAATTGATGAGAAGACGATTAAAAAATCTGTCCTGGAAAATTTGTCCTGGAAAAGTGAAATATTAAAAAAAAAAAGAAAAATTTCCAAAAAAAAAACTAAGAAAAATAAATGAAAACTGGAAAATTATTTAAAAAAAAAATACAAAATTAATGATGTTTCATTGGACGAAGGAAAGCGCCTCTGCGGTTGAAAATTGTAAGTATTGTACTAGGTCTAGTTAAGATTGTGCCAAGTACCAAAGTAAAAGGTTTTCCAATATGAGATTTCATTATGATATTTTAAAAAAACGCCCTCTTAAAGACACCTGTCTCGGTAAACCACAAGTCCAAATATTTTTGGAATGTTCATCTTAGGACTGATAATTCCGTCAAAATATTAATTTTAACTTGAGTGACAGTTGATGGTTCACTTTAAATAAACATAATGGTAGAACATATATTTCGATAACAGAAAACTGATTTGAAAATCTAGTACGCATATTTGATTAGCTAGAGTCAGACTTTATGATTTATTGTTTAAATTTTTTTCAAATAATTGACATAAACGACTGACTAAAATAATGGCTATACATAAATTTGGCTCTACCGCCCAGATGGCGCAGTTTGAATCCCGATAGGAGCAGGATGCAAAAGGGATTGTTCACAATCTGATTACTATCGTTGGTGTGAATGAACACATCTATGACCATCTGTTGGAGTACTGAATTCATGGGCCGACCCATCTTCTGTCAGTATACTATAGGCTGGTATGAAGCTATGCAATGTTCAGATGGTTCTACGTAAATTGGATCTGTAGCCGTACGTCCTCGAGTTGGCAGTAATAACGTTAGGTACGACATAACCGCGAAATAGTTGAGAGAGTGCCTCGAACCCCAAAATAGATGTGGAAAAAATTAGGAATCTATAAGTGAATCATAAAGCAGTGTTAGTACAAGTGTTTTAAATCAATTGAGTGAAATGTCAATTATGCTAAAATTGTATGATTGAATGAATTATACACAACAGAAATAAAGTAAGTGGTATATAAATAAAGTCTTCTCTGACTTTCTTATATCGATTAGTTACATTGTTTGTCGACTAATATTTTATAAATTTCCGAATCTTTAGAAGAATAATCAACTTGCGGTTTACCTGGAGCTGGAAAATCGTTACTAAACTACTGTTATCAGACAATCACAATTCTAATCTGCAATCGCCATCAATCCGCAACACCTATCTGCTCTGCTGCATTTTGTTGATTAAAAACATAAATATAAAATTCTGAAATGAATTTATTAATGGGTCACTCAGGAATCGGTAACTTAATTAATTAATTAATTTTATTATTTATTTCAACTCCAGTCCGCACAGCTAACCTAATTAGAACCTAAACTAATTCGCACATTTGCCGCAGTGTGTCCTCGAAAACTTCACGAATTCCATCTTTAATGTTTCGAATCGATGTATTGGCATGACCTTACCTTTCACGAGGCTTCAAAAAAAAGTCTATAGGTGTTAAACCACAAGATCTTGGTGGCCAATTGTGATCACCTGGTTGAGAAATAACACTAACACGAAACTTTTCTTATAGAATTGAGATTGTTTCGTTGGTTGTGTGGCACATATCGCCGTCTTGCTGAAAATAAACGTCGTCCACAATATCTTTCAATTCCGGCCATAAAAAATCATTATTCATATAGATTGATAGCACCGTAACAGTTGCACCAGCCTCGTTTTCGAAAAAGTAAGGTCCAATCACACCGCCAGCCCAAAAACCAGTACCAAACAGTGACCCTTCGAGGTGTACTGATTTTTCGAAGATGCGACGTTTCTGGTGATCGAGCGGCTTGACTTCTTGTCTTAACGGAACTTTAAAATCCTTAAGACCGAAGTCTTTATACAAAGTACGGTGTAATATCTCACTCTGATGAAATCCTCGATTTGATCCATGGAAAATCAAAGGGTTATTACTGTTAACATCGAAGTGTCACAACCCTATTGCCTTATCAACCCTTTATTATATGATGTTCTGAAAAACAGAGATCACTCTATAGTTTTGTTGCCTAGCTTGTAGATACTCAACAATTATTTCCTACATTAGTTGTTCCAACTATTCAGTATAAGTAAGATTTATTCTATCCCTATCGACCGAATAGTGAGAATATTAAAGCTTTACATCAGTTTGATCGGAGTATCCTTATTGAATGAGGTTAGGTTACTTCAAAAAACGATGAGAAAACAAGGCAATCATTCACTAGTGAACCAGTAAGGTTTCAGGATTAGATGATACTGTTACGGTTACAAGAGTGACAACTCTGAGTCAGTTCGAGTTTTTTTAATGCTAAATGTCTACACCTATATAGACGACTTCAATCCTTGTAGAACTTACCATTAACCGTGTTCATCGCCCAGGTGGCTCAGTGGTTAAAGCTATGGCAGTTGGAGCGGGAGGTACCGGGTTCGAATCCCAATAGGGGTAGGATGCAAAAGGGATTTTTCACCATCAGATTACGGTCGGTGGTGTTAATGAACACATCTATGACCCCCTGTTGGAGTGCAGAATCTTCCATGTCAGTACTATAGGCTGGCGTGGAGCTATGCAATGCGCAGATGGTTCTACGAAAATCGGACCTATAGCCGTACGTTCTCGATTTGGCCGTTAAGGCGTAAAGTAGGACGTAAATAAGCGAACCGCGAAAGAGCTGGGAGAGCCTAGGGCCCCAAAAAAGATAACATAGAATAAAATATAAAAAAAAAAAAAAACGTGTACATGTCTACATTTCGCCAAGTTTCGTTCGTTGTATTTTGTTCGCTCCGCACCTTGTTTTTTTCCATCCACATCTGGCTACAAGGTGAACCTTCAACTTCTGTAACAATTTTGAAATTTGTTTTCATTCTCACATGTGTCACTGTGATTCGTCACACTACCCTCCGGCCGAGCCTGCTCGTCCCGAACACAATTCAAACCTCTTCTTCGTGTTTTAGGGTTTTTCCTATCCCAGCTCCATTCTTGATGACCGTCTCTGTTTACTCTTGAAATAAACTTTCCTTGCTGTCTTTCCTCATCTGTTTGTCCATTCGGTCGAACCACATATCCGGCTGTTGTTCGACTTGGCTTGGCTCCTGTAGTTTTATCGATGACTTCTTAATAGTTTGATATCAGAATCAACAATGGTTCCGTCTTGCAGCAACTCTTTTTCCATATCACAAACAGTAGAACCGTTCACGAACCGGCTCTAGAGTATCCTTTGTATCAAGATGGACATCATTTTCTGCTATATGACACTCCCCTAATATCATCCGTGATGGTTATGTCTTGTTTTTGCACACTTTTTTATTTCCACAAAATCAGGCCCATTTTGTCCATTCATAAGTTTCTCCTTCATTCGCTCAGTCCATACATTTCTTCCAGTTTGGTGACAACTTTGCACGATGATCCAAAATGAATTTTCAGTCTTCCTTGTTCCATCCAAGTGGGAGCTCAATATTTCCATAACTTAACATCAATTATCCAAAATCCAATACGAATCCGTGTTTCCTCATGAAGACCGTACCCAGAACGAAACCAAACAAGGATAATGTCTTTGTATATTGTCTCACTTAGCCATACTGGAACAAAAAACAATACAAATTCTATAAGTGGAAATGAGTAGGGGTCACAAAATAATAAGTTCATCTACAGTTTTTATAAGCTTTTATAAGTTGAGCCTAAGAAAACAAACATCAAGATGAAAACCGCCACCTGATTTAAAAGATGGAATACATCGAGCTTATAGAGTATCTTTAACTCAACCATGATGCTCTCATGAAAAGGCTTGATGGTTGCTATTAACGAAGCAGAACCTCGATACGTGTTTCGAGGCAATCAGGCTCAATTGGCCCATCGTGTTTTACTGTTAATTGAACGACCCAAGAAAAATAGTTCTGTTGGTGATTTTAGAAAATATCCGTTCAGTTTGATATTGATAGATAAAAGCATGTGTTCGTTCTAGTCTCGTAAAATCATTTAGCTCACTCGTTCGATATAAAGTTCTTAGTTATTTACTGATGAACTAATTGGTAACCAATGTTTCCAGATATTCGATCATCTTTCCCATTTTTATTTGTCTTTGTCTCTACAATCTGTTTTGGGGCTCGAGACACTTCTTACTCCTTACTCTTTCGCAGTTTGTTTATTTACGCCCTTACCTATTTGGCATTACAGCCAAATCGAGGATGTACGTCTATAGGTCCGGATTTAAGTAGAACCATCTGCACATTGCATAGCACCTTGACAGCCTATAGTACTGACATGGAAGATGGGTTGCCCATATGAATTCTGCACTACAACAGGGTGTCATAGACAGTTTTAGTTGTAATATGCCTTATAAGTAAGTCTACTTTAACTGTTCGATCGAAAAATCACTTGCGTCACCATATCAGGCAACTACACAATCCGTAAAGCTGAGGAGTCAATCACAGTAGTTATATGTTCTGGAGAGAGTTGCATCTTACTTGTGATATGGCTAACATTTAGAGCATCAAGCCACCAAGGAATACGCTTTCCCTCTTCAGTCTCTGTCGAACCAGGGTGGACAGATCAGCAAACTTCTCTTTGTTATATTACAACTCCTATTGTCATATTAGAAACCGTATGTCGGCACAATATGATAGAGAATTATTTGTATTTATTTTTGCGTTATTCAAGAGAAGGTATAGATCCTAATTTAATCTACTTGGTAAAACAGTTTTACCAATATTACTAATAAGTAGGTCATGATACTTATTTTGCCCTGTTTTGGCTTGTGCTGAAACTGAATGAGACTGCGCGACATAGTATCGCAAAAAGCATATTTCTGGAGCCGTTCATGAAATTCGGGATTCTACTTACTGGTGTCATGACTGTCAACCAATCCTATTGGACGCTGATGCATTTTGTTTAATCCAATAATAAAGGAAATAATTCATGGGTAAAACATATCCGGTGTTGTAGGTTAGTCCTTTGTACATAACCTCTAAAAAATTGGTAGACAAATATTTTTCTTCCTCAAACGCCATGTTGGTTTTGAAAATCATATTAATATGGAGTTGTTCTAGTAATGGGGTCAGTTAAGTAAGTAGGAAGGGCTTCAAACAGCCTTTAAATTGTAAGAGGTATGTTTTTGAGAAGCTTGCTCCTTCGCCATTTCCCAATTGTTTCCTCTTGAAAGTCCTTTAGAGATTGTGGATGTGGAAAATTGTATTGCTACGCTAGGACCAGTCACTATTTATAACATCTTCTATTCGTTGACTTTATTTGTAAGGATATATACATGTGGGAAGCCTTTTGTTTGGAATTCGAAAACATAAATTTTTGAAAAAAACTATCATGCGTCTTATCCTAAATATATTATCCTCAGTGGATCGATTGGCTAGGAAAGCGGCTTGATACTTTTTAAAGTAATTTCTGAAAACCTTGATAACTTTATGGGTAGCACATTCAATAATTCAATAGGTATCTCATCGCTCCCAGGGAGAGTATCCGATCGTATAAACTTAATCATAGTACGAAACTCTTCCTCACTTGGTGGTGGATCTAATGGGTGTTAATCACACTCAAATTTCCGTAGTTTTTGGAGCCAAGAACAGATGGAAATATAATATGAGGAAACCGCATTATTCTCTCTTTTATGGAGCCTAAAAAATTATGCGTTTTGCGGTAACGATCTGACGGCCTAAAAGGGGAAACATTCTTGATGTTCTAGTGATTTACGGTCAAGGTCAATCTTCGTCATGGCTAGTCTTGCTCTCGTTAACCGGTTCAAAGTAATTGGATCACTAGGATTATTAATCTTGTAATGGCAAGCACTTCTGCAAAATGGCTAGCACTCGCCAATGCTCGGGATCCGAAGTTAAAAGATTGGCAGTGGGAATGGTAGTAATGATTTTATTTCTTGGAGAACAAGTAACCGAAATGCGATAGTGATCGCTTATTTCAGAATAGAATAATACAATGAATAAGCAATTGAAACTAGAAGACCATGGGCAATTCCATTTTCATTGGATTTTCTATGGTGCAAATCTCTGGATTTTGGACACCGACCAATTATCATAAATTAAGTTTGAAATATTCTGGACAAAAGATGCCTATTACTCGCTGAATCCTGATTAGGAACATAAACTGATATAAAGAGGATATCTCATAAATTAAGGAAACATCCTAATAAAGTTATAGAAGACCCATAATGACCTTTAACCCGATTGGTATATATAGATGATTTCTTCCGAGCAAGAATTCCTACACCGCGTCGTTTTTAGAGGAACAACCACCGGAACCCATATTTATTAACCCATATGTAGCGCCCAGGACTACATATATCAATATTATTTTTACATAAAATAGAATCTACATTCTCACGCTATTGTAGTTCGGTGAAATATTTCAATATCAAGTCACTATCGGTCATTTGGTTAAATTTATTGCCCCGCAAGAGCCAAGTGAGTTTTACGAACTACTAGGTTGCCTTTTATATTTCGGGATTTGGCAACCCTGGTATTGCAATCTGTCAACTGACAGCTCTATCGTAAAGTTAGAAGTTTTTGAGGTTAGACGTACTCAGAACGTTTTGACATACGAGCGCTATTCGTGTTGTTAACAGTAAATTTAAAGATTAATCTACCCCCAAAAATGGAATTAAATCGTGAACATTTTCGTGCGATTATTTTTTACAACTTTCGACGTGGATTAACTCAGCAGCAGTGCACTTTTGGCAATGAAGCTCCATTAAGGACCAGTGTTTATCGATGGTATGGTAAATTCAATCGTGGTCGGAGTTCACTCCAAGACGAATTTCGTGAAGGCCGTCCAAAATCAGTTGTTGTTCCGAAAAACATTGATGCTGTGCGCGAACTGATATTGCAAGATCGTCATGTGACCTATCGTGAGATAGAGTCAACCTTAGACATTAGAGGGACCAGTATATACTCAATATTGCATGAACAATTAACTGTCAAAAAAATTGTTCGCGTTGGATCCCACACAATTTGTAAATCGCTCAAAAAAACGCTCGTGTCGATTGGTCGAAAGAAATTCTCGAAAACAACACAAGTAGCGCTCGTATGTCAAAACGTTCTGAGTACGAATAATCTCAAAAACTTCTAACTTTACGATAGAGCTGTCAGTTGACAGATTGCAACACCAGGGTTGCCAAATCCCGAAATATAAAAGGCATCCCTCGTATAACTAAAGCTCTTGGCCACTGGGATTACCATTAAAGAATATCCTGGAGTCTATTTGTAAAGGTTACTAACGTATGTCTTCATTTTACAATTACGATATTTTGACAAGAACCTAATTTGTGTTGGGAGCAAGTAAGAATCTACTGTACAGAGATTGGAACTCTATCTGTCAGTCAGTCGATGTTGTTTACAAGCCTTCTGAAGCATATCGTTTTAGCATTGTAGTGTTTTTATTTTGGATTTGGCTGAAAATGGCAGCCAGCCATTGTTAATGAGCTACGGTATTTACATGTGAACAAATTGTTTGTGTATCGATAACTGATATCAACTGATATCATCAAAAACACCATGATGGTGGAAACAGCAATATTGCTAGAAATGGTTCGAAAGGTAAATTCAAATCTTAATGTACTGGGGTTGGTTCGTAAAAAGGGGCGCAAATCAAAAAACAATTTAACCAGCGAAGTGCTTTGCGAGCAGGAAGCTCATCACTCGTTTTGGCATTAAGAGGAATCGACAAATCTCCGTAAAATTTTTTAAACGATTTATTGTTACCTTGGGCACCCAATCAATTTTATAGAATCAATTGGACGTTTTAACAAGAGTCAACACCATCCCATAATGCACGTTTCTTGTAAAAACTCAACGGTTTTTACAATAAAAAGTTCCCAAATTCAATTCTACACAATAATGGCCACCATATTCCCCGGACTTTAAACCCAATAGATTTTTCCATACGGTCCGATCCGTTCCTTTTATGACACTCTTCGTCTATGGTACCATTTTTTTAGTGTTAACTGTCACTCTGTCAAGCTATATTGGCCCATTGTGACTTCCCACTATATTACTTTACGTTCCGGCTATAAGTCCGATTTACATAAAAACCATCTGCACATTGCATAGCTCCATGTCAGTACTATAGATGGGACAGCACACGGATTCTAACCTCAACTGGATCTCAAATGAGTATATTCTCACCACCGATTGCACCGCCCAAACGTTCGATGGTGAACATACCTTTTTTCATCCTGCCTCTATCGAACAAGGTACATCCCGCTCCACTCCTCAGCTTTTAAACCACTGCACAACATGGGTGGTTCTCTATGGTACCACTTATAGTATCATCTTTATCTCTCAGCTCGTATCATATACCCGAGGTTTTGATTAAGTGCTGAATATTTCTGACGTCACGCCAACTAAGATCAATCTTATCATTTAGGAGATGTGCTCCCAGATATTTCATCCTGCTTCGCGCATGATTGAGCCAGATGTATAGCAAATGGTTTTTTTCTCTATTATTATGATGATACTCCAAGATTGAACGCATGTTTACTTACAAGAGAGTATAGGCCATAACAGCTCTGACTATTGCACTTATCTGACGTCACCAGTTTAAGCCAGACTTGTACATATATTGACGAGTTGCTACTGATACACCATTGACAGATTTGTAAGCCTCTCCCCAAAGCAATATGCTAAAGGGTGTGTGCTATAGAGTTACACATGTTTTACTCTTGTGTCTATACCCGGCCACCCAGGTGGCCATTCAAAAAAACACTGAATATGCTATCTGTATAATATTTTATTGTTCGTATGTTCAACACATACTGGTCTTCTGCAGCTACTACAGGATTTCCGTGAATTTCGTCGTTTTTTGGGATCGGAAGACAAACAAATCCAGCATTTGCCCACTTGAGGAATTCGGCAATCGCTGTCCCGTAGCACATTATAGATAAAATTGTCCGTTACTATATTTCTCCCGGACCCTTTGAAGCGGGTATATATCTGTCCCGTTATTGGATAAGAGTTAGCAGTATCGCAAACCCACCATACGTTGATACCATATTTTGCCGGTTGGGACGGCATATACTGGGTGAATCTGGTTCGTCCTACACAAAAACACTTTTTTTTAATTTATAAAATATATCTTTTATCGAATTCCTCGATAAATATCTCGATACGGAAATAATTGTTCATTGTTCCAGGCATTCCGAAGTAAATAATATTTGCGCAAATTTTCTTTCAGAAGGTCGAATATTTCGCTTATAGCAGCAATTTTATCAGTCTGTAATCGGAAGTGCCGCGTATTCTGATTGTCAAAGAGTATAAATCGGGATATTTCCCAAGAACGGTTTTATTACATTCTCGCGCGATACAATGGTTTCGATGAAGTTGCCCATAACACTTTCGTATGTTCACTGTTTGATTGATGAACACCAGCATTTATAAGTATAGTTAGATATGATTCAAATTCTTTTTCGGTCAATAATTTTCACATTCTCGATTTAGAATATTGTGTTCTGTGTACACCTCGTTGGCCTTCATGTTCGTGTGTCTTAAGATTATTTCACACATGATGTCCGTTAATATACACTTGAAGGTATCTCTTACAGATAACATTTCGGTTGATCGCAATGGTCCACTTCGTTGACTCCTGAGAGTATTGTGTCTCAATGTTTGCCTTTGAGGATTTTGTTTCCATATCGATCTATCTTTTCCTTTTAGATAAGGAGAATTATAACCATTTTCACTTCTACTTCCGCCTTCTTCTTCAACTTAACTGTCGCTGAAAATTTCTTCATCAGATACTTCAATTTGGACTACATGATCTTCATAAGCGTCCTCTATGTCTGAATCTTCCACGTTTCTATCCGCTGCTGCAGGAAGCCACTCATCTTCCGAGCCGTCGTCAACAAAATCAAGCACTTCTTCGTCATCATCACATTCCTCTAATAAACGATTTAGATACGCTTTTTGATCTTCATACGACAAACTAGGGGAAAAAAGTGTATTTAAATGTACAAAACTGAACAGATCATTGCCAAATATTAAATCTTACCGTCTAAACTCAGCATTTGAAATGTATCTGCTGTTCCAGTAGCTTTTCGGATGCCAGTGAATTGGCATACAGTGCTGCAGTCTACGCCAAAACATCTAGTTGTACTTATTTAGTTGCAGGAAAAACCAAAGTTTCACCAATTCGCCAATTGAGTCTACCTAGATTAGAATTATTGGGTGCCCTTTTATTAACCGAGTTGCTAGACACAATTAAAGGATCGTGGGCACACATAAATATATCTCGTACAGTTCTATGGTGTGGTATTAAAATAGTGTTGGATTGGCTATCTTCACACCCAAGGAAATGGAATACGTTCGTGGCAAATAGAATATCTAAAATTTTAGAACGATTTCCACGTGAGTGCTGGCGTCACGTGCCTTCCAGAGAAAATGCAGCAGATTGTGCTTCACGAGGAATTGCAGTAACTGACCTGTTAGATGAAACATTTATTTGGTGGAACGGTCCAAGCTGGCTGCAGTTAGGAGAAGAATCGTGGCCGTTGCAAAGATCATCGTATCAAACCGAGATGGAGAAGAAATCAAAAAATTTGGATGTCCTGTTAAATATAACCAACGATTTTTTGATAGATTTACTGCACCGATATAATTCGTTTAATAAATTAAAAAGAATTTTAGCTTTTGTTATGCGCTACATAAATCATCTTAGAAGAAAACGAATAAATAAAACAGGTTACGACTTTAATCGAGATAAGATTAAACATGATGAAACTATCCAGACCAGTTTCTTAACTCTAGTTGAAATCGCAAAAGCTGAAATATTTGTAATCAGGTATGTGCACAACAATATTTTCTTACAGAGATGAAATGTTTGCAGAAACCTGAAGAAATACCGAGAAAGAGTCCTCTCAAAGCATTAAATCCGTTCCTGGATAAAGATGGTATTTTACGTGTAGGAGGGCGAACAACAAACTCATTGGTTACTTATACTAGGAAACATTCGGCAATTCTACCCTGCAGAGGAACAATTTCAAGAGGAATAATGTGGGATGCACATATTATTGGGTTGCATGCGGGATGTGGATTATTGGTTGGACTAGTACGACAAAAATATTGGATAATTCGAGCAAGAGATGTTGCAAGGCAAGTGATTCATAAGTGTGTTAAATGTATTAGATATCAACCAAAAATGGAGCAGCAATTAATGGGCGACCTACCTTCAGCAAGAGTAAGATATTCGCATCCGTTTACTAATGTAGGAGTGGATTACTGTGGGCCGTTTAAAATTCAAATAACGAGACGTCGTGGGCAGATACCGATGAAAATGTATGTGTGTATATTTGTATGCTTTAGTACCAAGGCAGTACATATAGAGGTGGCCAGTGATATGACGACGAATTGCTTCTTAGCTGCATTAAGAAGATTCACCGCGAGAAAAGGAATGTGTAGATCCATCTTTAGTGACAATGGGTCAAATTTCGTAGGCGCAAGGAATCAGTTGAAGCAATGGTTTGCCGTGCTAAAAGAATCCCAACATCAAATCCAAAGTGAGCTGTGCAAAAATGAGATCCAGTGGTGCTTCAATCCAGCCGCTAGCCCCCATATGGGGGGACTGTGGGAGTCGGCTATTAAAGCCATGAAGTCGTATTTAAAGAAAACAATCGGTGAAACTATACTTACCCTCGAAGAATTCAATACGTTATTATGTCAGATTGAAGCTTTAATGAATTCACGACCTATATATGCGCTGATGTTAGAGAAGACTTAAACATTTTGACACCTGGCCATTTCTTAATTGGAAGAAGTTTAACCGAAATTCCAGAACCAGATCTATCGAATCGAAAACTATCACCTTTAGCACGATGGGAGTTAGTTGTAAAAATTAAGCAACACTTCCAGAAACGATGGCAGCGCGACTATTTAACAAGTCTCCAACGCCGAGACCGGTGGCAGAATAAATCAAACAATATCGCTGTTGATGATGTGGTGTTAATTTCCGAAGAGAGTCCATCAACTTCATGGAAGCTTGGAAGAGTAATGCAGGTGCATCCTGGTGTTGATGGTAGAGTACGAGTAGTTACTGTAAACAACTTATTGAAGAGGCCAATACATAAATTATGTCGATTACCAGTTCAGAATATTGAATCAAGGGATCAAGGCCGGCGGAATGTGCCAGTAGCTGCAATGACCAAGATGATCGAAATTTAGTATAGAAGATAAAAAATAATAATAATTAGAATATGTATACATAGTTATAACTCAATATTGTCATATAAATTTAACTTAGCTTGTATGTTTACATCTCCCTTATCAAAATTCAGCTGTCAATATTTTGTTATTATAAATGAAACTAGTCACATACATTTATAACTTAACTGATATAATAATCACAGTACTTAATGTTGACTACATTATAATAATTGAATTTAGGCGAACTTATATCGATAAGATCATCGATATAGATGAAATAGAATATTTTATATTTATCTCTTTCTTTTTGAAACACTGTAAAGTTTATAATTGTACAATTTTCATTATATTTTTGGAAGCCTTACCAAATAAACCTATTATTGTGAAGAATTCTTTAAGTATAAGTCGAGTATATCACAGTCGATTTATACATCCGAGATTTGTGGGTGAACTAACCAGAGCCTACTGTGGTGAAACCAGCCTTATTGGGTACATTCACCTGCCTTCAAAACATCTGCGATCCGCCGTTTTATCACACACAAAAAAACTTCCTAAATCAACCTTTCCATTTGAATGCCATACCTACACTAATTTCCTTAGCTCACCTAAATGATGTTTTCTTTTTTTTTTACTAGCATTAACCGGGGAATCCCCATTTTATATTTTTCTCGTTTTATCGCGTTTAAAATAGAATATATTATGAGGCAATAATACACTGACAAAAACAAAATGTCTCGAAATTAACAAGAAAATACATGTGGCCACCCGGGTGGGTCAGGTATAGAACAGTGTATAACTTTTTGGGTCTGGACACAACGTTTAAACATGATTTTGGCCATATGACCGCCACGGCTGAACCGTACAAGGCGCAATCTGGAACACCAATTTTCGCAAACTTTCGAATGTTGATTTCCAGGTGTTCAATTATCTCTGGTTTATCGACGTAGACAAGTGACTTAACACAACCCCAGAGAAAATAATCCAATGGGGTTAAATCACACTATCTTAGTGGTCAATTAATTAGACCATTATGCGAAATTATTATTTCACCAAAAGTTTAATGTCAGCTAATCGAGGTACGAAAAAATTTCTTACCATCTATACCGGTGGCCATTGACCATTTTCTCGTCATAATTGTTTTCCAAGACATATGGACCAAAGGCTTTGCCAGCTTATAAAGCGCACTAAACAGTAAGCGCACTAAAGAAAACAGTTTCTGTGAATAAAATGGTGTTTCTACCAAAGCTTAATTATCCTCAGTCCAAATGCCACCTACTTATTTACGTACCAATTCGCTTTGCCTATAGTAAGAGTCGGTTTGTTATGCCATGACAATCAATTAATCCCGTTAAGCTTTCAAGAGACAGTTGCAACGCTTTCAGAGCATAACACCTAACTCGCCTCAGTCTAAGGGTGTCGTAAGGGAGATACTAATAACTGAGAATTCTGTTCAACTAAATTTGAGTCTAAAGCTCGCCACCAGATGGTAAAAGCTTCCAGCCTAGTAGATCATACTCGATTCAGTTACCACTCAATACAGTGAGTAATAAAAGCAACCTCATGTGTATCCTGAATCGAAATCCGTTTCCCTTTTATTCCTTTCAACTTTATGTAAACTTCTTCATCCTCTTCTTCCTGCCATCTTTATAAACATAATTTTTTTCTTCTTGCATATACAAATTCTTAATTAAATATTTACTTATTTTATTAATATATGCTCGCGTATATGTTAATTAATAAATGGAATCCTTTTCTTGTAATTTGCGCTCCTTTTTTTTTGTACTCAATACAAAAAACTTTTTCGTTTTTGTTCTGTCGTAAGTTAAACACAGCAAATGAACAGAAAATTGTATTTTCTTAAAGATTTTTCTTCGTTTCATGTTGTCGGGGTAAAGAAAACTTTTCATCATCTCGTCATTTGGAAGCAACATGAAAAAAAGAACTTTTCAGGATTTTGTATTTAACACACTCGCAAACACACACACACATGTACTTAATATATGCATAATTTGGAAAGGAATAAAGCTCAAAGTTAAAAAGAACTTTTTTTTTGTGCTTTAAAAAAGCTCACTTATTTAATTAGCTTGTACCATACACATAAATATGTATACATGTATATGCTTAGCACACATACGAAGGGTGGGAAACTGGGTACGAGCATAATACGATAAAGTGATTTCAACTTTTGCTTAATTGTTCAACATAAGTAATGATGTTTATTCTCGTTTAATTATTTTTGTCGTTCAGTGTTGTCTGAAAGGAAAATGCTTTTAAAGTTGAAATTTTGTTTTAATTGAAACTAATTACATTTTTTATGATGTACGTATGTATGTGTGTATGATTTGCTTCAATTCGTCATAAATACGTTTGAATATTTGCCATATGCTTATATGTGCTTAAAGCTTTTTATATACTCGTATACATAATTGTAATGTAGCATTGTGTTGGCTTAATTTTCACATCAAACCACTAAAATCCCGCACGTCGTTCTTCATGCAGAAGGTATTTTCGTTTTTCCATGTATTATTTTCATTGAATTGATTTTTTGAAAATTTGTCTCGCATGTGACAATATGCATCTGTTAAGTCTCTCCAGTTTTACATTTGTATACATCCATACACATAAGCTTTAAATAGACGAGTTGTTTTTGTTGTTTTAATCCTATTGTGATACAGCAAGAATTATATACATGTCTCTGTGTGTCTGTATGTAAGAAAATCTGACACCTTAACTGTCGTATCGTTTGAAACACCTGCAATGATTATGATAAATTCACCGATCTCTACGAACTAAAAGAGGTGGAACTGTTTCGGTAAAGACAAGACAACTTATATATTTTGAACAGAACCCAAGCAGTTAAAGTACAGGGGTCGGAACTCGATCTGTCAGTCTGTCGATGTTACTTACATACAAGCCTACTGAAGCATAACGCAAAAAAAATAAAAAATGCAATGAAAGTGGCCGTTCAAAAACAGCAATATCGTCGGAAATGGTTTGAAATGTAAATTCTAATCTCTATGGCTCGTAGCAAGAGCTAAGGTGTTAAATGTTATTGTGGCTGCTACCGCACACTTAGACCGGCGATTGGTCCGTTGTGATACCACTTTTATGTACGGCTATTGGTCAGATTTTTCGTAGAACCATCTGCGCATTGCATAACTCCATGTCAGCCTATAGTACTGACATGAACGGTGGAACGGACCCATGGATTCTAAATTCGACAGGGATCCAGATGTGTTCTTTCACACCACCGATTGCACCGCCCAAACGATCGATGGTGAAAAATTCCCTTTTTGCATCTTGCCCCGGCTCGGGTTTCGAACACGGTACCTACCGCTCCAACTGCCGCAGCTTTAACCACTGCGCCACCTGGGTGGTTAGCTCAGGTGCTAAAAATTTTTGCAAATTAGAGTGAATATCGAAAGAAAATTTAGATCAGCTAATTACTCTGTGCGATAAAGTGCCTGGATCAGTGATGGTTTAGACCGCGGTAATTGCGACAGGACTCTCACCACTCGTTTTATCGTCAAGGGAAATCAACAAAGCAACCCTGAAAAATTTGCCTTGGCAACGTAAAAAAATTGGTAGAAACTATTGAACCTTTCAACAAAACTCGGTACCATCCAATTAAGCCCTATAAACCCAACGTTTTTTTTCAAAAAAAAAATGTCCCCGGACTTAAACCCAAAGGCTTTCTTCATATGGTTCATTCTGCAGACTAATAGATATATGCTCTTCGCCGACAATCGAGCAAAATACTATTCGTGTAGTGTGTGGAGCCGTCTCGTACAAACCCGATCTATTATCCGTTCTAAAGGTGGCTCCAAATGCCAATCCCAGTGCTTAGAAAGCCATTAGGTATTTCTAGGTTTGTAAGTCTCAGATGATTTAGCGTTGTAGTAATATTGGCTTTCAAATGCTCAGTTATTGTGGTTTGTCCGTGTTGTCCTTCACAGCACCCCATATAGTTAAAAATCCAGAGGGTGTCAAATGACACCACCTTGTCGGCCAATTAACGTCAAAATTTCGACTGATAATGCGGTAATCGAATTATTGACGCCGTTTCACTACATTGTAACGCAGATGTGTGGTATGGCGCACCGTTTTGATGAAACTAAAGGTCGTCCAAAACAATATCTTTCATTTATGGCCACAAACCAGATGATAACATGTGGTGATATTTGATTCCGTTCTCATCATTTTCGAGTTTGTCTCAGACTCATACAGGTCTTCAATTCCTGGACCAATAGGACCAAAAACCAAGATCTTTAAACAGACTTCGTTGCATGGCAGACCGGCTGATGTTCATATCCGATGCACCATGACGAATAGATGTTCTCGACCGGTGGTGCACATGTCCGACCACCGAAGCGATATTTTCGGTTGGACGAACATGACGACCACGAGTACGTAGTCAGATTGTTGACTACGTTGGATGTGAGTCCCGTGTTTAAACCAAATTTTGTACGGAATTTTCTTGCGATTTCGAATCAATTGGCTTTGTTAATGGAAGTAAATTTCCAACATTTTCCACTTTTGTCGAAGGGTTAAGAAACTTATTTCGTCAACAATAAATATTATACTGAGTTTCTGTCAAAGAAAGAATGACATTATTGTTGCCAGAGCCAAAATAACTGATATGTCAAATGTGGTTATTGGGACACCCTATATTTGTTAAATTTAAGGCTAGATTCCACGATTGCTGGTCCCTAGCCATAGAACATTCGTTTAAGCCAACGAAACTTAGGATTTTTAAATTTACTGTGGACTTCAAAACCCAAATGTTCAGTATCTTAATTAATTTTGAACCATGGATGTTAATTCGTGGTAGTTAGGGTAACGATCGCTGTTTCTAGTTGTTTCCTCTTGAAAGTCCTTTGGAGATATTTCATCCTGCTTCGCGCAAGGTAGGTTTCACTAGGGCAGGTGTGAAGCAAGTGGAGTACGGTTTTTGATCTACATCTTTAAAGCTTTAAGCGGTAGAAACAACATGAGGAGACTCCAAGACTACCTATGAGACAGTGTCCTGTAAAAATTACAACTACTGTACTTATCTGCGATGTCATCAGATTTGTCGAGTTATTATTCACAAGTTGCTCATGATACATCTATCATTTATAGATCTCAAAGACATTAGATGATGCAGCTGGCATTCGCGCGATGTTCGCTATGGTTATAGTAAAAGTCGACATTTTGTGTCAAGAGGGTGTTTATAGATGAGAGACAATTGTAAGCTAGCCTCGACGTAAGAAAGTATGATTGAATGGTTTATTATGTCTCGACTAGTTTACAGCTTCCATTAATGCAGTCGATTCGGCTTGACTGCTCCATCTAATTAGTCTTCTCTGTTCGGTGTTTCAGTTAGAAACTTTTACCAAAGGATCGTAACTGCTATTCAGTCGATGTTAGTGGGCTTCTTCATTTGTCTAGGATATATGAGTGATTTAAGTCCTATATGGCCGTGTTCGCTGCTTATCTATAATATCTAGCATAGTGCGATAAAGAATCATCTTTAGAGCTTGAGTGGAGGTGTACCAAAGTACATAGATCATATAATAGAATGAGTCGAAAGTATAGATCCAATGTATTGAAAGGAATGGTCAAACCGCTATCTTTTGCCACAGACGTTTTTAACATACAGCTAAAATAACCTTTTTTACTCGTTCCATTAGATTAGATTCCAAGCCTAGTTTTCTGTCCAAGAGAAAACGCAGTTATGCCGTTTTGTCTGAATGGATCAAACAAACACCCTTTAAAATGAGAGGGTCGATCTGAGGGAGTTTATAATTCTTCGAGAATAGAATTAACTCAATTTTATCGAATTAACATTTAATGTTCAACTGCTGGTCTAACTTTAGAGAATTCTGAGCAAAGTATGTTTTCAGTCAAAGTGCAGGCATATTCACAGAACCTCGGAAAGCCATGCCCTTTAAGAAAAAATCCCCGGGATTTCGAATTGGCATTTAGTACTTCGTATTTGTATGCTTAAAGGATTTTAGAAATTACTGTCTTCAGGAACTTCAGAATTTTGGAACCGGTTCCGGTACTGAATCACTGAGAATAGTTACAAAGGTGTCTCACCTTTAAGTAAGCTTTCACCCAATATTACTTATTGTACTAGAAAGATCTGAAACACCAACGCACTAAACACAAACGAACGAATCTTCATAGGTGAGTCGAGTAAGGAAACAAGTTCAACAGAAAATATTTCGTAGTTGGTAAGCTTCCTGTTACGGCATGGTGATCGGACCCTCCAGGCCTAGTTAATATAAAATTAGTGAAGGACGTCAATCACCTCCCTTCGAGCAGAGCTAATAAAAATAGGCTCAAATCCAACATCTAGGATATTCAGCTCAGAGGAACTTAAAAAGTTTAGCAGAGCAGAACCTCTGTTGTTAATGTTAGTACACCCCATATAGAGAGTAGTGTGCAATAGCCTCGAACCCACTATAAAAGGAATATTTTTGTCCTTACACCTACAAGGTAAGTAGAATCCGTAGAAAGATGGGTAATAACCACTTCAGCTTGAGAGTTAAGAGTATTTCGTGTAGCTGCAATATAGGCTGAAGTACACTCCTCAATTAGTAGGAGACCTATAGGTCTGTGGTTATATGTGGATAAGTATAGTGACCCAATGTGGATTGTTAGTGGTTTAGGCGAGTTACTTAGTGATTGCTGATAACAACCCCAGAGATCTCCTATTTTTGCAATCACTTTGAAAAATCAGTTGTAGATTGCAGCAATGGCACATTTGCATAAAAAAACGCCATCACTTAGATAGCATCCCAACATCTACTCCACGAATGCGATTAATTTTGCCGTCTCAAGAATGCGATAACCCAACTCAATCCGGTAATTACCCAGCTGCGTCTCATCCAACAACGACTTTAGCCAACGGGTTCGGATTTTTGGTTAGAAATTCAGTAGAAGAACTCGGCATCGACGAAGAAGGAGGCTTAGACTCCTCTGGAATAGTGCCAATCGCAAGTATAGAAAATCTCTTCCAAAGACGCTGGCGAATGCGTATGCCAGCCCGCATGTTTTCCCTAAGCTGTGTGTTCGGCTGTAGAATTAAGATAGTCAAGTTACTGAGATAGTAAATTTATGTCTGTAGATTTAAGCGACGACATCAGCGTTGCAATAATTTAGTAGGATAAAACACTAAACTAACCTCAGTCCAAGAACCCGTTCATCACTGACTAGGCTTCTGGATCAGGACAATATAAATTCCTTCAGTTGAAATGTTAAGCAGAAAATATATAGATTGATGGAGACTACTGAAGCCCCGGCCACGTCAAGCTTCTCGACTGTCGGCTAGTATTGTATTAGAATACATTGCTGCCTCATAGATATCGATATTTTCGAGTCGATCTAGAGTATCTCCGCGTGCTTTTTCGCCTCATTTTGAGTGCTCTGGGCCACTAATATCAAGTAGGGTATCCTCACCTGCTTCACTTTAATCTAGCAATTTCCCAATTAACAACAATCGAAAGATCAGGTACTTCTTCGGTGGCATCATTGGATTCCGCTACGATCCAACATCTTCTGGATCTAAATAAATGTCTTCCCTTGACACGATCTCTAGTCTGGCTCTAGGGTTGACCTTCCATAAAACCTTCCTGTATATAGAAACAGTGATTACTTTATTCTGTTGATAGGTGTTATGTTTTCATCTTTCTGGGACTGGCTAGCACCTGCCACCACAAGTTGATCTCTTTTTCCTTCTAGGTGCCTCCTATTAAGATATAAACCTCTTGAACTGCCAGCCTCAAACACCGATTACTCTCCTTTGGTTTTGCTATTGTTAAAGCCTTTATACTAGCATTTCGATTGTATGCCTGCCTTCATTACCGGTTACCAAGGGTTACAATCAGATGGTATACTTATAGAAAAATCTGCTTGAAGTTATCTGAAAATTTTCATGCGGCTGATCATATTTCCAGCACCTTTGCTACCAAGACTATCAATAGGGTTATTCTCCTCGACTGCAGTGTTCCATGGTGTCCACATGTGTGTTACTCTGTTTGTGGTTTTTCCACTTGGAAAATGGTGTGCCTAGAGAATTTGAGAGGCATCTTCATTCCCGAATATGCTCTTTCCGTCCTCTCTTAGAACGGGCAATCATGGATTTTAAGTGAGAGCTTCCCAGGTCCTTTTCATTGTATGAAAGTTATGGCCATAGCGACCAGGTTTGTTAAACATTATATCCTTTGATCCCATCCATTGAGGTACTATACAGACCGTGCCTAAAAGCTATGTCCCCACACTTGTTCTTTCCGGGTTTTCCTTGTCTACGTCTTAAGCATGATTTTGATCTTAAACAACAACAACAACACCAACTTAATGATGAAAATTAATTTTTCAAACTCAACTGACAAAGGGGTGAACTTTACTCTGTATAATATACTACTCTATAAAAAAAATTGAGAAGACGACGACGACGACTACGAAGAAGGAGAATAAGAAGAAAATTAGATTAATTATTCATTTTCTTAATTAATTCAGAAACAAAAAAAAAATTTATTAGATTTTTACATGCGACATCAGTGTAGGAGGAAATCCGTTCCCCTTGCCCCCTATTCACCAATACACAATTTGTTGTTTTTAATATGATTGAAACCGGGCGAATGAGGGGTGGGATGTTTATACTCGAATCGTCTATACGGTTAAGGGTTGGTTGGGTACGTGTGTGTTTTTGGTGAATTGCGATTGAAAGTGTGCGGTAGAATATAAAATCGATAATTTTTGATTTATTTATTGAATGAGTATATATATGTGTGTGTGTGTGTGTGGTTGTAGCTTCTGGAACACCACTCCAGCAGCTACATCGTTTGTGCGGTGAAAATAATATGGGTGGATGTTTTAAGAAAAAAAAATTAAGATTTTGATTGATTAGTTATACCGTGTGTCTCTGTGTGTGTATACATATGTACTGTACAGCAGATACGGCAGATAAATGGGAATGGATATTATATGGAGGAGGAGGGGATGGTGGATGCGTACCATTTCAATTAAAAATCTACTTTCTTTGTATAGCTAATATGCATTAGCCTAATTGGACGCACACACACACGAATAGATGTACAACATATACACGTACAAAAAGCATTAGCATGATGAATTGATGACGCGAAAAGGTATATAATTTTGTTGTTGTTGCCATGCTACTGATAACAATATCCACCATTCTGTTTCGATTTATATATACTGTGCTGTGTTCGCGATGATAAAAGCAAACGTCTCTATACAGCTAGCTGCTACCCAGAATTTTTAAATCACTGTAGTAGTTTTGTATTGAAATATTTCCATAGAAATGCGGGACAATAATAAAACAATTTTTTTTCCGCTACGTATCCGGCATTCCAGTCATCATTAGAAGTGACATCCATACAAGTTTGATTTTATGGCATGGTGCTAGGAGCCACTTTCAATCGATTTTTACAAATTGCCACCAATTTCAAAGATTTGGCATTGCGTGCACCAAAACATCAATTGCAATTGTTGAAGCGGGTGAAAAAGAAATACGAACGGAATATGGCGCGACAAAACGCTTTGCCCGTCGAATTGCCGCGCATCAATTGGGAATACTATCGTGAAAATTTAGGACCCAAATATCACGGCATGATCGATGAGTACGAACAGAAATATAAAAATTATAAGATTCCGTTGCCGCAGCACGAATTCACCACTAAATACGATAATCTGAAAAAGGAATACAATGTCGATGTCCAAAAGTTCAAGGACGAATCGAACGAACGGATTAAATACTATGACGATGCGCTACAATTGTATAGATCGTTGATGCCATACGGGCAAATGACGATGGAGGATTATTGTTGTTTGTTTAGGAAGGAGGCGCCCGATTATATATGCCGGCCTACGTTTTGGCCCCATACGCCGGAGGAGCAAGATGGTTATGTTAAACCGGATCCGGTTTATAAACGGGCCGATATTGTTGTTCGTGATCGGAAGCCAAAAAGTTCGAGTGCTGCAAAAGAACATAACGCCAATGTGAAGGGGAAAGCCAGTAAGGCACCTGGGCGACATAATCCGTCAAAAAATGATGGTCAATAAAAACCGTTTTGCTAATAAATTATTTTTTTGTGATAAAACTGACGTTTTTTAAGCTTGCGGAGCTTTCGAATACTAGAGATTTTCATTGGTTAGCGGGTATCTCAGACTAACATAAAAACTAGTTTGGGGCTTCATCGTCTGCAGCTGGATCACAAATGGTACATTTGTTTGGGGTGGACAAAACTAGTACTACCAATTTTATTTATTTGTGGTACAGTGCAGCAAACACTTATCATGAAGTACATCTGCAAATGTTAGATACTGTCCCTTTCTGTAAACATTGCAGTCAGCTCCACGTGCAGCACATTCACAAGTTGATGGAGTATATCCACACGAATTGCGATAAGAGGTCTGAAAAGCATATTCTTGGTTTTATACAAACTGACTGGCATTGACTTGACTACTTCACTCAAACAGAGTGGAGAGGTGCGTAAAAGCCACAAGCACTGCGACCAATAAGCATCTTTTGTGATAAGTCTCTCTTTGTTAAACCTTCCAATCAATATTCAGGCTCCGGATAACATCTTTGGACAGTGTTTGTTTTAATGTAACAGTCTGGAAAAAATACTTGTGTCACTTCCATGACACAGAACCGGTAACAACTATTAAAACCGGTTAAAAGCTTCAGCTCACATCTAATAAATACTAAAGAGAAATTCTGTGACTCAATTCGAAGTGGATAAAATACATATTTTTGATAAGGAGTTCTGTGCCAGTAGAAGTTCTTCTACAGATCCTCTCATCGTGTTTACTGCTACTCCTAGGTATTCTTTGGTGGTTCCAGACAAAGGTTGCGGTTCAATGAAAGCAGTAATAGATTTTTCGAGCAATGTTCTCAAATATGCTTTTTTTATTACTCTGACATCATTCTACGATCCCTCACAAATACAACTCAACCAACTCTTATTTTATAAAAGACTTATAGCGAGATATTAATGGAAAACGGGTTCGAGAAAATTAGTATTTTTCATTTAGAGACTCCAGAGATGTCTCGAAATGAACGGGAACACGAAGAATATTGTGAACGATCCTAAAAGTAAAAGGACAAGAGGTTTGCACATATTGGATTGAGTCCTGCACTTGAACATAGAGGGGTAATAGGAACAATTACTGCAACCAAAAAGGATTTTTTCTGCTGTCTATCTTTTGTTAAACCTCCCAATCAATATACAGGCTTCCAATAAATCGAATGTTGGCAGTGTTTGCATCA
Organism: Tipula lateralis; assembly: GCA_963932295.1. NCBI lineage: Eukaryota > Metazoa > Arthropoda > Insecta > Diptera > Tipulidae > Tipula > Tipula lateralis. Next base: position 157,243,670 of record OZ010736.1, on the reverse strand, counting down.
ATCTTGCGTTGAAATCGATTTCATTTCTTTGTCACAGAAGCGAACTATCCGTAGTACACAGGCCCATGTTTTTTATATGATAGCTTAAGTTGATTTGCAAGAATTGAAGCTTTAAATAAACTTCATCTGAGGTCTCACAAGAGAAGTTCTTGGACTTAATTCGACGTGGGTAAAATAAATACTTTTGCCTGCCGCAGAGCAGGAGTTTTGTAACAGTAAAAGATCCCTTTCAGATCCTCGCAGCGTGTTAACGTTACCCATTAGTGACTCTACACAAGAGTTGCGGAGTAATGAAAGTGGCAGCAGCATCTTCGCGATCAAGATCATGATAAAGCTCATACTCCTCGACTCCAGTGTGCCATGGTGTTCACATGAGTGTTACTCTTTTTGTGATTGTCAGTTGTTTAATGGTATTCAGACCGCTCATCATAGAGAGCTAGGGTTTACACCCTGATTCCCTTAGTCGTGTCACTTGTCACTTGTAGCGACAGACAAATATTGGTACAAATTAGTCGATTTATTAATTGAAGTGACAAACTTTTTATTCTAATAGTCGTTTAAAAAATTTCTTGTCACTTGGAACAACATTTATAGACACGTGGAAATTTCAGTCGACATAATTCAGTTGAAATTATTAGTTTTATCAGGTCACGTCGCAGCGAATTAAGTGACACGACTAAGGGAATCCGGGTGTTAATAGAACAGAGATATGTGGAGTGCATTTTCAATTAAAAAATCATGTGTCCAAGGAATTTGAAACGTAATTCTATACCCGAAAATTCCAAACCCCACTCACCTTTTCTTTGTCAGCCGTCCGTGTACCTTACCATGGACCCTCTTTCAAACGACTCCTTTTATTCTCGAATATTAACGATCTAGTATGACTACAAGACAGGGCTTTTCGAAGTTCATCTCAGATTATTGAATGTCTGCCTGAAACTCCCTTAAAATTTTCAGGCGACTGGCCTTATTTCCTGGTTAAAGGTTATTTTCAGTCTTCAGTCAAGGAAGACGTTGGACTTTATTTAATGAAGCCTGGGCTTCATTGGCTTCAGTTTTTGGCCATACTGACGAATTTTATTTGATCATGTAATGAAAGTTTGGAACTCAGAAACTTTCCATGAAACTGGTTAAAAGTTTCAACGGTCTAACAAGTACGATAAGTTCTTTGACTCAATTCGACGTGGGTAAAATAAATATTTTTTGCAGAAATTCTGTACAGATTCTTCCTAGCGTGTTACGCTACTCTAAGGTATTTCTGGAAGATTCTAAACAAAGGTTGCGGCTAAATGTTGAAATGGATTCCATTTCCTTGTCACAGAAGCGGAAACTATCCGTAGTACATAGACACATATTTTTAAGATGATTTGACTTAAAGGAACTTGATCTGTAAAGAAACTGGGTAAAAGCTTTAACTCAGGTCTGTCAAGTATAAGAAGTTCTTTGACTCAATACGACGTGGGTAAATAAATACTTTTGTCTGCCACAAAGCAGGAGTTCTGAGCCAGTAAAGAAAATCTTTTTCAGATTCTCGCGCCGTGTTACCGTTACTCCATAGAGAATCCACACAAGGTTTTTAAAGTGCATTTCCAATTGCAAAATCATGTGCCCAAGGAATTTGAAAGATAATTCCATTCATGAAAATTCCTAGCTGCACTCAGCTTTTGTTTTTAGGCCATCTGTGTACCTTACCATGGATCCTCTCAAACGACGTTCCTTCTATGGTCCAATATTACTGATCTGGTATGACTAAAAAGAAGGGTTTTTCGAAGTCCACCTCAGCTGGCATACAATCAAATGGTATAAGCTTATGAAATGTCTGTTTGAAATTCCCTTAGTACTTTCAGGCGGCTGACCGCACATTTCCTCGATTAAGATTATTTTCTACCTACTTCCTCAAGATTGCAGTGGTGGCGTTAGAAGTTGTTATTGCACCTGTAGTATCAAGGAAGAGGTTGGACTTTATTTATTAAAGCCTGGGCTTTCTTGGCCTCAGTTTAGGACCATACTGTCGAATTTTATGTGATCATAACCGTAATAAAGGTTTGGGATTACTAATTGATTATTAGAGGTTGAAGGCATTAGGTTTGTCCATAGAATCTATAACAGGCTTTTGTGGCCATATTTTGGACCTTTATTCTTCCATTATATATTTTTTATTCAAGGTTACGCCTTGATATTTGACTTCCTCGGCATAATTTGAATTCTACCATTTAACGAGCCGACTCCAAGCATTATCTTCTTCTTACTCTTAAAGAGTGCTGACTAATTTATTCTAAGTCCTTCCTGATTTCATCATTCTCATATTAATTCGAGCACATCTGGATCCCCTGTCGAGTTTAGAATCCATGGGCCGTCCTATCGTCCATGTTAGTAATATAGGCTGACATCGAGCTACAATGTACAGATGGTTCTACGAAAACCACACCAAAAGCCGTACATAAAAATGGTATGAGCCACATTGCAGGACATCAAGTGGACTTATAATTACCAGTTACTATAGAGGTCTTGAAACAAAGACTCAGTGCGTATCCTGGCAAACCGCGATCTTCAACACGATCGTACGCATCATTATCAGGATGAGCCTTCAATCTTGAGATTACATAAATTGGTGGAAAGCATAAAGTAGAGGTCTTGATGTCAAAATCCTTCCGGGCTGTAGAAGAACTGGACAAGATAGATTGGAATAATTAATTATCGTACCTCAGTGCTAAAAATATTTCAGAACCAAATGTCTTAAAGATTCGGATAAATGTTCAAGTGTGTACCAGAATTACTATGAACATAACAACAATCAGAATAACACGGCTAGGATTGCACAATATCAGCTTGGTTGCTCCAAAAGTCAAAAGATGCTGAATTAGTAAGTCACTCACTGAGTTTATTTAGGTGGAAAACCTGGTTCATCGAGAAAATAATGTTCTTGTGACATCCAGATCCCAATTTCAACTCCCCCAAAAAACAACAACAACCAAAACCTTAAGTTCGTTCGTAAGCCAAATGAATAATTTATTTATTGCAGTTATTTATTTTTCATTAAATGAAAATTAAATTACAGCGTCACAGTAGGGTTGGGATGAGTCGAGCGATACAAACAACATCAGCAGCCGCTCCAACCCACCGTATTCATAGTCGTTCTTTCGACACACACACAACAGTATATAATAAAGACACGAGAAAGATGAAAATTTTTGTATCTCGTATTTATGTGTATAAGTGTGTGTGTGTATAAGGGAAACTAACCTTAATTAATTTCTTTTAATTTATCTTAAGAAATAACAAAAACTAAAATAAATAATTAAATATAATATTCTTGTCGTAAATTAATGAACCATCAGACACATATTTATGTTGATTATGGGTATATGGGTGTTGTTCAAGCGATGGAAACCTTTTAACGTACGATGGAGCACAACATATTGTATATGTACCGTGGGCCGGTCCGCAGCACTGACAATTAACATATACAATTTTTATTTGGTGTATGCAAATAATTTGAAGACAGCACAAGGCAAACAAAAATTACGAGGTGGGAGGTTTTACTGTATAATAAGCACTATATAGAAACTATTCTTAATTGTGTATGGTGGTACCGGGGATGTTTTTTTTATGCTTGTGTCCCGTTCCAATAACAGTTTTATTCCGAAAATATTTGTTTATAGTAAAACAATTTTAGTCCTTGATTGATGAGAACAAATTGTGAGTAGTCATCGACAGTGAGTACGGGACACAAACATCACGAAGGTTGTATATTGTTCACTGCTACAAACACACTCGTCTGTAAACGTAAATATGTCCTTTGGATTTCAGTTTATTCAGAATTGGCCGCAATGCGTTGAAAGTGGATACTTACGAGTATATACTTCCAGTGGCTCATCTAACTCTGTTGTACAACCGCACGGGCTGATTGCTCCACCAACGTGATGCCAAATTTCAAAACTTTTGAAAGAATGTCAGCCCACATAAAGTAAGAAGATGCTATATATCGCTTTCGACGACATGGAACCATCGTTGCCGACAGCGACCTCTTCGCCTACCAAACGATGGCTCTCCCATCAAAGATCGCTGTTTCATTCAGTCCGGATCAACCTGCAGAACGTAACCGAGCCAGCGAACTCGCTGTCCTTTGATTTTATTCACGATATCAGGAATTCTTAGTAAATTTTGGGCCATATATCACACGCATAGTTCTAAAAATGTTAGAAGTTCGTACTCATCTGTCAAAGTCCAACTCTCACATCCATACATGACAACAGGTCTGATCCCCACTGTACAATTATCCGTATTTTCAAGATATTTGATTTCAGAAGTGGACGTAGAGGATAAAAAGTCCGATTGCCAACGGCAAGAAGAACCTTGATGTCTTCTCCGTCACTATTATCGTGAATCATGAGAGATCTAAGATACTTGAATCTCATTACTGCTTCAAACGGTTACCACTAGTGAAATTAATTATTGGTCTCAAAAACCAGAGATCAGATATTTGGTTTTGGACTCATTGATTTTGAGATTAAAAAGTATCGGGGACAGCGCAACTCCTTGTCTGACACCAGAAGTATTTGCAAAAGTTCTTGAAAGCCTGTTGTCCACTTTGCGACACATCATTGTGACTGTGTTACTGTCACTTTACACAGATGTACGTTTTTTTGGTACTCCCAAATATTCAAGCGCATACCATAGCCTCTCGGATCATCAGGTGTACATCGCGAGATGTTTCGTAGTACTTGGAAAGAATCATCCGCAGAAAAAAAAACTTGATCAGTGACTGACCGATTTGGACGAAATCCTCCTTGGTAGACACCGACAATTTCCTCCGCCAGAGGAGTAATTCTTCCCAAGATAATGTATGACAGTAACTTTTATGCTGTGCAAAGGAGAGCTATACCGCGATAATTCTCGCATTTTAAGCGATCACCCTTCTTGAAATAGGGCATAACGCGGCCACTTTCCATTCTTCGGGTATAACTTCATTTCGCCATACCAATCGAACAAGGTCGAAAAGACAGTTCCACAAAGTTAGCCTGAGAGTATTCAAATACAGCTTGTGACATATGTGGATCAGTAAGGAGGCCAGCAAAATTTTCACGCCATGTACCGAGTACCGCCTCGACATTAACACAGAGGTTGCCATCATGGTTCTAAATGGCAGCAGCTGATCGAGATCTTAAGGTATGGTGCAATTCGGTGATTCCTTCAAAGAAACCACGCAAATTGTGCTCATTGCTGTGTTGTTGTGCTCTTAAGATCTTAGCCTTCCACCATTCGCGCTTCTTTTGTCTACAAATTCATTTAGCAAGAACTGTTCTCCTTGGGAATATAAACCGACATAGTGTTTCATTACACGACACTCCTCATCAAACCAATCATTTTCGAATATAGTTTTTCCTATACCAATAGTATGATGGGCGGCATCGACTATTGAGGTTTACCATACATGCGTTATTTATCAGACCTTCACAGGAGAATCGTGTTGTATATTTCTCTGTCCTCCCTGATTTGTACCACAATTTTACTTGGTTATGGTCCTTTCCTACTAATTTGTTGAACACTATATCACGATATCACGTCTTGAACAACCCGAGCTTGCAGTGAGGAATACGACACTTGGTATATAGTGATATTAGGATCAGATAACCAGTATTTCAGAATCTTTTAATTCATCACTTGGACAATACGGTTTATACGATAGGTTTGGCAGTTAGGATGATCTTCGAAATTTAAAATTACAAAGACAATACTGAATGTAAGATTTGAATCATAATGTTTATGAATTTAAGTGAGACATTATCACTGACACTGTCATAATATAGGTTTAACTTGTAGAGTCAAGATCGAGCGGATTAGCTCTGTAATAACACACTTTGATTTACGAAGTAAAAAGTTGCAATTAATTTTAAATCTTGGTAGTTAGAGTCTCTATATAAATTAAATAGGGACTCTGAGTGTTACAGGGTCTAGGGTTCAAAATATTTGGTTGGATAATCCAATATTGAAAGTGAGTTTCTTAATCCCCAGCCAACATTCTAAAATGATAGGGTTTGTTCGAAAGATCGGTAGCATCTTTAATGAATTAATATTGACATCCTTTAAAACACAGAGCTGGAATTAGTGAGGTTTAACCAGTTAAGGTAGGGCAGCTTATACATAATAGAAAACACGCCCTTGATAGCCCGCGTGGCACAAAACGGAAATAGCTCCATTGCATATACTTGTCGACATTATGATATGGGAATGACACATCTCAGAAATTCAACTGTCACAAGTAACGCTCAAATTTCGAATGGAAGACACTATAGGTTTTTCACACCATACTGGAAAACTCATAAAATATGTAGCATTCCACACGGTAGTGGCACAAAGAAATACACAAACACTCAATTCGGCAGATGGGAATGAGGCTACCTCTGGGATGGACTAATATGAGTAACGAGTGTTGAGTCTAATACTCAATATTATTTTTATTCCATCCATTTAGTTTACATTCCTACTCCACTTTAATTGTAAACCGTTCCAGTAAGACTCACTGTTGTTCTGTCATTTTCGTTTTTGTCCTAAGATCGCCAAATTAATTGTATTCATTTATTACATGAACTCACCGACAACGAGAGTCTATTGGAACATAGATGGAGACACCGTCAAAAGTATACTATGGTATATAGATGGCAGCATGGCGAGGGAATTCCACCACGTCGATGGGAAATTTCGATGACGTGGAAAGATGAAAAAAAAGAAGCTGGGCATTCAAGAGGTGGACGTGGACAAGGAAACCGGAGATAAAAAAGAAGTCACCGTAAAAAAACAAATAAAAGAGAAATATTAAAGTTTTGGCGTAAGTTAGATGGCCTAACTTTAAAATAAAAAAAAAAAATAATTATTAATTATAAGTATTGTTAAACATTATCTTAAATATAATATAAAAAAAAAAAAGATACTGTAATTATATTGTTGATTATTGTGCGTTTTGTTTGTGGTGTATGTGTCGGCATTCTTTTCTGTGCTTGATGAGTCACAGCTCGAGGTTCCCCTGTTATAAAAAAATAAACATTTTATTGCATCGAACTTGTTTTGTGAATCAAGTAAAAATTAACTGGAAGTGAAAAAAAAAAAATAATAAAAAAAAAAATTTTGAAAACTGTAAAAACGCAAGCTGGTGAAAATAATAAGCGAGTGATCCAAAAAAAAGTGTCAACCAAGATGCACGCGTGATCGTTGGAGATAGGCGCGTGGTGAACGGTGATAAAAAGCACAGGAGTAGCGGTACCAGTGTTGCGGTGTGGCCGACGACACATGTGGATCACGACCAGCAAAGAAAACGGTGAGTCATCCTTTCTTCCACATTTTTTTTTTGTATTTTCTTTTTGTTACATTTACAAATTTTCATTTGCTTCCCCCTCGTAAATTGGCATCTCAGCCTCATTGCATTGTATTGGTCGTCCTAGTGGTAGCTTTAATTTCCATACCAGGTAATCCCCCCTACCGAGTCAACCTGCTCATAGAGCTAAGCTGGGGACATTACGTGCCGGTAGACTGGCGCCCAATTTGTGTTTTTTTTACTTTTGTCTACCAAAGCTACCGCTATAGTGTGTGTGGCACGTTACAAATATCGGTCCAAGTTGGATGTTCTATGGGAGTACGTTATTTTGAAAAATACAGAGTTAGTAGAGGTACTCAAACAGGAATAGAGACTTGTACTGGTTTATATAAAGCGTTTAAAAATTTACTAAGAAACTCTGGTTGTTGCGGTTGTACATTTTCTTCTATAGCGAAACCATGCTGAATAGGACAAAGCAACGGATTATAACCATGCTTCCAAATAGCTTGAAAATACAAGAATGTTTTGCAATTGGTCTGCGACCTATAGAGAATTCTGCCTTGCAAACCTTTTTATGAACCAAAGCTTTGACTAAGCCCTTCCTAATTCGTGGGGTAAACAGACAATGATTTATGGATTTATGGAAATAAAGATGAACTCGCAACATCAATTATTGATTGAAAAGAGCTGGTCCTTTATCATTGAGAAAAGTTAACAGTGGAAAAATGTTTGCTGTGGCAACAAGAGGGTGATGGTTTTATATTGATTCCATACGCGGGATGTATGGTCCAAAACTATTTTGAAATCGTCGATTTGGGTAGTTTCTCATCAATTGATTGAATAAACATGTGGTGGTTGCCAAACAATGGATTTATAACTCATAAGATCAATTTAGATAGGCACCCGATTTAACAGTCGAAACGATTACACATATAACTTATCATAATAACGATGAGTGTAAGTTGGTCAAAATTTATACTTGTAAATTGTAAAACCATTGCAAAGCTGCATTCTTTAGCTTATACGACTGATATGGAAAATGAGTTGGGCATAATGTATTTATTCATATCATCGATCATAACTGGATTATAAAAATTGGACGTATCAATTAGACTCCGACCTCCGTCATCACTCCGAATCGGAGTGATATATCCATCAAAGAGTTTTCGGGTAAATATATGCTTAACACATTAAACATCATAGCAGTCAATACCAGGATGAGTTGGAAGGCTCATGTAGAGAACACCAAGCAAGAATGCCATTTAACCCTCAACGCACTGAAGTGCTTGAAAGGTATACATTGCGGGAGTAATAGGGCATTATTGCAAGTTCTCTATACAGTAGCATATCTAAAATAGACTACGGCAGTGAATTTTACCAAAACGCGCCCAAATCAACACTCGGGCGCCCTAACCCTATTATTTACGAAAATATGCGGATCGCTACCGGGGCTTTAAGAACGTGTCGCTTTGCTTCCTTAATTGCAGAATCAAGGATTTTAAATGTATTCGAAGAAGGGAGCTAGCCCTCCTCAAACTTTTTATCAAGCAACAAGCCAACTCTCCATACTGCACTTATCCCAACTTTTCAACCCTAAGTTTGAGAAATAAGAGATCAGAACAAAAACGCAAAAATCAATATAATCACAAAGCTCCTCCAGTCCCTGAAAGTTAATACCCCACTTGCAGAGTTTAAAATAGAGTGTATGAACCCCTCAACTCACATATTCAGTACACCAACGGTTCCATACATAGACTAGAGCTGGATTCACAGTTACAAACACGGCAATATCTTGGCGGTGAGAATCGCCGTTGATTATCCCCTCGAAACCAAAGCAATATATGCACAGACTCCCTGGCATTACTCGAGGGTCTGACATCCAAAAGAAACCAAAATGTCTTACTCCGCGAAACTCGAGAGATGATTCTCAATTTCTTGTAAATGATCGTTTTGATCTGGATTCCCGGCCACGTGGAAATACCCGGGAACGAAGAATCCAATTTCGAAGCCAGATCTGCAGCCCAAACAAGTGAAATTGCAATAGGATACACAATTAGGGAAGACTCAACAAAAAAAAACATCAACTAGTCTGACTATGCAACCACAAAACCATCTAGCAGCAGCAATTAAAGATCGACCAGTCGCATGAAAATTTTCGGGAACCAAAGGCAAAAACATAAAATTCCCAACTCGATTAAACTGGCACTAGCGAACAACAGAGACACAATAGTCAGAGTGATAAAATACCTGAGGGAGATAAAAATATACGATAGACTTTAGCCCACCATATTCGAAACCCTCAAAGAAAACTGCTTCAATGACATAAAATGTTAATTTACCCGGCAAACACAAAACGTAATTGTAATTTACCAAAAGCGAAAACAAAAAGCAGTCAATGGTCGAGAGGTAGACCGTGTACTGTGTCTACTAAGTAGTCGTCAAAATAGAATCTGATTCGGGTCCTACCGAGGACATTGAAATATTTTTATGATCGACTTTATTTCGGTGAGCGAGAGATATTTTCTCTTTCAACGCCTCTTAAGTGAAGAGTAATAGTCGATTTGCGCTTGAGAAGTGATAATCAGATGAGGAAAGAGATAACACTATGCAACGAGCGAATCAGCATAAGTGGAGTATAGTGTATGATGCATTGAATGGAGAGTGGAAAGATCGAGAATCTCACCGATTTGTATAAAAGCAGTGCTAAACCGTTGTATCGAACGAGTTTGATTTTAACCAGTGAAGTGAAGACTATAGTGTTTATAACTCCCACCAGTAGGAAGCGGCTAATCTTTCCAATATATTGAGTGAAGTTTGACTAAACTCAGGTCGTTTCTAATTTTGTTTCACGTCTGAACAGTCAATGATCCGGATACGAACCGAAGTTGTAACAATATGACTTGCCAGGTAGGTCATCAGTTCTCCTTCCTCTATATCGATTTTTTAGACAACGTATATGTAACTGTAAGAGTGTAATTGATGCTACATTTATCTGACCGTCGAAATATATTACAGAATGTCTTGGTAATTACTTAGTAAGAGCTTTAATGCGACCGCTTTTGCATTTCAAGCGTTTTTCGAAGCTGGACGTAGCACTTAGTTTTAAAAGTCGAATTGGACCAACTAGATCTACGCACGACGTTTCCTTAGTTGTGAATCTTCTCAACTTCTTTTTACCCAAAAAGCTTTCAATATAGCCTTCCACCATTGGTTAGGTTAGGTTGCGTGGCTACTACAACACACTAAGACCGGCGATGGTCCGTTGTGATACCACAGGACCTTACTTCCCTATTACCCGTATGAGAAACAGTTGGAGCTACTTATGTAGCGTGCTAAGTATCGCACCTTACAGTTTTCGAGACCAGGCAGTCCACTAAGAACTTACCCAAATATGCATGTCTTTTGTGTGCCAAAGCCGGGCATGAGCATAGGAGGTGGACTACCGTCTCTTCCTCCTCCTCGTTCATACAGCTTCTGCAAAAGTCATTTGCTTCTAGACCTAGCCTCCTCACATATTCTCCAAGTAGGCAGTGTCCAGTGAGTATCCCCACAGTTGTTTTTTGATCACGTTTTCGTAGGGAGATAAGTGTCTTTGAGCGTTTCAAGTCCAGCTGTGGCCAAACCTGCTTTGCTACTCTACATGAGATAGTGTTCGTCCACATTTCATTTGCTGTGGCTATACAGCCTCCTTTTTAAGCACTTTCTTGAGTGCCTTAATGAGCCTCCTCAACTTTGCCTTTTTCGGTAGCAGTTGGAAAGTTCTACCATGCCTCGCTAATTCGTCCGCCCTGCAGTTCCCCATGATGTTCAAGTGGCCAGAGACCCAGACTATCTGAATGATTTAATGCTCACTCACCTCATTCAGAGACAAGTGGCAACCCAACTCCACTTTAGACGTTAGAGAAACAGAGTCCAGCTACTTGATTGCCGCCTGACCGTCCACATAAATTGGGATATCAGTCGAGAATGCCACATTATGTCTCTACCAATTCAAGACCTCCTCAATCGCTATAACCTCAGCCTGGTACAAACTGCAGTGATCAGGGGGATCACAGAAGACTCGAGCTCCCACTTAACCGTCTGAAGACATTTCGACTGAGATATGGCTGATAGTCGTGTAGGTGTTGCCCTCAGCCTCCCGCTTATAAGCATGCAGACCCAAAGAACTTTCTCTTTCTCGATCACCTTCAAGCAAGAATTTTCCGCACCACGTTAATCTAGGTACCTCTATTTAGCTAAGTAGTACGAAGACATGTAGCTCATATTATTCGATATAATTGAATACACAAATAAACTTCCGAGCAAGTGTTAATAGTGAAACGTGAGGACCGAATCTCAACGAAACTCTTATCCCAAACTCTTATTCCTTTTTTACACAACACAAGATTTCCTTTTTAATTATTTGGCCAAACACAAAACTATTAAAATACTGTTATAAATGGGTATATACACAGATGTACGAGTCACAGATAGAGAAACAAACAAACAGACAGACAGACAGACAAAATTTTGTTAGTTCTGAAAATTGAGATTTTTAATTACAAAGTGTGAACTTAAAGTTTTGTTGTTGGATAAATAAAATTAAATAATTAAATTTTATAATTTTCCATTATTGGTTTTATAAATAAGAGCTCGTCTTTCACAAAATATTTTATTTTTGGATGAGAGGCTGAGGCGTACCAACAAATTGTAAATGTAATTTTGAGTCGAGTATTTTTTGAAATGGAACCACCCAAAATGTACCATCTCGAGAGGTAATCGATTACTTCCACTAGATAGATCGAGGGTCTAGCTATGGGTGATCCATCTAGCGCTCGTAATAACAACTATTTTGGTTCTCGTCTATTTTGAGTGTGATAACAATGGGAATTGGGAAATATTGAAAGCTCAGAACTGTCAGAAATGTATGTGAATAGAAATGAAATGCCTACAAGGCAATTTGGATCCGAGCTAGTTTTGTGATCTTGTTTCAGCAAGAGAGACGATAAAATAGTTCTATCGTGCTCACGCAGTCCTGTTATGAGAAATTTGTATAAACACCTCGGGATGGAGGCAATTAGTACAAGAACTGAAGCAAAATGGCAATCATTTTGCGGATTTTGATCAATGAGCCTATTTCCGAAATATAACCTTTTCACTTCGGAAGCGGAGTCAATAAGCAAAAAAGTCACATTTGAGCTTAAAAAATCCTCACGTATAAACATGGAGAGGCTAATGCATCCACGAAGGGTGACTGTCGATGAGGTAGAAGCTCAATAAATCGATAATATTTAAAACAAAAATGGGTTAACAGAATAAGGCACTCTTTCCACAAAATTTAATATTCGGTATTCTATCAATGAGTATTTTTTGCCCTCCGTCACTCAGGCTCAATTGGCCCATTGTGACATACACCATGCCAGCATATAGCTCTGACAAGGAAGTTGGGTCGGCCCATGAATTTTTAACTCACCAGAAGTCACAGATGTAATTGGATGGTGAAAACCCCCTTTTGTATCCTGCCCTACAGGGATTTAAACCTGGTACCCTCCACTCCAACTGCCGCAGCATTTACTGCGCCATTTGAGCGGTTATGAGTCCTCGATTTGGCTATTGAGGCTTAAAGTAGGAGATAAATAAGTTAACCTCAAAAGAGTTGGGGAAGCCTTGAATATCGAAACAAATTGACTAGAAATAAAAATCTGTTTGACAGATATACGGAACACAACTGACAAAATTAATACAAAGAAGCCAAAGGAGTACAGAGTCGATTCTTCTTATCAATCAATGCTTTCAAGATTCAGATTGAAAGGATAAGATTTCTCGTTAAGTGCGATTCGGGACTTGAAACGAACTATTAACAAGCGAACTCCTTCCCGCAGAGAAGTGATTCCATTATTGTGAGAGGAAACACTCTTCTGGTTTGGTTTTTGTTTCAATATTCGAAAATACCAAACAAAGACTTGCGCTGATGTCGATGGGCTTATGGACCTCTATTTACAGAGGATTTCCTCAAAATTGCGATTGGACAAGTATTTACGGAGATATTAAGGATTTTTTATTTTACATCTACCATTTTTTCAAAAATATCGTCAAAATTCCCAATGCGCAAACGGAAGCATTGCAATTTTTTCCGGATTCGAAAGGTGATAGCGATGGAGGAGGTCCTGAATTGGTTGAGACATAATGTAGTATCCTCGACTGATATCGCAATTTATGTGGACAGTCAGACGCCCATCAATCGCTGGAATCTGTTTCTCTGACGTCTAGAGTGGCGTTGAGTTGCCACTCGTCTCTGGATGAGATGAGTGAGCATTTCAACATTCAGGTAGTCAAATCATCGGCCACTTAGACGTCATGGGAATTTGCAGGACGGATAAACTAGCGAGGCATGGTACAACTCTGCAACTGCTACGGGAAAGGGCAAATTTGGAGAGACCCATTAAGGCTCTCTAGACTGGCTCTCAACATTATCTCATGTAGAGTTGCCAGGCAAGTCTGGCCAAAGCTGGACTTGAAACGTTCAAAGACACTTATCGCCCAACGAAGACATGATCTAACTGATCGTGGGGATACTCACAGGACATTGCCTTCTCGGAAAACATGCGAGGAGACTATGAACCGAATTTAATGACTGTATGGACGAGGAGAAGGAAGAGACGGTAGTCCACCTCCGATGTTCATGCTTGGCTTCGGCACACAAAGACCTGAATCAGATCTCGAAAACTGTAAGTTAGTTGCTCAAAAGCGCACCGACAGTTCTTCGATTTCTTGCACGAGATCAAGAGTTAAATTCGTGATCTCGTGATTGAGAAAAAAAACGGTATTGGTCATCAACCTCGTGTTTTGGACCATATATCACACACATGATTTTGTACTTTCCAATGTGAGAATCCATCTCTCGTACTGATCTGTCAAGTTCCAATTCTCTCATTCATACATGACAACGGGTCTGATCAACACTGTACAATTTCAGCTAATCTGCATTTGCAATGTATTTTGATTTCAGTAGTGGACGTAGACGATGTAATGGCCGATTTCTATTATCGTGCGACTATTATCGTGCGTCATATCATTACATTAGAGAGTTCGGGTATTAGGGTTTCGACTCGTTTATTTTGAGAGACAACGGAAGCGCAACACCGTTGAAATGGATGAAGTATCCCTTTCACTCCGTTGCCATTCAATCCAATCACAGAGATATCATCTGCATATGACTAAGGTTGATATTGTCTTGAGGTTAAAATAAATCGAGGACAGCGCGTCTCCTTGTCAAACACCTGAATTGCACTGATTGGGCCTGTAGTCTATTCTTATCTTTAAAACAGCAAGTGGTCTGTAAGGAATTCTCGTTGGACTAATCACCTACGCGCTAAGCAGCAATACGTATAATTCAAAGAGTTTGTTTAAGGTTTCAGTTGAGATATGAGTAGTTTCGTAATGTCTGAAGAGAAACAAGAATGTTTAAGTTTGATGCTGTGCGTCATTCCGGTGGAATGACATAACATAAAATTATATAATTTTCCAATTCTATTGTCAATTTTAAAACCTACGTCATTTTTCGGAAAAGTTTTCTTCATATAATACAACAATTTAAATGAAACACTACTAAGCACTCGTAGTTATGATTACATAAAGCTTTTTTGTCGCTTTTTTACTCTTTAACGCTACACATTGGAGAAAAGAATGACATTTTAAGATTGTTGTTGTTGTTATTACTCATTCGCGGTTTCTGAAATCTTTGAGGTGTCGAACACACAAACCATGCTTATTTCTGTTTGTGAAGCGAATAGTGCAGCAATGATGTTGGTCAACTCTTGGTTGTTTCCAACCGTACAGAGTGCTGAGCAATTTAAGGCTGAAGAGGTTTATAGTGGCTTAGTGAATCCAACTTGAAGATACATTAAGCCTTATATGTGGGTGTATCCGCCAGTGTAACAACATACTCTCAAATTATTGACCACTTACAATGAAATTACTTACAAGTCTCTACGTGTTACTCAGACTTCGATTAGGAAATCGTAGACCACTCTGTTGGACCACTCTGAGAACCTTGAGAACTTCACTAGTTTGGAGCTATGTGAGATTCGAACAACAGCACATTTTATGTTTTTCGAGTTTTGTGACATTTGGCCTCAGGAAAGCAGCCCAGGTATTGTGACTGCTGATTCCATATAAACTAACCACATTTTCAGAAAGACTTAAAGGACCGGGATTTATTGGCCGGGATGATATAGGTCTATAAGCCAACCACGATAATCCTGGAGTATGCTCAACAAAGTATCATTAACATATTTCAGGGTTTGTATTGCAAAAATATACGGGTCGTGCGCTTGCTTCTTAAACTGGTGCCAGGTAGATGTTTCAGTATCTGATCTCAAACAGGCCTTTTATGCTGTTGATCTTAATCAGCATGTATCATTACCGAGCTAATATAATAATTCAAACATGTCTTGTATGAGCGAACTACATGGGACGAGAACAATTGTTTTACACGAGGAGTTCGAGTTAAACCGAGTTGCCAGGATTTGGCGATTTATTAATTTGTATGGTCTGTTTGAAGTTCTCACAAAATTGGTACTTGGATCCGTTGGTTTTCAGGTAAATGAGTCAACAACTGGTCTAGTTAAACCATCTTGTTCTATTATAACAACTTTTAGGCTAGATGGTTTGGTTTCGAGCAGATTCTACGTTCTTGTAATCCACTAGGCCGGTTTCGTTCTGATGTTGACGTCATTGAATGACCGTGTGATCGAAAAGATCAAATCCATCTCATCAGGCATATGCTACCGGACTTGATGTTCATACTGTGCGATTCGTATATATACTTTCGGTCATGACGCGACAGTATTAGTGAATTACAAGAACTTAACTCGAAATATCGATTTTATGAATTGCGTGTGGCGTGAGCTAATTTGCGATTTATTTGAGTTGCTCTGAACGCCACACATCTTTCAACCGATTTAATCGTTCAGAAACCATTCAAACTCGTTATCGGCGTCGATCGAAAAACTTCTTCATGTGAACTGTCTTATTGGGGAGATGTATATTGAGAAGGACAAGAAGGCCAGTTATTAAATGTAGGCTAAGGCCCTACTTAATCCATACCATAGTGATCTACCGCCAAGGATCTAACCCAGCTCGATGCGTCCATAACACACATTCTGGGTCCGGTAAATAAAATTCCGTACCAGCTCTTTCTTATACATCCTCCAATGTTGGCAATGTCATAACACAAACAACTTCAGTTTTATTCTATATCGTCAGTCGGTACACATTTAGACTACAACACAATCATGTCAGTCCAAAAAAGGAGTGGATTCGAACTTTATAATTTACTTTCTGGTTCTGGATGTCACACTTGGTCCATCATAAAATTAGAGCTTCTAGAGATCTGCTGCGCAAAACATTAATGGACCGTACAGAGTTCAAAACATTAAAATCATTTCATGGACACTACGAAATTCCTGGTCGATTCAAGTATATTCATGTAAATATTATAGGCGCACAGCCCTGTATCTAATGCATATTTGTATTTACTAAGCTGTTTCGATAGTTGCACCAGAAAATTGTCTACAGTTTTGTAAAAAGATTCGGTATTCCTCATACAGCCACGAGTGATCAAGGAATTCAATGGTTATCAAGGTTCACACGGGATTACCACGTCCTACGAAGCTCCATATAAATCATAACATTTTAATCGTTCGACTTAAACCTTACAGAATACTTTGTTCAGCCTTTATTCTCGTTTGCCGCATTTGTGTGTTTATCTAGAATAAATGGCAGAGGTTGGAGGGAGACATAAAAAATCCTTCAAAGACTTGTTTAGGGTATTGGGGTAGCTATGGACACCAAACCCGCTGCAGATCTTAAGATGTGCAATGCGGACAGCCGCTCGCCTATAAGGCAGAGACAATGTTTCTAGCCATTCTGGACACTACAAAATATAGAGGGATGTGAACCGGCACATATCTGACCACATGACTCAGACACTTTAGTGACGAAACACGTCTTCGGGGAATTGGTTTGAACCTAAGCTATAGGTATGATGCCATTATCTCTTTCCGTGATCTGCACCAGAAGAGATAGGATAATCTCATCTATTGTCAAATATCCAAAATCTTCTTTGGATCAGTAAAGATCCTAGTCTCTACACATTGTTCCCTAAATAATAGCATGTTCCGAATTAAAATGGAGACCAGTAGAACAAGAGGAGAACGGGAGGAGAACAAGAAACTATTGAGATACTTTTCCTATAGGATCATGATCTTATTTGGGATCAATTGACGCCCTTAAGGATACTAGATATCTTCGACTTTAGAAAAACTAATAGATTTCGGGAGTGAAAGAGTGATACCACAATGAGTAACATAATCGATCCTAAGTACCGGAAAAACGACACACCAAGTTAGGTACTGTCAAGTACGAGATCACTTTAAAAATCCAATTGAAAAATAAACACTTTTCCGGTTTTGTTGCATCAATAGTTAAAGCATTTGCTGAGGTTACAGATCCAATACGATTTACAGTTTCTTCCCAGCGTTTTTTTCGAAAAAAATAGTACCAAAATTTATTAACAGATATTGCTTTAATTGACGTAAGCTAAGTTTTTTCATTTTTTCAAGGTTGCATAGGGCTACTTGTAGAAATTAGTGTGAAACCTTCTCCGGTTCCGGTTTATAACAAACAAAATTAAGGAAGCTGTTCTGCTCCCTCCCCTAATACATCATCCATAGCATGTTTGATTTGTACAATCTACAAATCGTTTTTAAATGTTCAACTTAACAGTCCTCGTAAAATTATACCGGAAATTCACAATTGAGTTGGACAATATTAATTACGTCCCAACAGCAACAATAACAAACTAACCGACCATTTCACTTTTCTAACCCTTATATATTTTATAATTAAAATCATAAATAAATTTTCACTTTTGTTTTTCATTTTTCCTTTTTTTTTTGTTTTTTTTTGGAGAAAATATGGAAAATTGTGAAAAACAACAACAAGCAAATAAAATAAAATGAACACAACTAAATCCATTGTATATATCGTACAGTGTTTTTGTGATATCATTAAAATGAAATTTAATTTTTTTTTATTATAAATTTTTGTCCAATTAAGAAAATAAATGGTTGTTACTCTACTTCTTCGTTATAATTAAACCAAAAAAAAAAATTGTATGTACGAGTATGTATATACTCGAGGTTGAGTACATATATACGATGCAACAGAAGTGTATTCCTCTTGCCTTCGTTATTTCGAGTCTATGTCGTTGTCTTTCCATTTAGACTACAGGGTGGGTCAAAAACTATAAATTTTCGGTCAAATGGTCATTATCAAGACATGGAATAGACGACCAACTAGCCATCTATTGGTCCTTTTTCAATCAACGTTTTTTAGTACTTAATATTTTCTTACTGTTCTAAAAAATTCTTTGCCTTTATTACCATGGTGTCGCTATCAACTTCAAAATTATCATGACGTGGACGTCCTACTTACCATCTGTTGGTCCTTTTTTCAATCAACGGTTATTAGAACTTAATGTTTTTCTGTTCTAAAAAATTCTTTGACATTATTATTATGGAGTCGCGAACAACTTCCAAATTTTATTGTGACATGGAGTCCTACTCAGCGTTCCTGGGCCAAAAACCAACAACAATACCAACCATCTGTTCGTCCTTTTTTCATTCAACGATCTTTAGTACTTAATGTTTTTCTGTTGTAAAAAATTCTTTGGAGTCGCGAACAACTTCCAAATTTATCATGACATAGACGTCCTATTAACCATCTGTTGGTTCTTTTTTCAATCAACGGTTTTTAGTACTAAATGTTTTTTCGTTCTAAATAATTCTTTGACATTATTACTATGGAGTCACGAACAACATAAAAATTTATTATGACATGGACGTCCTACTAAGCGTTCCTGGGCCGAAAACCAACTACAAAACCAACCATCTCTTCGTCCTTTTTTCATTAAACGATTTTTAGTACCTAATGTTTTTCTGTTTTTAAAACCTCTTTGACATTATTACCAAGGAGTCGTTAACAACTTCCAAATTTATCATGACATGGAGGTCTTACTAACCATTTGTTATTCTTTTTTTCATTGAACGGGTTTTAGTACTAAATGTTTTTCTGTTATAAAAAATTCTTTGACATTATTGATCGTTTTGAAGACACTGGTTCAGTGGAAAGTTGTAAACAGTTTTTACATATTCTTTCTGTACTCTTGATGTAGTGGCAGCAGTTGTTTAAGTTGTCCGTGGGTCATAAACTATAGGATTTCGGTTAAAATGGTTTTACTCACTCTGAGTACTGGATCTTGATTAAGCATCTCGTGAATGATTATACTTAGGGTTCAAATTTACAAAGACGATGACTTTCTGGGCCAAAAACCAACCATCTGTTTGTCCTTTTGCCAATAAATGATTTTTAGTACTAAATGTTAACTGTTCCAACTTCCAAATTTATTATGACATGGAACTGCTTCTGAGCGTGCAGTTGGCCAAATGTATAAACATATTCATCCTGTTCGTATTCCTTGTGTTCTAAAAAATAGTAATGAATCAAGCACACCAACAAGGCATCGTTCACAAGAACTTCGAAATTTACGAACCACATTACAACGTATTTTGCATGTTGATCTTCATTTACATCCATAAAATCGAACGCAAAACTTGATGGCACCACCATTTAATACGTCTAAGTTTTTTAATTAAAAGTGTGACAGTAGTAAATGACTGATGAGATGGATTTAACTCGATCAAGCGGTTATATAATTACGTCATTATCTCGTGGATCTAGCGAATTTCAAGAAACAACTTAACGCAACCTTCAAATCATAATCCGAAGTGTGATATAGCGCTGGTGACATCATTGTGGGGAAAGGGAGGCAACATAACGTTATATTTTTTGTGGACCAAATTGAATAAATTGCATGTGTCAACGACTTTTGGTTTCAACAAGACGGAGTGACATACAACACAAGTCGTACGACTTGTGTTTATCAGAAAGGGTCATCCATTGAGAAAAGGTCGGGGTATGTTAACCATGCACAAACAATTCAACAACTTATTGAATACATTTGAGCTGAAACTGAGGTCATTGATCCACTTTTATTGCAAAAAGTCGTCATAAATTTTGATGTTCGGATGCAGGCCTTTAGACGAGCCGTAGTGAGCACATGAACTATATTCAACAGATGGCTCACCCTGCATTTTTAAACTATCTGAAGGCTTGTATTGAGGTGAGATACACCCCACCAAATCTTATCTTATCTTTTGTCACTTTTTTCAGTTTTGTGCGACCGAAATTCAACATCTCTGAAGTTATTAGTGTTAGATTTTCTGAAGTCGTACATACCTTGTTGTTCTAAATTGATTGATGGCACTGCTAACTTCACGCTCTGTTTTTGGTTGTTGGGTAGTTTCGTCATTAGTCTCATTTGCTTTTTGTGCTTCATTCGTTGTTAAAATTTGGTCAGAGGCATTTCGCCGTCTAGAAATGCTCTCAGTGTAATGCCTACGGCTACGATCACTTGTTTTGTACAATAGCAATGTTCTTGTAATGACGGATTAGTTTTTTTGCTATGAATTTATTGATATTCATTGTATGTGCATACAATTTGGTGTTCTGACATTTCACTTTTGTTGTGATTTCTGTAAAAGCTTGCTAATTGCACTTGCAAATGATTTACATCATTTATTGATATCACAAGCATCAAGTATCAATTGGGTTTTAGTGACTATTCCCATCTAGAAACCGAAAGCTAAAACTTTTCGGGTCGTTTCGTTGTTGTTGTTTCGTAAATAGGTTGGCTTCTGATATTATTATCTAGCAAGAATGTCGTCACGCTGGTTCTATTGTTGTTGTTTTCTGTTCTCGCTTCCATCTCGGCCACACATTTGATTCAAACTTATATTGGCTATATGGTGTCAATGAACGGGAAGTCACTTTCTGAAGACACGTTAACTGATAAAATTGAAAGCCATGGCTGCAGCTTTTGGCTCAAGTAACGTTAACAAAGAGCTTTTGACAATTTAAGACCTTATCGCTCGTGGTAGTTAAAGTTTACTTGAATCTAGTAACGTCCTTCTCAAAAGCTTCATTTTCGTCTTGTGTTCGCTGGAACTTTTATGAAAGCAAAGCTAGATGAGGAATCATGCTATTTTACTGCATCCTGAAACTCCTTGAAGTGATGTGACTCCTTGAACTTTAGTACCATTAGATGGGGAAATATATCGTTTGGATGATTTGAAACGATTATTTAACTCAAACTCAACAATTATGTCTCCATCTTAGCCCCAAACATGGTCATCTACAATTTTTGATCTGGAACGATGAAGGAAAACGGTGATTGTACCGCACAGATAGCTGTTCTTGGTCTTATTGTTTGTCAGCATGAAGTTGTCAACGGCGATCAGCAACGATGCGTCTTTTCGTGATTTAGCTTTTATATCCATAATCGGGCTACATTATCGTCATTCTTGGTGTGCAGATTTTGACCATTTTCCACGTTGTAGTTCACATTAAGGTCCCGGAGTACCGCCTTCTCTAGAAATGTTGTTTGATCAGAAACTATATTGGATACCGAAAAGCAATATCCAACAACAAAGAGGTCATAACCGTAATACCGATCGCAAAGAGGTCATAACCGCAATCGAGGTATAGCCATACAGTAACCAATAATGCAGGGGGAAAACAATAAGGAGATGTATGAAATCAAGAACCTGGTATATTGAAAGGTGTCTATTGAACCGCCTAAAAAGGTTATAGGTATACCTCCACATATGCTGAGAGCTATCAAACAAAATAATGTCAAAAGCAGCGAAATGTTATACCAACTTAAGTACTGTGTGGAGAAAAAGGTCATTCAGATTAAGTTAAATGCCAACAATATGATACTATTAGAGAACGGGTTTCCTACAACAGGTGACCAATACCTCAAATTAGAATCTAAATTAAGAAATCAGGTTATTGAAACGACTTAAACCAATGATCATTATACCTGACTTCCAGTTGGGATTCAGAAATAAACACATCACAGGTTTTCAATAGAGTGTGTCATGAGTGTCAATTGCTCGAGTCGAAACGAAAATTTATAGTATCTCATGAATAAACATACCTCATATTTTACCCAGCCATGACAAGAGTGCCGGGGTAGTGTACTAGGGCCTATCCTATATTTACTTTCCACTTATGACATACCGACAACGGAAAGCACCTTCATCGGAACACTTACAGCAAGGACTCGATAAAATCAGCCAATGGACCAGGGAATGGCAAATAAAACCTATCGAGCTAAAATCAAACCTATCACAAAAATAGCAACCTCCATAGATTTCTCAACGGATTGCAAATTGCCCAAGCTGAATCGACCAAATATTTTGGATTGCATCTTGATTCAAGATTAAACTGGAATTACAACGTTACTCAAAAAGCAAATTAAAATAAAACAACGCGAGATGTACTGGCTTATAGGAAGACATTCTGTAAGCGTCAGATCTACATATCGGAAATTTAACCTGCCAGACCACATTTCTACACACAGTAACGAATGCTTACCGCTACGTTACCAACGAGGAATTACACAACGACTTTAATGTTAAACGGATTGATGAAGTCGTCATTAGCAATAAATTATCAAGAGGTAGTGGTGTAAAAAAACGTACAGTACTGCCAGGTATTTTATAGGGGCGATTTATGAGGACCGTTGGGTGATATTGCATCTTAATACTTCAAAGTACATTATTTATATAGAGTAGTAATCTCGACTTTAGTATTGCTGTTTCAATCTTTCCAATCTGTTTGGGGCCCAAGGCACTCCCTCTCTCACATGGGTGACATACTATAGTACTGACATTGAAGAAGGGTTGGCCCATCAATACTGCAGATGGTAAAAAATTCCTTTTGCATCCTGTCCCTTTTGAGATCATCCCTCCCGTCGAGAATCCGTTTGACTACTCAAACCGAAACCAGTTGGTGTTGGCAAGTACTCAAATCAATAACAAACTGTTACATTTTTGACATTAATTACAACAACACTTTTGAAATGACAAACGCTTTTTACTCACTTGAACGATTTAGAAAAAAAACAAAACAGTCTAACGACCGTTACTGTCACTGTCGTTTCCGTTTGCTTTTCAATTTTCCACTTTGAGCTAAATGTTTTTTGTTAATTTTGTTTTGTATCGAAACACTGAAACCTGACAATATTTTCCAGGTAAAAGAAAAATATAAACACATTTCACATACATACACACACACACACGTATACATAGGCGCAGCAAAACACAGCATATATACACACACACACAGATAGATTTATGCAGCAACCTCTCAAAACATTATTATCCGAACTGATGCGAGAGAGAGTGAATCAAAGTGTTTGTTATGAAAAATTTGAACAGAAAGGAAAAAAAATTGATATCAACACCACTAAATTGGAAATGGGGAAAAGCTGTGAATGTGAAAATATGGAAAATTAAAAATAAAAACAAAAACAACAACACACTGTAGATATAGCATCCGAGGATGTGGAAAAGTGGTTTGATTTTTTTTTTTTAATTTTCACCTGAATTTAATTAAAAAATATAAAATACCAGGAGCACACATACACACACACACATCCACTCACACACACCCACACATACACACACACACACTGAACATAAAAGGAATACAATTTATGATGATGAGATGGTATCCTGAGTAAAAAAAACAATAATTGAAAATAGAAGTTAGGGGTTGGCATGAGAGGGCTGTATTATGTATATAGGAAAAGCATCCTCCAACATTGCGTACATGATGAGTGGAAAATTTATACTAAGCACAAAAAAAAATGCTCAGCACAAAATTCCCATATGTGGAGTATCAAAATTCATTTAAATTAAATTAAATTTGGAGGAACACAAAAAAAACTCGCATATTTTTCATCTGTAGGTGATACACAGTAGCTAGCATACGAGGTATATGGGGTAAACATAAATTCGGTGCGCACCACGGGGTGGCAAAACTTTATGGTTCGAGACCATCGACAGCAAGCACAAATGGGATGAGACACAATGTTTGATGATTTTTTTTTTTTCGATTGAGGACCAAAATATCAAACACTTTTTGTGTCGCTGATGTGTGCGTTGTTGTGACATATTCTTTTATGGATTCTCGACCGAAACTATTTGGGTACGAGAGTATGTATTTCGAATTAAATATTAATACGATTGATGTTTGGTATTATACAGTTGGTTTGGTTAGTGGGATGTTTTGTTTAAAAATGCGGAATATCTCGTATGACCCATAATGGTGTTATTGTATACAACATATCTCATTAATTCTTTAGCAGTATGTATGGTGCCCGACTCCTTTCCAAACGAACACTTTCAGTACCAACATTTTATTACTTTCCGAATTTGGATTCACAGGAAGAGTGGAGAGGACTAAACAATAACCTTCGATGGGTGTTCAATGTGAACAGAGTTTAGGTTGACAATCCATGGAATTACAACATTCAGAATTAGCTAAGTTGTTAGAGTAATTAGTAAGAACAAATTTATATATATAACATGTAAGTCACACAATAAAATCAATATCGTTTAAACCGTGTTCAAATTTATTTCATTTTGGTATAAGCCCCCACCCGTGGTAAGCTCAGAATAATTGAAATAAAAATAGATATCAGCTGAGACGATATCTAACAGTGGTCCTTCGAGCCGGATTCTTAGTCATAATAACAACGGCTGACTATCGCAGTGATCCTTTGAGCCAACGAAAAAGTAGCGAGACGGCGTTGTCTAGGCCTACATAGACATTACATAGTCGACATTAATTTTATAGACATTAATTAAAACTAAAGTTGCCACTTAAGTCAGAAGAACAACAGCTGACGAAAAACAACAGTCAAAATGAAAACTGAGAGCGATCAAAAGATAACCGACATCCGTTCTATCAACAACACAAACATTGCGTTAGATCTAAATCCTGAATTACAACAACTAATAAGGCGACAAACCATCAGGATGAGAAACCTTTACAGAAAACTTAACGAAACCGGGAACCTGGTGCAAACCGGACCAAAACCGGCAATGAAAATATCAGTAGCGGTCATGGAGCTTTCTCCATTTATGGATGAAATAGCCGTACTCCACGAGGAAATCTGCATGATTGCTACCGAGGATGAAGAGCAAGACATAAAGTATTTCACGGAACAACACTGTGAAAAAATTGATACACGGTATCAAACTGCAATTGTGAAAATAACAACCAAAACTTAGGGTTGTATTTGATGCATCCAGCAAAACTTCATCAGGAGTATCCTTGAATGATATAATGATGAATGGACCCAACATTCAGAGTGATCTAATTGATATTATCCTGAGGTGGCGAACGCACAAGTTCGTATTAACAGCCGACGTAGAAAAGATGTTTAGGCAAATCTGGATACATCCTAGCCACCAAAACTTACAACGAATATTGTGGCGAAAGAATCCCTCACAACCAATAGAAGAATACAGGTTTAAAACATTCACATATGGAACAACAACAGCATCGTTTCTCGCGGTAAGAACATTGATGCAATTGGCAATGGATGAAAAGAATAACTATGCAATAGCAGCCAGGGTCATGGAAAGAGATTTTTACGTAGATGATTTATTAACTGGGGGTGACACAAGGCCGTATATAAGGGGGGGGGGGGTTTGGGGGGTTCAAACCCCCCCCTTAACTGTTCACATTTTTTTCGAAAACACATTCCCTTTTAATTGAAATATTTAACTCGATTGTACGAACACACGTCGTGTGGATGCGGCTTTAAACTACCAACGTAACGAGCAAATTTTTTTCCCTTTTGGTTTGTTACGATCGTTCAAGTTAACTGCAATAATTTATAACTGTGTGAATCACTTTCTAAACTTGTCATAATATTCAATCAAGTAAATAATAAGTACTATAAACTAAAATAACAAATTATTTTTGCATTATTATTACATAAATAGAAATAAAGTAATAAAATAAACTCTTAGTTAAAAAATTAAAATATGAAAAGATTAAATCAAACATCATTACTTAATTTCATGTCGAAACGAAGTTTATCGAATAATGAAAAATGTTGTGCAAATTCTAACGAGAACATTAGTACAGCTCAATGTGAAACTCAACCAATAACATTAAGTTGCATAACAAATAATGTGATAGAACCAGTAAGTTCTGATTCTGATATTAATAGTTTATTAAGTGAAAGTGACCAAAGCAACAACATCAATGACGGAGAATTGTATCATAAATTAGATATTGGAAACTTTTTAAATGCGTCTAAATTGGATGATTTTGTAAAAGAGCAAGCTCTAAAAAATCCATGGAAACCGTCGGAAGAATTTGTATTTCCAACTTTTGGTCAAAGAAATTTAAGTTTTCAGGTGAAATGGTTGAAATTGTATTCATGGTTGGTATATTCTAAACGATCGGGTGGATCATTATGTAAAATTTGAGTTTTATTTGCTCGTGAAGTTGGCGGTAGAGGGGATCAACCTTTAGGTGCATTAGTGTCGAGTGGTTTTACAAAATGGAAGAATGCCAAAGAATATTTTGATAAACACGAAAAAACCAAATACCACCTCGATGCGATGCTACATGCAGAAAATTTTTTAAAAGTCCTGAGCGGGCAGCAAATTGGAGTTTTATCTATGATAGATTCCAAAAGAAATAGTTTAGTTAAAGAAAATAGAAGTATATTAGTTCATATAGTGGAAACAATTATTCTATGTGGTCGACAAGAACTTGCCTTGAGAGGCACGAAAGATTGGGGCCCTATATTTAATAATGAACCAGACCATAATGATGGAAACTTTAGAGCACTTTTGCGTTACCGAGCGAAAGGTGGAAATGCAAATCTTTTAAATCATCTTACTAAATCAGCAGGCACCAAAAGTATGTATACAAGTCCCACCATACAAAATGAGCTAATAGAAATTTGCGGAGATTTAATACAGAATATAATTGTTTCACGAATAAGTGAGGCCAAATATTTTTCATTGTTGGCTGACGAGACGCAAGATATTTCCAGGACAGAGCAGTTGGCAATTTGTGTTCGATATTTCGATAGTAAAGAAAGTCTTATTCGAGAGGATTTTTTATGTTTTATAGCTGTATCTGACGTGTCTGCCTTAGGTTTGACTAAAACCCTGCTTTCCACATTGACTAAAATGGGAATTAATTTAAATTTCATGGTTGGTCAGGGGTACGATGGTGCTGCTGTAATGAGTGGAAAGTGCAAAGGAGTACGAGCGCTTATATCTGAAAAATATCCCAAAGCACAATTTGTGCATTGCAGTGCTCACGTTTTGAATTTAGTAATTGGGCGCTCTTGTGAGCTGGCTGTTATTAGAAATTGTATTGGTGTTGTAAAATCTGTGATTAACTACTTCCGAATATCTTCACAAAGACACAGTATTTTAGAAAAATTAACCAAAAGCAATCCAAACCTATCTCATAAATCAATACTTGGTTTATGTGAGACAAGATGGTCAGAAAAGCATGACTCAGTATCCCGTTTTGTCGAGTTATATTGTTCAATAATTGAGGCTCTAAATGAACTAAAAGAATGTGGAACCAAAGAAACCTCCGACCAAGCATATCAGTATTTGTTTGCATTGACTAGTGCCGAATTTGTTGTTGCGCTGTTAACCTTAAATAAGGTGTTTTCTTATACATCAAATCTATGCAAAAGTCTCCAAAAAATAAATGTGGATTTAGTCCAATGTTGTGAGCATGTTGATTTAGTTGTTGGGTTGTTACAAAAAATGCGTAATAGCAGTGAAAATTCATTCAATGACATATATTATTTAGCAGAACGTTTGTTAGAAGATGTTGGAAGTGAATTAAAAATCCCTAGAGTAGTGGGAAGACAATCACATCGTCCAAATGTTCCATCAAGTAGTGCAAACGAATACTATCGACGAAATTTATTTATACCTTTTCTTGATCATTTTTTAATTGAGTTAAAGGATCGTTTCTCACCACATAACAAATTGATTGCCCAACTACAACTAATTATCCCAAATAAAAATAAAGATGTTAACCCAGAAATATTTGAAAAAATTTGTGACATATATAATGAAGAATTTCAGAAGTTTAAACCTGAATTTGAATTATGGCAGTATAAGTGGAATCAAGTAGCAGAAGAAAATAAACCAAATTCGGCGATTGAAAGCATATTAGCTTGTGACGGTATAATTTTTCCTTCCATTGAAAGACTGCTTAAAATTCTAATCACTCTTCCCTGTTCTACGACCACCCCCAGAGATGTTTTTCTACTTTAAGACGGCTTAAAACTTGGATTAGAAATGCAACAGGCGAAGACCGTTTGACAGGTTTGGCTCTCATGAGTGTACATCGAAATATTAGTTTAAACGCAGAGGAAGTTGTTTCTAGATTTGCGTTAAAAAATAGAAATTTTATTTTGTAATTATTTTCGAACTGAAGCGTTATGTTTTTTTTATTTTAATTTGAAATCTTATATGCAATATTATTAAATATTATAAATTACAAATATATAAGAAATAAAACAATTGATATAAAATATATTTAATTTTGTGTGCTATTTGAACCCCTCCCTTTCTCAAGACGTATCTACGGCACTGGGGTGACAGCATTGAAGAAGTCATAACCATCCAACAATAGATATCAAGTCTAGCAGAAAGTGCTGGATTTCCACTACACAAATGGGCGTCGAATTCGGCAGAGATTTTAATTCATGTTCCAGAGCATCTACGAGCAAAGGGTATGATCAATTTAAAAGTCAACTACATAATAAAAACATTAGGGATAGTTTATAATCCTTTGAATTTGACGTCACTATAGATTAAATATTTCAAAGGACGAACCTACGAAACGTTTACTGTTATCCAATTCGTCAAGACTATTTGATTTTGTTGGCTGGCTATCACCAATAACGATAGCAGCAAAACTGTTAATGCAAGAGACTTGGCGAGCTAACATACAATGGAATGATAAACTACCACCAGCAATAGAACAGAAGTGGAAAAAATACAAGGACGAACTAGGTGAATTAGGTCGAATAAGGATATCAAGATGGATCAAAAATTTCAGTTACATGGATTTGCTGATGCTTCGCAGAAAGCCTATGCAGCAGTGATATATTTAAGAACGACGACTGAACACAACGCAATTACAACTAGCTTACTGGTGGCAAAAACCAGAGTTGCCCCAATCAAGAAAATACTAACAGTTCCATAATTGGAACTAAGTGCAGCGCATCTCCTATCCAGGCTTCTGAAGTATATCCAAAATACCATGTACTGCCAAGATGTAGAAACCTTCGCTTGGACGGACTCTACATTAACCATGAGCTGGATATTAGGCGACGTTACAAAGTTAGAAACTTTTGTAGCCAATCGAGTCTATCAGATTAGATATAATCTACCTCATGCTTCGTGGAACTACATACCAACCGATATAAACCCAGCTGATTTTGCAACAAGAGGAACAGCAGCACATATAATTATGACACCAAACTCGATATGGTGGAAAGGGCCAACCTTTTTGAACGAACACCAAGACCCATGGCTAAGTACAACCTTGTACGAAGGCCTTCAGCCACCATCCGACATTGACACAAACATTACTGAAGACATCACTTGTCTAACAATAGTCGCTGAAGGAAAGTTAAACGATCTACATGAATTAATTGACAAAATCTCATGTATTCACAAATTAAAGCGTATCTTCGTGTATTGTCAGAGGTTCATAAACTATCACGTTTATAAACAACGATAAAAATTGAACAAAATAAATTTTTCCGTAAAGAACTTCTCGCAATAATGAAAAGAGAACGTTGGATCCGAACTCCAAGCTATCAGCATTGAACCCATTCATCGATAAGGATGGGATATTAACGTTTACAAAAAGCCCAACTGCCAGTAAACCAAAAGCTCCCAATAATCCTTTACCAAAGGAAAGCAAACTAAGCAAGTGGATAATTCAAGATTATGCATGAGAGAACAACACTTCATGGAGGCCTTCAAATAACATTGGCAATTCTACGCAATAAGTTCTGGATAATTAATGGCAGAAATTTGACACGACACATTATACAGAAATGTGTTACATGTTTCAGATATAAACAAAAAACCCTAAGCCAACTAATGGGTGACCTACCCACTTGCAAAGTGACTCCTTCGCGGCCGTTCAGCAAGGTGAGAATTGATTATGCTGGAAAAATTCAACTAAAAAACAAAAAAGGAAGAGAGGAACTAATAGAACCAGAACTAACAGGTTTGTTACAGCACGATGAAACAACTTGGCACTTTATACCTCCTGCTACACCACATTTTGGTGGTGTATGGGAGGCACGTGTAAAATCAGTGAAGACACACTTGAAAAAGGTAATAGAGGAGGCAACATTAACGTTTGGGGAAGCAACAACATTGACAACCCAAATCGAAGCATGTTTGAACTCTCGATCTGCAGTAAACGGGCTACAGCTTTCTTCTTGGATTCTCCTAGCACTGATGGTTCTGATTTCAAAGGTAAATGTACCATATATTTCCCATCTGGTAGGCGATCTGTTGTTTTTATGAATTGCTTTTCAGCATCTGCCTCTTCTTCAGTGAGAGCTCTTTATTCCTGTATGGCATCATTCTTGTTGTCCGATTGTATCTGTCACCCGATTGGTGGCCATTGACAATTTATTCCTTTCTTTGTTGCAACTTGTGATTCCGGTCCACGTCGGAACTTGAATTCTTGGTAGAATGTCTATAATTTGATACGTTAGTTTTTTATATTGTTCACATTCTTCCATTTTGGTTGTTATTTTCACAATTGCAGTTTGATACAGTGTATCAATTTATTCACAGTGTTGTTCCGTGAAATACTTCAAGTCTTACCCGCTGGCATGTGGTGCAAAAAATCATAAATGACTTCTGGAGGAGATGGTCCAGCGATTATCTGCAGGAGTTACAACAACGGACAAAGTGGAAGAAACCTCAAGTAAATTTAGTTGTAGGATACGTCGTTATTCTGAAGGAAGATAACCTGCCACCAGCACGTTGGAAAACGGGTAGAGTGATGGAGGTTCATCCAGGTTCAGATAGTTTAGTTCGGATTGCGACAATAAAGTGCAACCAGAATATTTATAAACGTTTAATAACAAAGTTATGCAAGATGGGGATAAAATAAAAATCAGCCGTTGACTTCTGGACAGAAGTCGTAGGATTAGGAAATCAAACAAATATAAAATTGTATAGAAAAGCCTGATAAGATACAACTTTAATGGATCGAGTTCAGGAACCATAAATAGGTAATCTCATTAATGAAAATACCAAAACAACCAGGTAAGCTAATTTACGATAGTGGAACTCAGATTCGAAGAGTGGCCATTCTGGTAAGTTCGGAAGTAAATTACATTTACATTCCTGAGTTCATCGCCAAGAGAGCAGTAATGAGGAAATAAGAATTAAGTAAGAGATGGTTCCATCTCCGTTTGAAGTTAGCCGATTCATAGCCTATTCTAGAGACATTAACGACCGAAGTGAATCCATAAACATTATCAACAAGTATGGGCTTTAGGTGTGAAGTCATAGACTTATCCTTATCAAGATCGCATCTAAACTATTTTTATAACATCTGGTTCTGGAAGAAGCTTCTCCATCTTACTAACTACAGATTTGGTTCAATATAGAGCTGTATAAACTCAGATTATGAGAACAGCTGCCCTGTTGTGGAATGGAGTGCAGGAATTACGCACCTATGAATGGAGCTTGTACAAAATGGACTAAGTACAACCTTGATTTATCCAAAAAAGCAACCTGTACGAGTTTGTGTGAGTGAATCAATGAATTATACTCTACAATTAGGCTTAAGTCGATGCTAGCTAAAGATCACTACAATGGCATAGGCTTACTTTAAAAGTTGGATGTACGTTTCAGTGCAAACCAAACGGAAACGAGCATTCAAACCAATCAAATCTCCTAGTGCTGATGGTGTTTTTGCCTCATCCAGAAAGGTATTGTGGAAATTTTTTCCTAGTTCAGTTCAAATTATGATAGAAAGCTATACATTTCACTACATTTCTAAATTCTGGAGGAAAAACAAGATGGACGAACCAACCAACGTCATTTCATCTTAAAATGATTGGTGAATTTGAATAGCCATAAATATGGTATCATACACTAATCGGATGATCTGAGGAAAATATGTCATAGTCATTTGGTCATAGTTAGTTGGACATTCAGCTTGAGGTCCAAGTGCCTTTACTCGATAGGTCGATTGTGTCGTATTAAGCGTTTGATCTAGATTTACTTGCTTTAGAGATGATACTGCCTTATTGTTTGACTTTGATTTTGAATTGATTGACTTTATCTAACCGAACGGATAACTCACCGAGGCTCGTATCATCCCTAATAGTTGTCACAAAATTTTCGATGCGAATAATTAGGCCTTTAAGGTGGGTTCGTTTTCGATCCATTTTAAAGAATTGTCTGAAGTTATTTAGATCACTGACTTATTAAGCCCAGTAAGTAATGAACTTTACAACACGTGGAACTCGCAATAATGTTTATTGCTTTTCAGTTCAAGGTTAAGGTGGATAAAACAGTATTAACAAAACATCAGGTCGTCAGCTATTATCCGAGGCATCCAAAATATTTGATCCTATGGGATGGTTGTCCCAAGCAACCGTAAAGGTTAAAATACTGTTCCAAAAACTGTGGCTGTCAAGTGTAGATTGGTATGAGCACTTACCGAACCTGTTTGAACAACAATATGAAGTCATCAGAAATCGTTTACACAAGTTAAAGAAAGGACAGATATCAAGATGGCTACATACAGAAGAGCAAGAATTGGAGCCTCATGGCTTTACGAACTCTTCTTAATTAGCATATGCTGCAGTAGTATATAGCAGAGTTAAAACTGTTAACGGCTACAAAATAAATATAGTCACTGCAAAGACAAAGGTTGCTCCCATCAAGACTATAAGTATTCGACGGTTAGAACTCTGCGCCGCGGTCACCAAGCTAATGAAATCTACTCGAAATACATTAAAAAAACAAAAGACTAGATATATAGGTTGTGGCCAGATTCAACCATAGTCCTAAGTTGGCTTTCGTCATGTCCAAGAAAATGGCAAACATTTGGGTCAAACAGAGTATAATATGTTTGCCAACATCCAAACCGTAAGCAATGGGGCCATGTATAATCGATTACCAATCCAGCAGATTGCACATCGCGCGGTCTATTTTCTGTAGAGCATAGTTTGTGGTGGAACGGTTCTGATTGGTTGAAGGAGCCAGAACAATCATGACCAGATAAAACTGGTGCCAATTTGGATGTTCTAGATGAATTTCTAAACGATCAGAAACCTAATTCTGTAGCTTTGTTAAACGTGGAGATCGAACATGATTGGCTTTCTAAACTCATCCTGAGATGCTCTAAGTTTTCAAAGGTGCTTCTTGTGATCACGAAAATATTGTTGTTGTTCCGAAAACAATCGAATGAAAGAAAAATGAGAGCCATGAGTCGTCACATAATTTCGTAATAAGGCAAATACAGTTCAGCAGCTTTACTTCGCAGATCCATGCACTCTCTACTAACAAACCTATTGTCCAACTAGGCATCCAGTTACAACAATGATCTTCAGATATGAACATTTCACTCAATAAAATGCTGGACCAAAGGTTTTGATGGCAAAACTCAAAGAAAAATACTACATAATGAGATGTAAAAATGCAGTTCGGTCAGTTATTGGAAGGTGTGTCATATGCGTTCGAATTAAGGTGCAACAACAGCAACAACTGATGGGCCATCTATAAACAAATACTGCGCAAACACTAATATACAATGGCATTTTTTTCCACCTGGTGCACCTAACCTCGGTGGTTTATGGGAGGCGGCAATTAAGTCGACTAAATATTATTTGAAGCGAGTCGTTGGAGAGATTCGGTTAACATTCGAAGAGATGATGACGCTATTGAAACAAATTGAAGCCTTTAATTCCTAGCCACTTTCTCATTGGGCAACCAATTATATTACTGCCGGAACCAAATTTGCTGCATCTAAAAGAAAATCATATACAGCGCATGGTGCAACACTTCTGGCAAAGAAGCACAAGGAATATTTAATAACCATGCAACAACGTCAAAAATGGAAAACAGTTTCAGCCAATCCTTCGGTAGATGATTTAGTATAGTCATAATCGACCAATATCTTCCACCAACCAAATGGCTTATGGGTCGCATCACCAAATTAATTCCAGGTAGAGATGGTTTAGTGCGAGTTGAAATACTTCGTCCAATTTCTAAAATTTGTATACATCCTTCTGACTCTGTTGAGTCAATGAGCGCGAAATGCTTAGGATCACCTAGAGATAAATAAAATGACATAACTGTTACCTCATATTAAACTGCTTAAATTTTAATACCGATCCAGGATGCACTGAAACTCTAGCGGTGTATCCAGGAAAGAGTCAATATAAATCCTTAAAAGACTGTACCCTTTACGATGAGGACCCTCCTTAAATGGTCGAAATGGTTTAACTGTATTTTTTGCCGAGGAAGTTAAAATCTAAGCGTAATTCTTTAAGTAAGGCCTCCATACCATGTCTTCAACCGTTTTTAATAATAATTCTGATGGACATAGTATCCAAACCATCTTTACAATGCTCGCAAATGCATTCAAGCTTATTTCTTACTTCCCAGTGAATTTTCAATATGCCCAGTGACTTTATGAATATTCAACAGGTTTATATTTCTAAAAACCACTAATCTGGCTTTTTTTCACAATGTTTAACCATATATTATGAAAACTGGTTCTAATACGTATCTTGGACGTCTCTCTGGTCAAGAAAATCTAGTTTTTAAATTTTTAACTGAATTTTGAGTTGAAACCTAGGTATATGAGGTGATTAAAGTCGATCCTCACTATTGGGAAAATAAGAATCTGTAAGGCTTTCTGACTTGAAAACCCAAGTACTTGAACTCTTTTTGAGAGAGTCTGTGAAAGGCTTGATCTCCTGAGTAGGATAATTGAGTAGGAAATCTCCCGTGTGCCAAATCTCCCGCCATCTTGGTTATGTGTCGTTTAGCTCAGTCTCACTTTAAATAGTGTTATGGTGACGCACCAATTATTTTGTTTTTGTTAATTTCTATGCCATCTGTTTTGGGGCTCAAGGCACTCCCAACTCTTTCACGGTTCACTTATTTACGTCCTCACCTTACGCTTTGCAGCCAAATCGAGGACGTACGGCTATAGATCCGATACCCTACCATCTGCACATTGCATAGCTCCTCCATGCCAGCCTATAGTACTGACATGGACGATGGGTCGGCCCTTCGATTCTGCACTCCAACAGGAGGTCAAAGTTGTGTTCATTCACACCACTGATCGTAATCAAGTGGTGAAAAATTCCTTTTGCATCCTGCCCCTATTATTCGAACCCAGTACCTCCCACTCCAGCTGCCGCAGCTTTAACCACTGCGCCATCTAGGCGGTAACCTATAGAACTTTTGTAAACAATTTTTGACAGCAAAGAAAAACAAAAATAAAAAATATTTTTTTAGTAATAAATTTGACGTCACAACTTATTGATTTTTTTGTGATTTTTTTTAAAAAAATCTATATTTTTCTATAATGATACAACTAATCTCAGTGATTATCTAGTAAATGTTCTGAATTTTCAAGCGGTGTAGCATGTTCTGAGATGAGAACAATATGTTCGTCCCAGTTCGTTTAGTCCTTTGATTTCAGTAGTTCAGGAAACTACTAATCGTAAAGGCTGTAGCTCATCGTTGTCATCCTGCTGCGGTTGAAGTACATGTAAAGAATGCCGATAGGTCCAGACAGATTTAAGAAAATAAAGTTGAACGGTGATAGGTCTAGATAGGTTTAAGAATTTGTTTATATAACAGTATAGTTGGTTTTGCGTAGTCAGCTCAGAGTTTCTTCCAAAGCGCCCCTGCATTTTTCTGAATTTAAAATTAAATTCTTGCCTTTTCTCTTTCCACCTGAGCTTAGTGTCGTCTAATCGGAATGTATTCCACTTTCTTGTTCGTGAAATTGATGTGTGTAAATTTTGATTCGTTTAGCGTTTCTCTCCAAGTTGTTGTCCAAATGTTTACTGTATTAATAGCATTTTGTAGTTTCCGTGTTGACTCGACAATACTAGTATGCAGTGGTCATGTCTGCAGTATCATCAGCAAATAGTCCCTATCCTGGCTCCTACTATATAAAATCCTTTGTATACAGGAGGTATAATCCAGATCCAAGCACACTACCTTGTGGGACTCTTATATTTTCTTCAGTTTTGAGTACTTCTAGATCTCGTTGAAGCTTTAATTTCCGAACATTCTTCCTAATCCTATCAAATGCTTGTTTCAGTGATCCTTTGTTGAGTGGCCTTCTCGAAACCCAAATTAATGTGGTGGTATAAGTTTTCTATTCTCTATAACTGACTTAAGTCTCTTGAGAAACAATCTGGCAAAGAGATTGGCCTGTATGATGTTTTGTCACTTAACGGTTTACTAGGCTTAGGAATCATTATGATTTCCAATACTTTCCAATGCCTCGAAACATAACATTGTCTAAAAGACAGCATGGATTACGTGCTGTAGTTTCCGTACTGCTTTCATGCTTAAGTCAATGAGGAAATGATTTCAAATTAATACATTGAGTCAAGTAAAGGCTTCTAGGAAGCTCATGATGACATTCGAACTGTTTCGCATAAGTCCTTATAATGACTCTCTTCTCTATGCGCCAACTGTACTTGTCGCATATGTCAATTCATCATCTTATTACCAATAGGATGGTAAAAAACCTGCCCAGATCATCCCTTAACATCACAACAACAAAAAAAAACGAAATATTATTAATCAAAATCCAAACCTCTTTCTCCTTTTAACGTAATTGGTCTGTCAGTTTTAAATGAGGAGGAACAAATTGATTAAATTTCTTATATCTTTGTTGTTGTTGTGTTGGCATCATTATTTTTATTGCTGCTGCTATTTGATCAGAAGATTACTTCTCTATACACTCATCCATCTCATATCACTTGTCGTTGCCCAAAAAAAAAAACCGAAATCCAATAACAAATCGTCAATTGATTTAATAAATTAGTTTGACTAGACTTGACTCGACGAACCAAACCAAACCCAATCCAACTGAACCAAAAAATTTTCGTTTTGTTTTGATTAATTTTTTGGAAATGATATGTTGTATGTACATACATACATACATACATATATACAATGTCGAGTTACGATATTTGCTGGCCATTAAATTTTATGCTGCGTGATGAACAAGACTCATAATTTTATGTGTATACAACCCGATTTGTATGATACAGTACAACTTTGATAATTGTCGGATATCCCAACCTATATACCCACACACACACACACATATATAAGCATACAGAGTGGTTTTCCTCCCAAAATTATTATCAATTCCCGCATCGATATATAGATTATTATGGGGTGCAGAGCGGGGACCCAAATATATACGATGACAAATTAGGAAAAATCTCATGTATTTGGTACATACATATGTATGCAACGTTTTACAAAAGCTCTCTAATAATGTGCTGATAGAAACATGAATAGAGTAATTGATTAGAAATGAAATTTTTGTTGGTACTCGATTTGGCAGACAATGATATTAGTTAAAAATGCAAATCATTCGAGTCGAAGATGAGTATATACATATCGAGGGAATGGGGTGCGAGTTGCAATCACC
Source organism: Tipula lateralis (assembly GCA_963932295.1). Lineage (NCBI taxonomy): Eukaryota > Metazoa > Arthropoda > Insecta > Diptera > Tipulidae > Tipula > Tipula lateralis. The sequence continues at coordinate 157,205,644 of OZ010736.1, read as the reverse complement.
GAAAACTATAAACACATACACACACACCGACACACTATATATCATCTCGTTTTTGTCATCTAAAATTATCATCCAGATACACAATTCACTGATTTTTATTTATAAATTTTTGAATTTATGCTGTCGTTGTTTTGGGTCGAGCTTTGAATGCTATATATCAAATGGGAATATTCACATTGATTGGTTACGGTTTGCGCCGCTTGAGAAAAATGTCTCAGTCCAAATTGGACCAATCATATATGGTGTGGCTCAACAAAGAGTCAATTAAATGAGAGAAATACCTTATCCGCTAAAAAATTTTCCCCTATCGCTCAAGCTGGACTGGTCCATAGTGACATCTCCATTCAGACGTACGCTTCAATTCCAAAATCTGTTTGTGCTCAACAGTTTATTACTTTCCTTCGCGTGACCATACCCAACATGATCCTGTGTGTCTATCTTAATCGAAGAATTCAGTCCGTTCTTTGCTAATTTATTGTGTAAATTTTAAGGAACTGGGGACCTACCGGAAGGCGTATAGGACAGCATTTAATAGAGCTTAAGGTACGAGAGGGGCTCAGGACTGGGACTGCTAAACGGAGGACCTCAAAGAATACAAAAAAGAACTAGGAAATGCACAGAGGAAGTCATGCAGACTCTTCTGCGACAAAATAGAAGAAGTTTCCGAGACCACTCATCTTAACAGGATTCCGTCTTCCAATCCTACCAGTCTCAGTTATTTAATTAAATCGGATGGATCCTGAACTTCTTCTAGCGAGGAATCTTTGAAACTTCTCATCGAAACCCTCTTTCCAGGAAGCTTCGAAGACTCGATAGGGACTAGTACTCACCAAGATGCATAGTCACTTCGCAAAGAAGATATCGCAACCAAAGAACGGATCCTATAGGTACTTGAAGTACGCTATAAATCGGCTGGTCCTGACCAAATTAATCCCTCGGTGAAGGCTAGTGGATATCTATATATGCTAAAAAATAAAGCTTAGCAAATGGGCCCAGTCTCAGCATGCTTACTGTAAAGAGAAATCTGTGGACAAAATTCTGCTTGCCCTGATAAGTATAATTGAAAAATCAATATTCTCACAAGAGTTTTATATGGTGGCGTTCCTTGATACAATGTAGAGACGGAGGCAATTCTAGAGAGATTGTCTTTCGTAGGGGTGGATTATTCTGTAAGTGGGCTAATGCTTGGGTGCAGGATGGTTAACTCGGAGCTGGGAAAATCCACCATCGGGCGGCGGGTGGCTAAGAGAACCCCACAGGGGGGTGTCCGGTCTCCTCTCCTCTGGAACATAGCAATCAATGAGTTGCTGTTAGAGCTGGAGAGAGAGGGGATCGGAGTGATTGCTTATGCAGATGATGTAGCGATAGCTGTCTCTGGGAAATATTTAAGCACGGCGACAGAGGTAACCCTAAATACCCCTATTCACCCCTTTTAAATGGCAGGAGACTAGCTTTTACTGACAAGGCAAGATTTCTAGGCGTAATCTAGAACAGTAAGCTTAGCTAGAAGCCCAACAATTTGGAAAGAGTAAACAAACCTAATATAGCGAAACTGGTACACTGGCTTTTCACTTCCGTAGTAAGACCTGTACTTACGAGTATGTATGGGGTGAGTGTGAGCTGGCCAGCTCATGATAAAGTAACGTACAGAAAAAAGATCGAGAAGGTGCAAAGAACAGCCTGCATGTTTATAATCGGGGCGCTTAAGACAACACAAAGAAATACCTTGGAGGTCATGTTTCACCGTCTTCCCGTGGGCATTTATGGTAAGCAGATGGTGGCGATTACGGCCATATCTCTATGGAAATGTCTTCAGACAGGACACTGGACGATAGTTAGATCGCTAAGAAAAGAACTGGTGAATCTAGACCGACTGTGTGCTTCAAAAAAAGTTTTGAACTGAGATAAGGGAATCTCAAGGAGAAGCTGGTGAGCAGCGAAAACGGAAGCACTACAGTTCTTTTCGGATGGCTCCAAGCTACAAGGTAAAGCAGAAGCTGCCGTCTTATGTGATAAATAAGAAGTATATATGTATAGCACTTCGTCTCCTTGATCACTGCAGCCAGTGTACCAGGTAGAGGTGATAGTGATTGAGGTCTTGAATTGGTTGAGCCATAATGTGCTATCCTCGACTGATATCGCAATTTATGTGGACAGTCAAGAGACAATCAAGTTGCTGAACTCTTTTTCTGTGACGTAGAGTGGCGTTGGATTGCCACTCATTCATGCCATCTGATGGCCAAAATCCCTGATTCCTATTGCCTAATGATTAAGGGAGTTCCCATTACATTGTGTCGTAATCCGTTCTCGCTGTTGGTCCATAATGTCTAAAACGCATTGTGTGTAAAATCATTTGTAAGGCTGATGAACTATACAATGTGCATCATACTATGTATCATTGGTTCGTAAGGTCTCAGTTGAAACGTGTTAGGGTCTGACTGCCTTTTAGCCATGGCCATAAATAAGTCTGTGTATTGTTTAAAAATCCAAATTATGGCCAAGCGGAATTTCCTGAAGAATTTGAATGGAACCATAACATAACATTACCAGAACACATAAAATTACCAGAACAAATTCTAACTCCACGTATTGAAACTGAATGACACGCCAGCGACAACATGAATTTATGCCAAATAGATCAACATCAACTATGTATAATCTTATTGAAATAACCAACAACACCATTAGAGAAAGCGAAGATCACAAGTATGTTGCCTTGTTTGCAAAGGTCTTCAGCCACTATAAAACTCCAAGATTAAATGATGGCCCTGCGATCATTTTTACACACGCTATTCTTAGTCTTGAATGCGCCTAATGCACATACCGATTTAGTCCAAACATAATAGATATTATTCACTGAAGCGCCATTATTCTGAAATCGATTTTCACTTTCTTGTTACACGGTTCCCGAACTAACACAAATTCTGTACTCACCGTTGTGTTTCGAGTGGAAAATGTTACTGATATTTAACGAAGGCAACCAGTTAGAGCCGAGTATATTTGCATGATTTGGTCATCCGCTGTTACAAGCGGTAGAGATTCGATAACATGCCAGTGAAGTTGACATTGAGGTCAATAAATTTCACCGATGGCGATGATTGTGGTGGCTAGATTGACCATTGGCAGACGGGCACTAGATATATAGAAATGTTTCCTCAGCCTAGTTTAGAGCCGTCTGAAACATCGGTATAGCCATTTGTTGGCTCCTACCCATACCAGGTGGCTCTTTCTTTCTCGTTCATTCGAACTGTCATACATTTGGTACAGCGTTGCATACCCCTGCGTTATTTAGAAATGTTGCTTTCAACATTCTCTACGTATTACTTTTTGCCTCGAGTAACACTACGACAAATGGAGTTTTTTTTGTCTTCAAGAGTAATTATGTGACTGTTACAAAGCCTAATATGAGATGATGTTCCGTAGCTCTCACGGCCACACTTATATGATGACGTGTATCAGCATCTGTACGATTTTCGTCTGATCTATAGATGAGTTCCAAAGATCAAGAAAGTCAAAGTATTCTGCCACCCACAATAAATGGATAAATAATTGGAGCGTTTTATTGGCAGTAAATGTATAAATATCTCTGGCATTAGCTAGAAAGACAAAAAGAGATGTTTGCCTTCAAGGAAACACAATCCGTTCTCTTTTTTAAATGGCCCGTAAATTCTGGGTTTATATAAGCTTTTTATACTCCACGCCAGTTTGTACCACAACTCGAACACTCTTATTATTATTATTAAAGTGCGTTGGAATACTATTAGGTTCCGCACTCAATACCACGTCAGCTTTTGATTCGATAGGAAAACTGTTTAAATTGTTTTTTTCACTATATGAATAGGTAGCGGCGCAGCTGGTTCAGGACCTACGAAATATATACGAGAACTATTTTTAGCCAAACAGTCTGCAATTTCGTTGCTCTCGATGTCATAATGGACAGGCACTCACATGACCGTTACCTTATTGTTACAACCAAGGAGATTCAGAAATTTGACTTACAATCCAGTACCAGTTTAGAGCTGATTAGAGGGTTGTTCAATGAGTTAAGGACAGTTTTACCATCTGTACAAAATATGATCTCTTTGTCGTTGGTATCGAGATTAAAAGCGGACATTTCGCAGTGAGTAATCGCAATAATTCTGCTTGATGAATAGTACAGTAGATCCCCAGACTTACTGAGATTCTCAGATTATGCAAAGGATAGTAGTAACCAAAACCCGTACCCTGTTCAGAGACAGAGCCATCTGAAAAAAATACAAGCGATTTAAATATCTGTTTGAGAAAATCTGGTGAGAACCACATATCACTGGATAGATAAGACACCTCAAATGATCTGTGGAAATTAAGAACAGGCAGAAGCCTATCATTAACCATATCAAGTTCTGGTATAGCCAATTTAAATTCATTAAGGATTGATTTTTGGCCTGAAATAGTGCCGGAAGAACTTCACGCCCCAACACTCACCTCAAATGAAGGATTGTATCTGGGGTACGGAGAGAATTAGCTATCGAACGCTGTTGTAATAGCTTTAGACAGACCAGAAGCCTGGAACTCCACAGACGAACAAATCTTTATAGGTGGGTCGAGTAAGGGAACAAGCTCAAGAAAGAATGTTCACCAGTTGGTAAGCTTCCTATTACGTTAAGGTTCAAGCGTTATTCTTTTAAGTTTAATATTAAAGAAAATACACCTGTGATCGGAGGTGAGAATATCATTCGTCACTGAAGAGCTTAAATAGTTCAGCAGAGCTTGGTACCTGCCCATAGAGAGCGATGTATACATTAGCATCACAACCAGCTATCAGAGGACTGTTTTTAGCCTTATACCAACTTACTAGGTATGTAAAATCCTCAGAAGGAGGTGCAGTAGCGGAACGTATTGAAAGGAAGAGCTTGAACCAATAATGTGCTCAATAGACTTTAAGTCAACCCGGAACACAATCGACAACAAATATACTAAGAACACTCTTAGTATATTTCTTTGAGAAATTTGTTGGCCCTCTTGACCGTATGCCTAATGCATCTAAGCACAAATTTTGTACTCCTCACGGTGTGTAAAATCTAATCCCCAATTTTGAAAGATTTCGTACAGCAGATACCCACACCATGAACTCTCTATAAAGACTACATCTGGTAGCAATGTGTAATTATGTCGTCATCCTCCCCATCCAATTTCCAATTGATAAATTGTTGTTGTGTTTCGTGTGGAAAATGTTGTATGCCCACTCGTATATACGTACATACAGGTATGATCCAAACTATTATGTGCTTTAGTTGAATCAGTTCGAGGCTACTCATTAAAAATCGTTTAGGTTCAGCAGTCGTATACACAAAATAATCGTTACAACTTTCCACAAAACTATTTATACAATTTGTACCCGTACACACGTGTGTGTGTATGCAAATATATAAAGTACAGATTAATTACTGTAATTATTTTCACATTTAGACTGAAGATAGCACAACAGGAAAATGTCGTTCTATAGTGCTGTACCTATATACTCGTATAATTAAATTGTTGGTGGCTGTGATTAAAATGAGTCGACGGGTCGAGTATGTATATGAGAGGTAGATTTTGGATCAAAATCTAAAATAATTGTCAACAATAAATAACCGTCTTGGGATTTGTATTGTTGATTTAGAATTAATTCGAAATTTTCCACCTAATTGGGTGTGTGAGTGCATATTTTCCATAATTTTCATCGATCCATCGATTAATTCGGGTTGAATATTCTGTTACTTTTGTTAGAGACGATATATGTCTACGAGGCTTCTCACTAAACTCGAAAGATGATTGGTGTGGTCCGTCTTGTTGGGTGACTGTCAACGGTCGGTGGTAATTATTTGGTTCAGGTTCCAGTATTTTGCTCAGTTCACGATGACTGATTTGATCCAATCTGTTCAAATCCATTGTGAATTTAGATGTGAACGCTGTCTCGTTTGTCGATACCATTACATTTGCAAGACCATGAGCTACCAAAAATTGACAAAGTCACGTTTCCTGGCAATTTTTGATTCCAAATCATGGCTACATTTTTTTCGTATCAACAACAGGTTATACAACAAGGTCTCTGGTTGTTTCTAGAGGTTAAGTCAACATCTGGGCTGACATCAGTATTGGAATTTGTTTAGTCGGATTAAACAAACCTAATAATGGCTAATATTCTGTGATGATTCTGAAATGTCTACAGTAGCTAGTCTACTCGTGATTTGTTTTAATTTGGCCTTGCTTTTGATATAGGGCCTTCGAGTAAAACGAGATCAGTCTCTCCGATCAATGATATTCTTTAAAATTCCAGGAATGGAATTCTTTCTGCATCATTATAGATTAAAGAAGTGACGATTTTCATCAACAAATAATTGTTGGTATCCCTAATCCTGGACCTCAATCTCCAGTTATGTGCATAAAAAGTGTGCTGATTGCAGGAATTAGTGTGCTGAGCACATTCACCATAAATCATGAGTAATCCACCACTCTTATGTACGACAATTCCCCTTTAGAATACTTCACAGGCACTTTGATATTTGTATGTGCTAGTCGATCGAGATTGGCTTCTACCATGCTTGTCATGAATGCGTCGCAGTGATTATGAAATTGGGCGAACAATGTTGCGAAAAACAAATACGACCTTGGTATGTTTTCAGAATGTTGAAGAATAAGTGGTCATACTTGTTGATGACTACATACATGTTATAATGTTGTCTCTGTGAGATGAATAATGTTGTCTCTGTGAGATGAACATCCTACATACTGATTCCTTACGGTGGCAACTGGATCTGGCAAACCCCTGTTACAAGCGATACAGATACGCTTGACTTGCCGTTGAAGTTGACATTGACGTCAATATATTTCATATTACAGGTAAAGACTACCAGTAATGAGGACTACCGGTGATGGTTTACGTTGATATAAAATTGACGTTTGGCAGAATGTGACAGGCAATCGTTAACGAAATGCACTTGTCGAGCTATCCTGATAATGTATGTACCCTGGATCCTGGAGCATTGGATGTAATGGTTTTCAAACTGAGAGCCCTTTGCTGATTTGTTTCGTTTGACTACTCTACAACAATAATTATGAGACTGTTCCCATGTTTACCAATGAGACGGTGTTGCGTAACTGGCATAACTACACGTATCGGATGTCACCATGCAGTGATATCAGTTGACCGAACCAGATGTCAGGTTGTGCAATGTCGATAAACCTCGTTCATGAACTTCAGATAAACTTCGTTGAAAAAATTTTTGGTTAATCGGCTGGCTGTCCTGGGACATAGAGATTATGGATTGTGGATGCCAAGAAGGATTAAAAACAAGCGGCGACGGGATTAGTCGAAGGACTACATCCCTTTTTTCTCCAGAATATAACGGTAAAGCCAACTTGGTTAAACACTGGATCTACCCGAAAAGCCGTTCTTGATCTATCAACCTGTTCATGGAACTAATCAGTGATATTGGTGGAAAAGTAGGATTGTAACATAAGATTATACGTCTAACACCGAAAGCTTCATATAGTACCCATGAATCTTACCATAAACTTTAGGAATTATTCCTTACCGAGAATTGACGACACCCTCGATTAATTGGTGTGAGGTCGTATATATTCAACTTTGGATCTCAAAGCGGATATTGCCCTTTGAATTATGTAATGGCTCTGCGACTTTCTGCAGAGATCATTTCAAAGTAAGTAAAAGGTCCAATAAATGTATTTCACTCATTAGGATTTTACTTTTTAAATCTCGACAACCAAACCATTTTGAGAGGTAACTCTAATGTCGTATGTTGATCCTCAACAAGCAACACCGATCCAAGCATTTCAGTCTCTGAAGGATATGAAGGAAAAGAATACAGTTATCTCTCCTAGTGAATATCATTAAAACATGATTCATTGAAAGCTTTGTGACTGGCTTTCCAGTGAAGTCTGACTTAATTTACACTGTCAAGTCGATTCAAGGTAGATTTTGTTACCAAACTCGTACTAGTATTGAAACCAATGACCATATAAGCATTCTGGCAGTGAAAAAATTCGGCATTTTATCTCCATTCCAGATGGATAGTTAATTTAACCACAGGATTCAGTACGTAAAGCCCCACTTCGCCCAAACAATAGAGTAATGTTCCATTCGTAAAGCTTGTCATATCTCCGAGGTATATGATGGGTTTTTGTACTCCCTTTATAAACCTTTCTGTGATAATAAGAGAAAGCTTCCATAGGCAAAAAAACCAGTAGGGACCATCTTACTCGCGGGGATGATGTCTTACGTGTGACCACTGTAAGTATCTTTATAAGTGGTTTGAAAGGGTTCGATTATAAAACTCAACGTCAACAGCGTCCCACCGTTATTCAGACTCGATTAGCCCATTGTATCATCCCTTCACAAACGACCCTTTGAATAAAGGCTTAGATTTTATGTCGCTAAGCCTTTATTCATTTTATGTAGTTGATCCTCAAAAAGCAATACCGATTCAAGGCAATGCAGTCACCGACTAGAATATGAAGCAAAAAGAACAGTAAGTGCTTACCAGTGTTTGCCTTTCCTCCCCTGCACTGCTTGCAGGTTACATAATTTTTGTTCTTTGGAAAAGGTTTTTGGATAAATGACATTAGGTGAGATGGTCCAGTCGCTCCTGGTACAAGTAAATTCTGACTAATTTCGCATTGTTAAGTCGATTCAAGGTATCTCTGTAAATTATCACCATTTCATAATGTGCTTGGCTCAAAATTGCTATAACCCAGCGGAGCATCATTTAAGCGGATAACTAAGCATTATGCAGGTACATTTCCAAGAAGATCGATGTATCGTCATGGTTCGGTGCATCATCGCTAGTATCAATATTTGATATAAGGACATTCAATTTATAATGAGGTTGCTCCAATCAAACATATTCATGGTATCCCCAGTAACTATAACAGTATTGATTTGAGTGTATATGTTAAACATATAATTAACCCTAAAAGGGTCCAAACACATTTATATATGTACATAAATGGAATATAGCAACGACCAATGCCATACCACTTCACCTTACGGCATTGTGTTTATCATGAAAATCTCGTCCCTCGCTACACATACCTAAGCATATATCGTTGTCGTCCGTATCTCTAACCCCGGATGTATATTTTTCAATTTAATTGGTATTTTCTTCAATTTTATTATTTTTGGACATAAACAAATCTATATTATTTGAAGCATTCATTTGAGCATAACTAGATACACAGTGATCGGAACCAATTATTTCCTTATAATATGCATATTCGAAACACAGTAAATACGAGGTAGCAGCAAGCAAGCATAACAAATATTATTAATAATCAAATAATAATAAAACTTGAGAGCAAGAGTTGGAAAAAAAATAACAAGCAGATTCGGGGCCCCTTTCTTATTTTCGGATTTCTTTCCTTACCAACAGAAGGCAAAAAAAAAGGAAAATTCCTCCTTCGTTCGCAGAAACACTACTTGACCATAAAAATACATGTAGATATATGTAGGTTTGATTTGATATCATAACAACATAAATATCCGTATATACATACATATATACAAACATACATGTACATATACGATTTAAATGACCAATTCATGAGTTATTTTGTTTTTGTTTTCAACTTAGAAGAAATGGTAATAAGATAAAAAGAAGAATGCTGCCTTTTTCCGTATATCATTCTCGAGTATCGTGTGAGGTGCTTTTTCGAAAAAGATCGGATCAAATTTATGAAATTATTCGAATACCAAATTTATGTACAGTAAAAACATAATTTGATGTATATACGCATAAATGAAATACAGGTAATTTATCATAAGCTGTTTATGCTCCTACTGATTGTCGATATTATATGGCTTTGCTCTGATTTTAAGTAATGTACCAAAATATAGACGAACATATAACCCTTTACATTAATATCCAATTATATATAGATGCGTATAAATCGATTAAGGTGCTTTGATTTATCGTTGAATCATAAGTCGAGTCATACGAAAAAAGTGGCGCCCAACATGGGGTTTCATTACTGCAACGTGTTTTTAATTTTACTTCTGACTACAATTCTGTTTAAATGTTAAAAGTGAGCGAGAGAGTCAGTCTGCTTGCATTGTTGTGAATCATAAATCCAGTCATTCGATAAAAGTGGCGCCCAACATGGGGTTTCATGCATGCAAAGTGTTTAATTGAATATTACTACTGGCTACAATTCTTTTTAAATGTAAAGTGAGAGCGAGAGAGAGGAAGAGAGTCAGTCTGCTTGCATTGTTCTAAATCATAAATCGAGTCATACGAAAAAAGTGGCGCCCAGCATGGGGTTTTTGAATTTTACTACTGGCTACTATTCTGTTTAAATGTTAAGAGAGAGAGAGAGAGAGAAAGAACGAAAGAGGGAAAGAGTCAGTCTGCTTGCATTGTTCTCTTTCAAACTGGCTATACCTTGCGACTTCAAGGTTAGTAGATCTACTGGGGTAAAAATCTAAGGCTAGGCGAAACTTGGGATAAGCAAGTGATTACTCCGATTAATCTAATACATTATTATGCATTGTTAATTACTTAATAGGTACAAGACTCAGTCGTAATATAAAAAAAATATTTTAAAAAAATAAAAGAAGTGGCGCCCAACATGGGGTTTCTCACTTTTTTTTAAATGTTGATTAATTAGTTCTCTTTAAATGCTGAGAAAGAAAGTCAGTCTGCTTGCATTGTTATCTTTAAAATTAGCTTTACCTTGCGAGTTTCAATTTATCGATAGTGTATAGTGGTCGACGCTTTGTAATCTGTACGCTTTTAAGAAATCGACCACATTTGGCGAAGGTAACGGTTCTCTTCCATCAAGGCAATGTACGAATGCACACACAAGTGTGTAGTTGCCATGGTCAAAATACATAAATTACACATCGAATTACTTCCATACCCATCATATTCTCGAGACTTAGTCCTCTGCGACTATTTCCTGTTTCCGAACTTGACAAAATGGCTCGATGCGGAAAGTGATTCGGAACTAATGAGATCATATATGCAACAAACGGCTATTTGGAAGGGTTGGAGAAATTTTTACCAGACTTCTTACTCCACCCTTTCGCACTGATTCAATATTTAACCCTCATAAGAAAACAGTGGCGCCCAACATGTGGTTTCATTCCTGCAAAGTGTTTTTTGAATTTTACTACTGACTACAATTCCATTTAAAAGTAAAGAGAGAGAGAAAGAGAGTCAGTCTGCTTATATTGTTCTGAATCAAAAATTCAGTCATACAGAAAAGGTGGCGCCCAACATGGGGTTTTATGCCTTTACTAACAACAGTTCTGTTAAAATGTAAAAAGAGACAGAGAGAATCAGTCTGCTTGCATTGTTCTGAATTATAAATCGAGTCGGTGCGAAAAAGTGGCGCCCAACGTGGGGTTTCATTGCTGCAAATTTTACTATTGACTACAATTCTGCTTAAATGTAAAGAGAGAGCGAGTCAGTCTGCTTGCATTGTTCTCTTCAAACTAGCTTTGCTTTGGGCGCTCTAACTCAATGCCTGTGTATAGCGGTCTACAATGAAATTGAACGTTTTGCATGAAATCGATCGCATTTGGCAAAACAAAAAGTTTTGCACAGGTGCACACGTGTGTAGTTTCCATGGCCAAAATCTATAAATTACCCGTTGAAATTCTCCAAACTTAGCACTCTGCGACTATTTCCTGTGTCCGTACTTAAAGAAATGGCTCGGCGGAAAAGGATTCACCTCTAATGAGAAGATGATCGATGCAACAAACTCCTATTCTGAAGAGTAGGATACATTTTTACCAGACTTCGTACTTCGTCCATACGAACTGATTCAATATTTAACCCAAATTCTTTTTAACGTTGAGTAAAATTGAACACGACTACGATGCCGGACCCCCATCCGATATCTTCCGAAGACGCATAAAGACACCAAAGAACTTTACTTGTCTTGAGACAAGTAAAGTTCTTGAAAGTAAAGTTCTGGAGTCGTTGCGTCACGAATTATTTGCCACTACTCGCAAATACTTGCCGTCTAAAATCAAAACGTGGCCATTTGACACCATAGAACAATACACCATCTATCTAATGTATCTACTTATTTGATCACCTCAATCGACTGGATAACACGATCGCACACTAGTATAGGCGACATGTTCACAACAACAAATATTGCGATTCAGGGTTCCAGTAAATTTTCAGGTGTTCTAAAAGTTTCAGTTTGCCTTCCACTAGACGACGGCAGATGCAAGATGGATATAGTACTGTTTATTCCACTCTTCATCTTTGCCGCTACGATAATAGTCATGTGAAAGGACCACAAGTTAACCCACATGTTTGCCTAAGCAGAACTGATGCTCTTTAATTGATTTCAATTGGACTAATCCAGCATTGAAATAACCAAATACATAACCCCAATTATTTGTATCCGTGCTTTTGTAGGAATTTGTGTCTCGTAACTTCGACCTTCTTAGGTAGTAAAACTACATGTTAACCATCACTATGTCAAGGGACAAGAAATGAATAGCTAGAACGACATCCACCCTCTCCGTTCAATTCTGAGCAACTGTAACCACAATCAACGTTCTCTGGAACAGAGTCCTGCCATAACGTTTTCCCCCTCTACCATTCTCGGCCCAAAAGCTTTTATCGATTATTAGCGATTACCTACAGTCTAGGTCTAGTCCACCCTTCACATAGAACCTCTACCGCCCTGGTTAACCATTACGGTTTAGTAATCACTTTGGCCCAAGTTAGCATACCATTATTCTTACACTAGATTTGTTCACTGTTGCCTCTGGCACTATTTTGAGAGAGTCCATTAGTTCGTTTACCACAAGCCCTTTTGTTTTAAAGTCAATGCATTGACTTCCAGAGTTTTAAAAGAGCCGAACCTAATGTTTTTAAAAATATTTTCATAGAGATCTTCAATAAGGTCAGTTGATCGGAAAGGCGCCATCTATTGTGTTTATTTTGGTTCAGCCTGGCTACTTGTGAAGTTAATCTGCTACAGTTCTAGATGTGTTGCTTTGAATATTAATTCATTACACCAAGTGACCGCAATGGGGGAGTCAACCTTAGTACACTTAGTACACTTGTTCCGAACTACATCTGGGATACTTGTTGCAAATATACGATACGGTATAGCAGAGAATACCCATACTATTAATATAAGATGTTTGTCTGCAACACGTGTGTAAGTCCTCCACTTGTCGAAGAAGTACATATCAAACGACAACAATCAAATGTTTTTTTACCTTTAATTAATTTAAATACGTGAGAAATTTAAGATATAACAGTAATTTTTTATAAGTACGAGTAATTTGAATTAACCTGTGGGCTCAACGCTACTTGTGAATGCGGTTGGCGGAGGACGTCCTACCCACTTAATGGTTGATGGTCTTGATCCCGAAATTGATTTCGACGATTGTTTTCGTGACCCATAATTAAGGAAAGCTTCCTCGGACAGTGTCCAATGCACAACTGGTGAGATAAGCATTGGATCAATATCAATCATTTTTTCATGACCCGTAATCAGGGACACAATCGATCCGACCACCAAAACTGTACAAATACCAATTGGATTAACCCACCAATACGACAGCCGGTATAGTGGAAAAATTTGCGATTGGTCATATGACTCGGGTGGTTCTCGTAGGTCGGTTCCATTTGCGCATCCGAATGTATAAATGGGTAGAGTAGTTGGCTGTAGTTTACCGCTGGCTGACGCAAATTGTGTTCCCAACGCTATCCACCCAGTTAACACTGCCGATGATAGTAGCCCTGCGTATGCACCTTTTGTCGTACTAAACGGTACCAACATACCGAGTGAGAATATACCAAATGAAGTTGATGCTGCAATCGATGTTAAACAAATGGCAGCTCCCAACAAAGTGCCCAGTTTATTTACAACCGTCAATAGACCAAGCGCGATACAGCCCAGTACAATGATGGTCGATTTTATACAAATATTGCTTGTTCTCTCGCTAAATTGCATATTAAAACCGCCCTTGCATATATCTTGAAATATAACCGTCGCCGTCGAATTTAGCACAACAGACAGGCTGCTCAAACCGGCACCAAATATTCCAGCTATGAATAATCCCGGTATACCAAACTTGCCGTGAAAAACTTTTGTAACATACAGAATTACAATTTGGTCGTGAGTTTCGACTTGGCGCGACGCCAATGGATCACAATCGCCAAATTCGTCGAATATAAGTACACCGGACATGCAACTAAGCGATACAGCAAGTAATACGCTTAAAGTAAATAAAAAGGCAGCTTTTCGCATCGAACTTAAATTATCCAAACACATGTAGCGTTGTATCATTGTTTGGTTAACTGAGTTAAATCCAGCCCAATAGGCATAGCCTCCGAAAAAAACCGTAAAAACAGTTTCCCTTGCATATGGCGATGGGTCAAAATCGGCAAATATTATTCGTCCACCTTCGTTCGCGTGGCTGAATATTTTTTCTAATCCACCACCATAAACTATGCCCAAGATAACAATAAGGAACGTCGAGCAAAACATAACAGCAATTTGTAACGCATCTGTGGTGACAACAGTTCTGATGCCTCCCTGAAAAGTGACAAAATCAAAATATCAACAAAAAATTAGGAAATAAATTATTTTCGAGATTATACCAAATACGTGTAGATGACGCATAGCACGGTGGCAATGATTCCAGTTTTAATCGGATCATATCCAGTCGCTTGACTAAACGCAATGGCTGGCACATAAACTAAAAACGGTAAAAAGAACAATTCATCCATTACAAACATAATCGAGATCATTGTTCTGATATTAGCATTGAATCTCAGCTCGAGGTATTCGTACGACGAGGCCAAGCGTAGCGCAGCAAATACGGGCAAATAAACATACGAGACCGTTAGGCCCATCAATACAATTGGCAACAGCACCGTCCAATATTGTGTACCATAAATATAGATTTCGGTTGGTGTACCAACAACAGTCGCTCCAGATATATAGCTACCGGCCAAGCTCATTGCGATCGGGAAGACTTTTAGTTCATGCGACGCTAGCAAATAGTCCACTAATTGTTTTGAGCCCAACGAAAATCGATGCGATCTCTTTTGGTCGTCACTTGGTTTCGGTTCAGCTTTTGGTTTACTTAAGTTTTTAATCAATGGTTTTATATAGCCATAGTATATACCGATTCCGGTAGCGACAAAAATCACAAATAGAAATGTAAAATAATCGAACCATGTGAAACGTAAAATCTCCATTTTCACAACATAAACAATTTTGTTTGTGTGAAAATAAAATTTCCAAATAGCTAGATGGGGCAGCGATTGCTTTGAAATGTTTTTTGGTTGGGTCGTCCAAGCAACCATCTATATATAAATATAAACAATCTATTTATAGGGTTTAGGCAGCCTGTCAAGTGTATAACAACAAACACTTGGAAGTACCCTAAGAGCGCAGTGGTTAAAGTTGTGTCAGTTTGAGCTGGGAGGTCCGTTGTGACACCACAGGATCTTAGTCCCCTAATACACTCTATTGTAACCATCCTGAGCTACTAATGTAGCGTACAATGCCCAGCAACTTACTATCTGCAAGATCTGAAAGGTTGTGCATTACATACATACCCAAGTGTAAATGTCTTCTTAGTACCAGTGCAGGACAAGAGCACAGGAAGTGAACAAGTATCTCTTCTTCCTCTTCGTCCATGCAGCTTCTACAGAAGTCATTTGTTTCTAGACCCAGCCTTCTCGCATGTTCCCCGAAAAGGCAGTGTCCCGTTAATATTCCTACTATTCTTCTTAGATCTCTCCTCCAAATTCAACCTTGGCCACATTTGTCTCGCTCTCTCACATGTGAGGGTGTTAGACCACCTCTCCTGTGCTAAAGCTTCCGCCCTTTTCCTCAGAACCAGTCTAAGCTCCGCTGTAGGCCTCCCCACATTGGCCCTTTCAGGCTTCAGCTGAAGAGTTGTACCTTGCCTAGCTAGTTCGTCTGCCCTGCAGTTACCCTTGACGTTAGAGTGGCCGGGGAACCAGATAATCTGAATATTGAAATGCTCACTCATCTCGTTAAGAGACGAGTGGCAACCCAATGCCACCCTAGACTTCAACAGCACTGCTTCCAGTGACTTGATAGCCGCCCGAATGTCCACATAAATCTTGATATCCCTCTTGGATATCACGTTATGCCTCAACAAGTTCAAGGCTTCCTCAATCGCTATTATCTCCGCCTGGTACACGCTGCAGTGGTCAGGGAGGCGAACGGAAGTACTTATATTTAATGTCCACAGAACAGCCCAGCTCCGACCTTATACCATCTAGCTTCGAGCCGTCCGTGTAGAATTGTATAGCTTCAGATTCCAGTGCTAGCTTATTCTCCCAGAATTCTCTTGAAGGGATAAAGGTTTGAAAACCTTTTTCGAAGCATAATATCGGCGTAATTAGCGAACCAATTATTGTTGAGTGATCTGCCTGAAGGTCGTTAGTCTAGTGGCTATGTTAGCCGCCATCTGTTTACCATATATAGAGGTTACTCTATCCAGTGCCGGCCACCAAACACTCACTCCATACATCAGAACGGGTCTTACTACGGCCGTGTAGAGCCAGTGTACCAGCTCCGGTCTGAGACCCCAACGTCTGCCTATTGCATTCCTACACGAATACATCGCCGTCGTAGCTTTGCTGATTCTCTACAAGATGTTCGGCTTCCAGCTTAGTTTACTGTCTTAGATTACACCCAGAAATCTCGCTTTATCAGTAAAGGCGAGTTTAGTGCCATTTACAGTAGGTGGGTCAACTACTGGAATTTTATATTTCTTCGTGAAGAGTACCAGCTCTGTCTTAGATGGATTAATTTCCAATCCACATTTACTGGCCCATCTCGTAATAATAAGAAGCGCGTTCTGCATTACCTCCTTAATAGTCGGTAAGAATTTACCTGATACCATGATCGCCACGTCATCAGCGTAGGCGACCACTCCTATACCCTCCCTCTCTTGCTCCAGAAGTAGACTCCAGTACTTTACCGGTTAATCATTTCGCAGGGAGGGGAAAAATTATTTTCCTTTATCAACACAATATCACCAATGTTCAGGTTGTTTTGATTCTTACGCCATTTGGTTCGATCTTGAAGATTTGTCAAATATTCCATTGTTCATCGTTTACAGATATGCTGAATTAACGGAAAAAAATGACAACCACGAAAAAAATAAACAGCCGTCAAATAAAATAAAAAGTCAATATTCGTACGCCACATCACCCCCTTACCAGTGAATTAGCAATGAACGATACTGCGAAGCGTGCTGGAACCTTCATGACCCTTCCGTCTCTTGTTACGATTTCTCTGAAAGATGTGGCAGTGCTTTGCTTTTGCTTGGTGGTTGTGGTGGAACATTGAAATGAACTTTCGTTGTTCGTGCACCATTGGTTGATTTTTCTGCTGGTAAGTTGATATCGATCTTAGCGAGATTATCAGGTAAAGTTTCGTTTGGGTAATTTTGGTAAAACATGGCTTCAGTCTATCAATTAAAATATTATATATTATATATGGCGGTTGTAGTGCGTTTTGCATAAATCGGTTCTGATGAAGACGTGTGAATTTGTGTTATTCGTGTGATACAAATACCGATTGACTACAGTGTCGTGATGGAGGAGTTGGGCCAATTTGGTTGAAATGTGCCTGTAATTCCTGTTAAAAGTCCGATTGATTGATTGGATTTCTCGATCCAACGAGTAGTTGGTTGGGAATACGAATTTGTTCGCCAAACACCAACTCAGCTGAACTGGATTTTAAATCGTCTCGATATGTGGATTGTAGCCCTAGTAATACCGTTGGTAAAATTTTGGTCCAGTCATTTCTGCCGTGACACATAATAGCTGCCTTTAAAGTTCTGTGCCATCTCTCGATAAGTCCATTGCATTTAGGATTATATGAAGTTGTTCGCTTATGTCCAAATCCCAATACTTTTGAAAATTCGTTGAATAGCTGCGATTCGAATGGTCTGTTATCATCGAAGATGGTACTCCAAAACGAGATATCCAATTGTTGTAAATCGTTACAGCCACGGTTTCAGATCTAATGTCCGGAATAGGAATTGCTTTAGTCCACCTAGTAAAGCGATCAATGATCGTCACACAATATCGTTGTACTTCCGATATTGGTAAAGGCCCAACGATATGTAAATTTATCTCTGAAAATCTTTTGACTACCGGTGTGTTATTTCCCAATGGACTCTTCGTGTGTTCGCCACTTTCGATAACTGGCATGCTAAACAACACTGAGCCATTCGTTTTACGCCCTTACTCATGTTTAACCTTACAAATGGTCCTTCATAGCTTTGATTGAAGCTTGTAACCATGGGTGTGAAAGGTTGTGGGTTGCCTCGAACGCTGTTATATACGGAAGCCTCTGGTATATGGTCGTGTTTTGCTTGTTGAAACATCACACAGCAACAATTTCGTTGAACCAAATGCCATTGAAATTTTCTCAAACTGGAGTTCAGTTGATGATTCAAGTAATCCTTTGAGTTCGCTATCTATTTACTGTGCGTCTGCTATTGCTTCATAATTTATTGATTCCTAAAAGGTGATGCTATCTAAACGTGACAGCGTATCGGCTACGACATTGTCACATCCAGAGATATGCTGAATGTTGGTTGTAAATTGACCTATAAAATCTTAATATTGGAATTGTCTAGGTGAAGCCTTTTCTGGTTTTTGTAAAAATGCATGTATTAAAGGTTTGTGGTCCGTAGACAGTGTAAATGGACGACTTTCAATCATATGTCGAAATTTTTTGCAGTTTAGTTTTACCGAAAAAAAATTGGAAAGGTCGCCATATACTGTTGGCACTTTCGTCTTTTTGTTGTATCACTGCTCCTATTGCGGTATCGGAAGCATCTACCATCAGTGCCAATTTGTCTGTCAAAGATGGGTGTACTAAAAGTGTAGCGTTGCCTAACTGCGTTTTTGATACTATAAAAGCTTCTTCTGCCTCCTTGGTCCATTCAATGACTCTGGAATGGATCTTTTTGCTACCCTTTAAATAGTCACTGAGCATTGATGGTGTAGAAATTGCGGATTTAGCGATGTCTGATTCCTCGATTGGAATTTGATGGTACGCTCGTACTAAGTCGATAGTTGAAAAAACTATGGATCCGTCCAATATTGATGAGTGAAATCCTGTAAGTATGGAATCGGATAGCGATCTGGCACTGTGACGTTGTTTAGTGTCCTATAATCTCTACATGGACGCCATTCACAGTTTTTCTTAGGAACGAGGTGAAGCGGGTTAGCCCAAGGACTATCGGAACGTCTTCAGATGCCCTGCTTGATCATGTCGTCGAATTCTGTTTTTGCTATCGCCAGCTTTTCGGTACTCAATCGTCTAGGCTTGGCATAAACTGGAGGACCACGGGTCACGATATGGTGAGTGACTTGATGCCTAATAGGTTTTTGAGTCTGGATTTTGTGTGTGATATGCTGGAATTTTGATACCAACGGAAGAATTTGACTATCGATTTTGTTACAATTGATTACTCGACCGCTGGGTAAATACGTTGTGTAGCGTTATCTGTAGGAAAAGAATGTTGTTTGGCCGAAAAGTTGTTTTTATTAGTGCTGTTGTTTGATCTGGTAGCGCTCGGTGAGCGATTTCTCCTTTGGAAAGACCTATCCATATGATCAAGCCAGATTTGTAGTTCTAAAGTAGAATCATTATTCTTGCTAGGCGATGAATAATGATGGTTGGTCGACATTACTTGCGATTGTGACATCGTTTCTAAAATTTCTTGCGTGCAAATTGGTAGACGTTTTGACGTAACAATTGAGATGGTTTCATATCGCCCAACTCAATTCCTTGAAGGAATCGATGGATCTGGGTCTGTTTTGATTCACAGGTCCTTTCCAAAATGGCTTTTTTTTAGATCGGAGAATGATGTGCTTGAGCGAGGTCCGATTATGATATCGCTGACATCGTTCATTATCCTTTCATTGAGTGCTCCAAGTAGATGATGGTATGTTGTGATTTCTGTTGATACCCTTCCTAACGCCAATTGCGACTCAATCACGTGAAACCAGATCGTGGGTCTTGTGTAGTAAGAATTAGTAATTTTATAGATACGGTTGCAATGGAACCTACGGGTTGTGGCTCATTGCTGATCAGGGATGATGGTTGATCTACTCGTCGCACTTCATTTTGTATTTGTAATTGATCGATTGATCATGGTAGTGGCAATCAACATAGAACACAATTTAAAGAAAAATATACGAAATAGACAAATTTGAACAGGTCGTATTTATCGTTATTTATCGTTCGTATTAAAAATTTGAACAAGTCGTATAAATGATTCCGCGCTCCAATAAAATTTATGTGCCATTGTCACTTAGAATTTCGTTTGGTATTCCACTGCGCGCTATAAATCTTCGAAGGGTAGCAATATAGGCATCGGTGGTAAGGTCAAATACTAGCTCAATGTGCACAGCCTTTATTGCTAGTCACAAAAATGCCCTCAAATAAATAGAAGCAGACAACGGGGTTTTTGTAATTCGGACGGTACTTAATATGAAAATGCGTTTGGTATGCGCTTTAATTTGAGGTTGAAACTGGAAAATCTATTGATTATATTACCCAATAAGTTCGAATCAGAAAATGTCGACGCTAATGTGATACATCGCAATTCTTCTGTTACACAGGATTGATCTTTAGTATGTATTGGCCAGTCATTGCGGTTTGTCAGCCATTTTGGCCCATTCCACCATAAATCAAGACTTTGTAATTTTTCTGGATGAATACCCCTAGAAGCACAGTCAACTGGATTATCCTGGGTGTTGACGTGTCTCTAATTCGATCTCCTTAAGAACGTAGGTATTCTTCCCGTCCTGTTTCCAACGAATATGTTCCATTTGTTAGGGTGGGCCGATAACCAATTTAAAAAAATGTACTTTCCACTTTAATGTACTCCAAGCAAAGACGCTTGGAGGTATTTTAACTGGCAACTTTACTTCTTGCTCGTTGTTGTGGTAGTATTCTTAAAATGATCTTCACAGAACTGTTCTTCTTCTGATAAATGAAGGCTTCCTTCGTTAATGGTTTCTATTTCCCAAAACCTTACTTAAAGTTCTTCAAGATTATTTTCAGATGCATCGATATTTACTGCGATTGATAATTTGGAGTGTGTTGCCTTAGATCCACCTGCCACAACCCATCCTAATTCTGTTCGGTGCATGATGAACTCATTAATGATGGTTTTTCTTTCAGTGAGACGCTCGAAAAAGGTATCTGAACCGATTATTATATCAATTTCTCCTGCTTTATGAAAGTGTGGATCTGCTAGCTCATAATGATTAAATTGGTTGATGTCAATAAAGGATGATATGGGTGGTTGCTTTTCGGTTAAATTTTGATATACGAATGCTTCATCTTTGTTCCATGGTGTCCTTTGGTGTATCTATTGGTGGTGGCTCCAATACCCGATATGGCGAGCTTTGCATTTCTTCTCTCTAACATTAATCTTTGAGCGCAATTCTCCGAAATAAACGACCCTTGTGATCCTGAATCAAGCAGCAACCGGCACAGTTGTTTTCTGTTAAATGCGTCAGTTACATGTACAAGAGCTGTAGGTAATAATGTTATTCCATGTCTGGTATTTGAGGCTGATTAAATCGGTTTTGGTGCAGTAACTTGGTGTGAATTAAGCTCATTTGTCAATGTGGCATAATCGTGGACAAGATTATGGTGTTTCTTGTTGCATTCCTTACAACGAAACTTGGACTTCCAATTATAAACATTATGATTATTATTAAGGCAGTTAAATCATCTCGATACTTGGAAAGGGACAGATCAAGCTTTGACCTTCTGGAGTATATCAAGTATATAGGCACATGCTATTCGTAGCTATCAAAACGTTTGCCTCCCCTATAACGCTACCTCTTCATTTTGCGTCGTTATTTTGCGTTTTAGCAGCGCAGTTCATTTGGGAAAATGATAAATATACTCGACTAGTCCATGTTTGGGTTGTTTACAATCTGGTAAAGCCGCGTTTATGTGGCGAATTTAAATTCTAAACCCATTGAGTTAGTTCACTAAGTAGGCCACAAGTTAGTTTGTCTTTAAACTTCAACCGTCCCATGATCGGCTTAAAATTACAAAACCTTCGTGAAATGTCTAGATGACCTTTTAGGAATACCTCCTGAGTGTATTCCGAACTTATAATAATTTTTTTTCACACAGAGATGAGTGGAACCGGGTGAGGCCTCCAATCCAGCAGGATTATGTGGTATACAGACAAAATTGGAAAGTGATAGATATGATAACATGTCTTGACCATTTCTAAGTCATGCCAGACTATAGGTGATACTAAAATGTGATCCAAAGTGCTGGATGAAAGAGATTGATCTCATGGGTCATATTGCCTTCAGGTTTCACTTTAAAACAAAATTCGTTTGACAAGGATAGCACATATATGGATCGATACTTTCACTGGGGAGATATAAAATGTGATTAGACGCTGAAGGATGGTTGTCACTAATAAGTTCAAAACATATCACCTATTTGTAACAACCGATATTAAAAAGCAGCAGGAAATCATTTCAACACTAATGTGTTAGCAATCGAAACCGTATATAAAATTATCAATTGGTGTATGGAAAGTAGGCCACATCTCAAGAAATTTTTCATTTTAAAGTGGCTCAGTGGTTCCAGCTGACGGGTACGAATCCCAATAGAAGCAGGATAAAAAGGGATTTTCGCCATCCGATTGCAATCGGTGGTGTGAATGAACACACCCTGTGATCCATTTTTGAGATAAGAATCCATGGGATGACTCATCATCCTATTAGGATGGGCAATTGAGCCTAAATGATGGAGGACACAAAAAAAATTGGTGTGAACTGATATTTAGCCGCAAAGCACCGCGACATTTAATCCGAAAAACGTCAACAATCCCACACTGTTAGCATAAGGAAATGTAAGTTGTGAAGAAGCCAGTCTCAACTCAGGTTTACTGAATGCTGGTTCTATCGAGCAAAAGAGAATTAAATTTTTAGAATGTTTGAGAACTAAATTCGGTTAAATAAACTTTAGCACGAGCCAGTCTATCATCGGGCTTATTTACTCCAGCATGTTTCCGCATCCACACCAAACAAGCTGAGTGCGAATTCTATTACCGATATTTTGAAGGTCAAAGGAGGTCAGAGAACGGCTGATTCAGAATGATCTGTAAAAGATCTCAGAAGATAGACAGATAATCCCGGACGTTTGTCCTTTATAAATTCCGAGACATAAAAGGACATAAACAACAATGTTAAGCGCATCTTAGAGTCAGAGCTCATATTGGAGTTCAGATGATGTCCTATTATGTGGCGAGTGTGGCACATAATAGGACATCATCTGAATGGAAGAAACGGAACCAGGTAGTGTTACGAAGGAGGATAGTCTATACATATATAGAATCAGTTAAGAATAGCTATTCAGATTCTTCTTCATTGATCCATTTACATTTATCCCGGGGGTCTAATCACGGTATGTTCACCACCGATCGAGCTTTTCGGCAAATTTAACACTATGATCTCAGGGCAAATTACTTATTAGATTAAATCGGCTTATACGATGGATGTACCAGAACCTTATAGTCAAACCGTCTCACTTTGGTCGACCCAATGATGTATGTGTTCAATTATAATGACTATAGTCTGACAAAAGGTTGGAACAGTTCATAGTGATCTATTTATTTCCTTCCAACCAAACAAGCATATACCAATATTGCTCCCCGCCAGCCTATATATAGGTCGTATAAATGTGTTCATGGTTGGTTCGTCGATTTCAAACCAAATTCTCACATTCCATCACACCATATAATGGAACGTCAATCGACAGTTGTGAACATACATATAAAATCCAGACACAAAACTAAAATTGGAAATCGGAAAAATAATGAAGTAGCTAATTAGGGACGAAACTATTTTTGTCCACCAGCATCCATCCATCCATTTGTGTATGTACACAATGATTGAATTTTATTTTAATTTTTTTTTGGTCCAAACTCCTCGTCTTTCGTATCTACATCATTTTAATGAGCTCCAAATTCCTTTTGTATATAAACGAACCCTGTCTGTGTATGTGTGTGTGCTGTACACAGAATATTTAATAGGTTCGCGGTTTGATTGAATTCTATTTATTATAGCTTGGATCTTATAAGACAATTACCAATTTTTAATGATCGCGCCGCGCTTTTTGTTGCACTACACAATGTTGCATCGCAACATCTTATGGATTATAATCGAATTGAACACGATCTTCAAATTTCATGTCTTAATATTTTTGTTTTTTTTTTTGGTTTTGGCTACACATAATAATTATGTGTATATATGTACATACATTTCATTATATATGTACTGTAGATATAATAATCTGAACATTTTATTATACAAAGTAGAGTTTTGTTATTCAATAAAAAAAAAATTAAAAATTGTTGAATGAATTGAAAAGTAAATTTATTCAGTTTATTATCATCATAAGACGAAAATCCCAAAACCATTAACTTATATTTACTCAAGATTATATTCCTAACGATATCCAATTAAAGTGATTAAAATTCTTAATTTTTTTTTGTTGTTGATTTCTTACAGAAAATAATTGGAGAATTTATATTTACTCCTTTGGGGGATATTCCATTTTGGTTGTTGTTGTTGTTGTCGACTACTGTCGACTTCACAAATTGATACATTGTTGTGTTTGGATATATGATAAAATATCTATGTACAATGCAAATGAATTAATTTGTGGGCATGCGACGAATGGAGAAAGCTTCAGTCGACATCAAAACCATTGGTACATTAAAATATGGTCTGGTGGCAGGATCGGCTCGGTTTTGCTCGAGAACTCCCAATCACTCCAAACTAGCACTGCTCAATCAAGTCTTGTGTTCAAACAATATCGATGCACGTCTCAACTACACAGACGTTTCTCCATCAAACTCCATGGACTAGTCAATTGACCTCACAGTTGGGCGTGTAAATTAAATACGAGCACTAACACCACGATTAGTAGAAGTGTGGAATACTGAGAGAACGCATCTCCCTGATCAACAGTACAATGAAAGTATAAGCAATGATCATCCTAGAACGAATCTCATACCAACTTTGAAGCAATACATAAGAAACGAAGAAGCTGGTTGCAGCAACATTGTCGAACAATCCAACAAATGGAACTCACCACTATATCTAGAAGCGAAATCTGTAAAACAAACTCTGAAATAGGCATCCCAAGGAGAATAACCGAACTCATCCGACAAATGTACCGGGACGCTGGAAGTAAAGTTCAAAACAAAGGAAAGCATAGTGGCACAATACACGAGGAGTTTGACAAGGATGTGTACTATCGCCACTACTGTTCCTCATAGTATTGGATAATGGCATGTGCAAGCTAGACATCTCATCATCAAATGGAATTCAGTGGGATCCATTTAGAAAACTTAATGATCTCGCTTACGCAGATGATATATACAAGCAGCAAAAGCTAGAAAAGTTATCAGAAATAGCACAAGATGTCGGGCTCAAAATAAACATAAGAAAGATAAAGGCCCTGAGACTGGACACAAGCAAGTGTACACCGCTTCACGTCAACCAAGACACAATAGATGTCGAAAAATTCGTATACCTTGGCTGTACTGTATCAAGAACGGAAATGATCAACAAAGAGAGAAACACTTTCAAAATGCTACATAAAAATCAACACTGCTGTATGGCTGTGAACCGTGGAAACATACGCAGAAAATCACAAGAAGACTCCAAGTATTTGTGAATAAATGCCTTAAGCGATTGATCAAATGCTCCTGGCAAAATAAGATCACAAATGAAAAATTACTGCGACAAACAAACCAAGTGGACATTGAGAAGGAGATCAGGAACTGGAAATCGAGATGAATAGGACACACACTGAGAAAGACACCAAATAACATAACCAAGATGTCACTGGAACGGAATCCGCAAGGAAAAACGAAACTTGGAAGGACAGCATTGACTTGGAAAAGAACGGTGCTAACTGAAGCAAAACATCTTAGAAAAACATGGGGGGAGAAACTAAAGAGACCAGTCCCAAACAGAGTTCGATGGTTCAGTCTAGTAGACGCCCTATGCTCTTAAGAATGGAGATAAAGGAAAAAAAATGTAAACAATGCTTTCGTATAAAAAAAAACTAACGCGCCATCTCTTATCAAATTAAATTGTAAATAAAGCACCATCTGTTATAAAATCATTGAATTTGTGAAATAATTAACTGGTGTACAATTGTTTATCCTGAATGTCAAAATGTCACAATAATTGGTTTTAGATAAGATATTTTAATAATTTGATTCGGTTAAACATTACCTAAACTGTAAGACTTGCCAGTGCAGCTAAAAAATCTGGGTGGAGGTAGGCAATATCCCTCTTCAACTAATGTTAATGATCAAACCAAACGTCGGTAAATTTTTGACATTTTTTAAAACAGATGGCACTGCAAATAGTGTTGTCTTCGTTTTTTTACATATAAAATCCCAATTGTGATTGACCTTTAAGGTTATGGTGTGCTGAACAACCTATAAAAATGACGTTTTTGTTGCAGTCCTCTTTAATTTGGATTTCTCTGATCGGAATGAGTGAAGCCAAGAAAAGCCTGTGATTTGAATTGAAATATTAGTTTAAGGAGAGACTGAACGGACACTTAGATTGAAGTGTCCGGGAAAACATTAGTTCCGGCCAATGACAAAACTTCTCAACTCAAAAAGACTTTACAGCTATCAAAGAGACATAAAAAAACTTTAGAAATAATTGAGGGAAGGAGATAGATTCGCCATTTGAGATTGAAAACAGCACTTTTATTCGCCGTAGGTGTCCATAGCATTAGATAGTGAGACGCTGATCTTATGGTAAGTGTTTACGTGTTGCATCCAGTGGCAATCCAGAGTTTACAACAAACTTTACTGTTTACACCGGGCTTGTATCTTTGTACAGCAGAACCTTTATGGATCAGTGTTAGTTATAGCTCATTGTTTCGATTATTATTTCAATGTGATAATACGACCACAATATCGAAATCAAATCACAAAGGAGATCGGGCAGCTGACAAATTAAAAACACCGATCTTTTCAAATTAGTTCATATTTGTCAAATAAAGGAAATTCTATCAAAAATCTTCCTACCACTCACCAAACCCCTTATTTACTGGCCTCTTCTTATATGTCACATTGTCTTAAGATAGAATCATCAGACTTCGTCCGACAACAGTTAATAATTTTATAATATCATCGTTTTAATCTTTTTTGTTTGTTTTCACTGTGTCCCAGCTGGTGCTACCTTGTGACATAACAGCTACCTCGAGAACGTCTGCACATTGCATATAGCTTCATGCCATGAATTATGTACTTCGATAGATCATAGAATCACCGATAGGAAGTCATTAATCAGATGGTTCCTTTTGCATCTTGATTCTATCGCGGTTCGAGTTTGGAACCATCCATTCCAACTGTCGAAACTTCAAGCTTTTACTGAGCATTTGGTAGGGCTGATTTGGTTCTAGACCAAACATCTTACTGAAAGATTTCAATATATGATGCGCTGCCGGATTACAAAAAGTACTATTATGATTATTATAGATGGCTGGAAATCTAAGGTTCAGCACTTAAAGCCACAAAGTGCCCATGATGCAAATCTTGGATTCCATTGAAGCACACAAACACGGTCTGCATCACTAGCAAACTGAAGTAGTTTTCAGTTTGCTAGTGATGCAGACCGTGACAGTAGTAACCAAGACAGTCGATTAACAGGTGTATTCCTCGAATTGAACACTCGTTACTGATGTATAGTCAAAAGACGTACAGCTGTTAATGATGTATAGACTTTTTTATGGAAAGAGTGTTATCGTGGTCTGGTAGCTTCAACTCGAAAGTAAGAAAGTACTTCACTTACAACCGGTAATATTAACTGCCCACACCACCTTTTAATTTACAGTTGGTTCAGGTTTTTTAAAACACAAGTGAAAACCGGTTTTATCCACACTGTCAACAATTTCATTGCCTGCAATGTCACAGTTGATTGTTCAAAGAATTGAGGACAGATTTGCTATCTGAGGTTTTCAGACCGTACGATAGACGGTAAATACTAAAAACAGCATCCAGTTCAAGAGGAATCCCCACTGAAGAGTATACTAGCGATTGAGATAGCTAAAAAGTGTCCATGTTCCTGTGTCGTGCCCCAGATCATCAGCGAAACTTGGAGCTATGCATGAACCCACAAATGAGATGAAACCGCAACCTCCTGGAGGCATCCTTTTCCACTTTATAAGATGTTTAATGTACAAGGGCACATTCTCATTATAACATGTTGTCCATTGCATAGTTGGATTCGAGTACACTGGCCTCCTTGTACTTGGACGATCCTTTTCCTTGGGGGAAATCTGTCTTCTACAACAGCTGCTTTCCAACTCATTACCGCCTGTTATTTGATGTTTGACGTGATAATTCTTTTGTGGAATATGATCATCGAAACTATTCTATATCCTACGTACCACGATCGACCAACAGACACTCTTTTTGACTCCAGTATGGTCTATGATCAATTTTACGTGTTAACGGGAACAAACCTCAAACTCTCCACATACAGAAGTTGATTTCAGTCTTAACTAAAACTTGACCTTTACTGTTCCAGAAAGTGAACTGCAACCGTAAACGGAACTTGAAATGTGTGGTCTGTTTTCGCCACAGGATCATAAGATGTATAGGTATTCATAAGCGGTCAGCCAACGTCAAGATTGATGCTGTGTAGATCAGTAGATAATATACTAGACCCATTCAGTCAAAAATATCCAATTGAAAGGAATATGATTACATCAAAATAACAACGCCACTGGTTAAAATATCATGGCACTTGACATTTTAAATCACGGGTTACGCTTCCTTTCGGGGGATTTTGGAAGCTAACCGTAAAATTGTATGATTTGACCTTAAAATGTTAAAGTATATTCTGCATAGGCCAATACCAGTAATATCTGACCAATTCCAACTGAGAGTATTACCCTCAGATAAGTAAGCCAATCAATCACGGCAAATTATGTCTCGTCTAAGCCAACATGTAAATATATACTTAAAAAAGTTAAGCAATCTACAAGTGAGAATGGTCAGTAAGAAACGACGTCGGCCGAAAAGTTATGTTTATGAGATACAACTGGCACTGTTGTCCGAAGTCCGAACTTGAATCAAGATCATCTTATGGCGTTGATGCACAACATTGGATATTGACAAGTTAGTCCGTTTATCCCTTCGGTATTATTGTGCTTTTTTTATGTTTAGCTTTAATTGGGTGCAGGGCGGACTGTTAGGCTGTCCTAGCTCCTTGTAACTTTCTGAGCTCCTGCACCCAATGCGTGATCCTTCAAGTAAAAGTTGGAAGCTGCCTTAAACTTGTGCATTTTCTACTCCAATGGAAACTGAAAACAGGAAAACGAATTCTCCTAGATAATCTCTGGCAACATCTCTGCGGCGCTGATTGCTGTCTATATCTTTTGTAAGTCTAGAGTTTCCTATTATTCTGATAGCACGCCGCTGAACTTTATCCAGCAACTGGAGAGCAATGCCATATGCTCCGCCTCAACCCGGACAGCAATATTCTATACAAGGTCTAATAAAGGTTTTATATATCTGGAGAACCTGGTGCGATTTAAAAACCCGTCTGTATCTATTGAGGAATCCGAGTTTACGTGAAGCTAATTTGGCCAATGCTATAACTGCTATAACTGGGTCTCCATAAGGTATAAAATGAGTACCTCCTTGAATAGTTCGAGAATAGTTGACGAAGATGCAGAAAAACTATATACAATAACGAGGGGACGAATTTTCAGCATAAATATTTTCTCGGACGAAAGCACAAACAATCAA
Source organism: Tipula lateralis (assembly GCA_963932295.1). NCBI lineage: Eukaryota > Metazoa > Arthropoda > Insecta > Diptera > Tipulidae > Tipula > Tipula lateralis. The sequence goes on along the minus strand of OZ010736.1, from coordinate 157,175,778 downwards.
CAAAAGTTGTGCTTTATAAATTTTTAAAAATATCATTTTTGTTGTTGTTTGTCTAAAAATTAATTAATAATATTATATTGTAATAAAAGTTTAATTTAATATAAATTAATTCAATTATGCATGTGGCTGTTGTTGTTCTGCTTCGGTTGTATATATGCTTTACCACAAGGATGGTTGTTTGCTCTTTATTTTCTTGTTTGTGTGTGTGTGTGTATACTGTGCTTTGTACACTTTGTGAGTATAATAACGAGAAATGTCATTAATCAAAATGACATTTTGATTTTACATTTAATGATATTAAATTATATAAGGGCGAGGGGATGAATCTACCGACTCGCTCTTCCTATATATCGGTGCGATTCTTCTTGTTATATTGGTTGCGGGACAGGTTATAAAATTGTACACTTTAACTGTGCGTTTTATGGAATGTCTAAACTACTTTGTGGCTATATCTGATAATTTTTGTCATCTGGATCATTCAGATGATCTGGGATGGTGACAAGAATGGCGTGGTTCATACTATAAGGCCCTGGTTTTAATTTGCTAGTAAGTACAGGAATTTAAACAGAATTCTTCTATCATAAGCAGACCTAATATCCTTTCAGAATGTAAGTTCGTTAACAACACTCTAATTTCACCAAATCAGTTTGTTACAGAATCTTGGTGAAAGATCGAATCGTTATTTGGATAATACTCACTTTTGCACAATGGAAGGACGTGTGTGTGTGTGTCTGAATGGGACTAACTGCGTGAATTCTCTGCGTGAAAACGCATTGGGTGACAGCTGTGACGCAGGATCAATCAACCGACGATGGAATTAATGGTTTTTGTTAAGTAAGTAGAGTTGTTCGGTAGTCTCGATGTCATGAGTGACGTCGTTGAATAATCATTTGGATAATATCAAAAGCTCTACCTACATAAGTGCAAAGTAAACAAATCCAGGTGGACACTTCAACATTTCCACTCTTATTGTAACCATTCGTACTCTCTCTATTCCTCTCTCTCAATATCTCTCTCTCTCTCTATCTCTAGCCTTTTGCAGCGCTCAAGATAACTCGTACTTATTGCTCGTGTTTAATGAATGATGACCTTCCCATGTCGTCCAGGTTTTGAAAAAGTTGGAAAACTCCTAGTTGACCCATTTCCATGATTTGTATCTCTCTTTGGGTGGTAATTAAGTTTTGGAGGCTATCGGCTGGTTGCTTAATTTTTAGGGTCTAGGAAATAATGGAGCGATGCTTAAGTAGGCCGTGATTTGTATGAATCAATGGATTTCCATTTTTATCACTATGTTTGTGAGATTTCGTCACCTCACGGATTCTAAGAGGGAAATTCTCAAATTAGAGGATGGCTTTTTCTTAGCATCGCTTTATTTTGTACACAAATGCCGACAAACCTGAAATCAGAGAGTTGAGGAATCCATAAAATACAAACCGGCAATTGTATTGACTACACCTACTACAGTCAATTTGATTACTTTGTGGGCTTACAGGTGCGAGTCAATGGCAAAGACAACCGACTAGCTCCTATGAGTATTTAGATCTTCTATGAGAAAAGCTGTACTATAAGTAACCCCAAGTGAACTGTCCTCCCAAAGAGAGTGTAAGAATTAATTTATTCGTAGTGGAAAAACATCAAAATTGAGATCTTTCTGTATGAAAGTAGATAGCCTCACGGAATCTGCTGGATAGTTTTGTATGGAAACATGAAGATTTCTATCGAAAGTCTGTAAGGCTTTATGTTACTTATACGGCTTCAAACCAGGATGCATTAGCATTTAATGGATACTCATGCTTCCTAAAGGTGTTTCAAATTCAGAAAACACATTTTCTAAAGCTAACTGACCAGGTGGCGAGGTGGTTAAAGCTACGGCAGTTGGAGCGGGAGGTACCAGGTTCGAATGCTGATAGGGGCAAGATGCAAAGCGGATTTTTCACCACTTGATTATGATCTGTGGTGTGAATGAACACAACTATGACCCCCTGTTGGAGCGCAGAATCCATGGGCCGACCCATCTTCCATGTCAGTACTATAGGCTGGCATGGAGCTATGCAATGTGCAGATGGTAAGGTAAATCGGACCTATACCCGTACGTCCTCGATTTGGCTGCAAAGCGTAGGACGTAAATAAGCGAACCGCAAAAGAGATGGGAGTGCCTTGAGCCTCAAAACAGATTGCATAGGAATAAAATATAAAAAAAGCTAGCTGCTAGGATTCAGTAAGTAGTATCTGGATATAAGGTGGTGACAAATGGTAAATTTCAAAGGGATTTGAAATTATCGTAAGACCACCTAATACTTTTGGCTCTGGAATACATTCCAAAGTTCAGGATAAAAATCGAGTAGAGTTTATCGCAAAGGATCGAAAGCCTAAATATGGTCAGACCACAAGCTACTAACTTATAAGTCTATCCTGTTGTATACTCAAATGCTTAGAGCAATTGGTAGATAGACATTTTAGCGGTAGTGCATTGAAACAAAATTCAATTTATTCCAAACACTTCATGGTTCAATGAATGAACGGTTTGAACATATTCTAGATAATGAGGAGTTTAGCTTGAGAGCACTTTTGAACATTGAAGGTGCGTTTGAGAATACGCCCGTCAGTGAGCTCCGCAGCTGAGGCGGGAGACCTTGGACCCACACTTTTAAAGTGATTCAGTGCTATGTTGAAGTCTATGGGAATTATTGATACTGGCCTTAAGAGTGTCTCAAGGTGGATTTTTCCTCTTATATATGCTTTTGTGGTGTCTTATAGTCAACTCACTGTTACTCCAACTGGACGACTATGGATTTTACTGGGCCAGCCTTATGCATGATCCTGTCAAATTCAGAACAATTCCAAGTTCGAGCAGTACAGGGCAGGTGTGTTATCCCATGTTAATTCTACCGGTGTTCTGTGAGGAGTTCCTGCAAATAATTTTTCATACACTGCATGCACCATGTTGTCATGGTTATTGTTTCTGAAACGGTTTCAATCTCCCAAAACGGTTAATGACTATATGATTAAATGGTTGAGTAACGTGAAATGGGATGAACACTCTGGTGTAACTTTAGAAACTGATATAGATATGTAAGAAGGAATTAAGTAGGCCATAGATGAAAAGAAGAATAGTTACTGTTTTTGATTCTCAGAATGGAAAGCTAATATTAATCAATGGCAGTAGCGATGGGAATGTGTTAGCGAGAAAGATTAATGAATGTGTAAAATTAGGTCATCGCCAGGTTACCATCCAGTGCATACTCTCGCTGATATGAATAAGGATCGTATAACGAAATAAATCATTTAGTCGTTTGAACCAGACTGGTGTGTGTAGATTTGCAATATTTCTGAGGATAGGCTTATAAAATATGTATTAAGATGGAAAAGCGCAAATAGAAGCAACATAATTATTACTTCCATTATAGGCATAAAAAACCTCTTAAATTTTTTACTGAATAAATCAACGAGCGAACGGAATGACCAGCATGGAGCAGACGTAATATGGCCCCCTCTTGAGAAGCATGCAATTGTTGTTGCAAAGTGACACCAACAGCGCAATACACGTGGCACCCTCGTCACAAAATTTGGAACTAAAATTGTGTCTGTGATATATTGCTGAATTATTGGTTTGTAACTCAGCTAGATTTATTATGGAATTGTGGTTTGTAACTCAACTAAAATTATTTATTCAAGCTAAATAATACTTAATCAGTCCAAGGTTATGTATAGTGAGGTCATTACCAGAGGTTAGACCTACTTTGTGTGATCTTGAGCTACTTCACTTGGGTTCATGACCATGTCGTGTTTTGTTGTTATTGGTAAACGGCTTCTCTCTTAACTATGAGGTGTCACGTCTAATCAATCTGAGCTCGATGAGAAAATCTGTGGATATGGATTAGAACACTCTCATAAGACCTGATATCATCGCGGCGTTGAGAACCATATCATTATTTTACACCTAGATTTCAAATATTACGCCAACAAACTTTGGGCGGAAGAGAAAGATCTTATTTATTCTGGAAAAAACTACTATAATCTAGCACTAGTCAAAAAAATTCTTGACTAGAGCTAGATTAGAATTATCGATATTGGAAAAAATCTGTCACATAGATTATTATCACTCAATTGACGTTTATAGAATCATTCCTTCCAATTGCCATTATTTAATCTCACCCACTCCATAATCTCTCCCTGTCCATCAAAGGTTCACTATTCCACTGAAAGTACTTCTTTTCTTTGACCTGGATCTTTTGTCTAAACTCACTCTGTCATTTTGTCCACAGATTCACCTTAAACATATTTCGCAGCATATCAGCTCTTTCATTACCTCTAATTTGTAGGTGTAAACGTAATCATTGAAGAATAACCTTCTTCCCACAAAACTGAAGGAACTCAAACAGATTTTGTACATACATATAACCCCAGCCCCGTTTTATTAACTCGAATCCACTTGGGGAGTCAGAGAATTGAACTACTCTCTTCTTGCCTCCATTCATAGCCAAGTTGATTCATTATACAGATACGGCCATTTAGTCTCAACTCTTTACCTTTTTTCAACGAGGGAATGTAGATGGTTAAACCCACTCGATCCTGACTTACACTAGCATCTGTATACACCTCAACGTGTGCAAAATATTTCAGTCGCATCATACGAAACTCGCGCTTCACCGATAACTCATACACTATCGCATTTTGTGTCTTCAATATTTTCCTCAATGATTATGGAAATAATATCGTATACTTGCAGGTGCGATACCTTTTTTTTGTTGTCAGGCTCAATTGTCTCTTCAACATGCGCCTTAAGGCCAGATTTACGTGGATCCATCTGGAATGGAGGATGGCTAGGCACATAAATTCTAAAAACAACAGTATAGGTCACAAATGTGTTCATTCACTACACAGATCGTAATTAGATCACCATAGCATCCTGTTTCTATCGGGATTCAAGCTCAATACCTCTCGCTCCAACGGTAGTAGTAGTCTAACCACTGTGCCGTTTGGGCGGTTTATAAGAGTTCAACATCTAATTCACATATTGTGCTGCACTGCAACAATTTTAAACAGTATATAAAGCTGGGTTCGATAACCTGAAGAATATAAATAGCAATTGGATATAAAGAGACTCAATTGGAATGAGATGGGAAAACCACCAACCAATGATACCAATAAAGATAACATATTGATATCAGCAGTTTATAACAAGTGTCCCAATAAAATTTCCCTCATAATTTCGACAACGCAGTCATTTCGGGTTTTCGTATCGGTTTTTAATCCACAATAATTGATAATAAAATTTTCCCAGTATTGTTGTCTTTTATTTCTATTTATTTATTTTATATTATGTATTTGTCATTTGAAATTTTCAAATAAATTTTCTTTTTTTTCTGTTTTGTTGTTGTTGCTGTTTTTCCCAATTTTAATCTAAAAATTGAATTTAAAATAAAATCTGTATCCGCATATATTGTATCTACATATCTATATAGTGTATAGATGTCGAGAAATAAAATTTTTAGTTAGTAGGTTGCAACCGTATGTGTATACATACCCACAACAACAACAGTTGAATGTGGAAAAGCATTTCCACATGCGGATCCATATAATACGAGAATTGTGTATACGTATGCGAACGAACGAACGAAATACACAAAAAGGCATATTAGATTTTCGAGATGAGACCGCTAAACTTGAAAAGGGCGTTCCGTTCAAATTTTATACAATTTTCTAGGATTTTCAATTTAAATTATTTTTTTTAGTCAATTTTCCGTTCTTTATTTAGATATACACACACATAATAATGTCATACATGTATATGGAATCGGAATGAATTGTCTCATGCATGTAAAGGGTTTTCCAATAAGTGGTCTCGTGTTAAATAGCCTGCTATTTGGGCACCACCCAATACGCCATTTTTAAAAATGGTACGATACACGCATTGAAATTGTTAAAATTCACTCAAAACACTAAATGGTGAAAAGTTTCACCATTCGCAAAACGAAGCGCTGTTTGGTTGTCGTGAAGCACCTTTTCGGCCAGCAATAGTGAAACTGGTGGAAAAATTTGAGCTGTTGGGATGAGTGATGTGAATAATCGAAACCGTGTGCATCTCTCAAGAACAACTGAAAATATAACTGCTGTAGCCCGTTGTGTTGAAGAAAACCTAGGTTTGTCGATTCCTCGTCGATCTTTGGAATTAGACATTTCACAAACGATATTACACCGTATTTTGGATAAAGACTTAGTGCTTAAGGCTAATATAAATAAGGTTAGTGACATACCTTCCTTTTTAGCTGGAACTCTATAAGGTTCCGCACTTAATGTCACAAAGGGCATATGAGGCAAACCTCATTATTTCATTAAAGTGTACAGGAGCGCTATACGACCTTAGCAACCTGGGCAGGGAAGACAGTATAGATTTAGTCTTAGAGTTGAACCCAAGGGGTCTTTTATGGTCGAAAGCCGGAAAACTGCTTATGAAGTTTAAGCTATCATTAACATCTTTAAGACATTCGTCGCATACGGTGTCACTGGCAAATCCCATATGATGAAGATGACATTTGAAACGGCCATGGCCAGTAAGTAAAGAAACCAATATTCTCAGGTTGTCCTTTTTCAATAAAGGAACCACGTCAGCTTTAGTTTCGACAGGGCAACGGTTTTAATTGTTTTTTCACTATGTAAAGACATAAAGGAGCAGGTGGTTCATGGCCTACGAAAACCAAGCGAGAAACAGATTAAGCCAAACTGTCACAATGGGCAGACACCCACATGGCCATTACCTTATTGTTAGAACCAAGGAGGTTTAACAATTTCGTACAACTTCCTATCAGCTTAGAGGTAGTTCGGGGATTAATTAGTGAGTTAAGGACATGCGGACACCAATCAATAACCATATCGATTTCTGGCATAGCTTTTCATTAAAAATTGATCTATGACTTGAAGTAGTGCTGATAACATTCCATGGCCCGAACAAGTTGAACCTTAGATGAAGGTTTGTAACTAAGGAAGAGATAGAGTAATATCTATCGCTAGGAGCGCAGTAAAAGACATGGCTCCAGTCACAACCCTAAAAGCGATATTTTGCAAATAGTTGAGTTTACAGGACGTCCAGTTCATTATATTGTTGCAAGCAATTATAAGATGCCAGATCGCTCTCTACACCGTAGAACTATCTTCGTCGACAATGACCTCTTCGCTTACAAAAAGACGGCTCCCTCTTTAAAGAATGCTGTATTATTTGGTTCGGATCAGCAGAACGTGACGGAGCCAGCGTACTCTTTGATCTCATTATTAGAAATTCGCATTAAATTCCTAATCTCGTGATTAAAAAGAACTCGGTATATTCGCCATCAACGTTTCGTTTGGGGCCATATATCACACGCATGTTTCTGTTTCGAATGCCAGTGGAAAGACGAACCTTGATATCCTCTCACACACTATTATCGTGAGTGAGAGATTCAATATACTTGAATCTCTCCAATCCTTCGTCTTTCTCTTCAAACATTTTTGTTTAAATATTAAGGTGAAACCTCTCATTGGAAAACTCTTTACATACATATCTTCGCATATACATGGCTGTGAATTAATCCGGAAAATTTGGAATAGATTTAAATTGATTTTTCTGATTATTGTGACTATACATGGGATGTGTCACACACAATCACAAATAGATTTTTTTTTTAATTAAATTGACACACAAAAAGCTAATTGCATCCCAAAAAGCTAATGCACTATATATACAGGTAGATTTTCTCTTGTGAAATGAAAATACCGACACACAAATTTGTTATAGTGCTAACGAGCGGTTTTGTTCAACGGACTATTAATTATATCGTTTCATATACAGAATCTCATTCTGTTCGTTTCTGATCGTAGAACAATAAGCATATATGTGTACATGCTCGTTTATGTGTGTATCCTTATATTCAGGATGCATATATGTCCTAATCCTAATGAATAAATAAAACTATTTTCCAAAAAATTTTCCAATAAAACAAATTTTCCATAACTCGATATACTCGTACAGCATCTATCCAACCATCTCGTTTGTGGGCAAACAAAAATTTTGTCTTGTGTACACTAGACGTACTTACGTAGGTCGAACTTAATTCGAGGTATCTAATTAACAAGAATTTTTGATTATTTGTTTGAAACAGTACCAACCATATATTTAGATAGGACATATGCAAATAACTCATAAACATTTTATGTTTATTCTCTAAATTGATGATGTACCTGTATATAAGATGGTATATGAACGAATCCGAAATGACATTTTTGTATCAACTATGTATATGGAACAGAATCGGTATTCTTAGTATAGAATATTGATTATTTGCTCAGACGATTTTGTATAGAAAGCTCAATCTCTATCTATCAAAAACTTTTCTCCTTGGACAGCACGATGGACAGCAAAGATAAACAGTAAGTAATGTGACGAGTGACTCATCATAACGTACAACTTCTCTACGACAAATTTCTACAAACAAGTGGAAGTTGTAATGTGTGGGCCATTTATCGTTTCAAATTGGGACCACCGGTTATTTCGAATCTGGCAATACTTATTAGAAATTTATTTCCAAAACAAAAACAATTGAATGGAAATATCGAGCAAAATTTAATCACAAACAGTGAGCGGACGGCACAATCGTTAAGGTCAATGGAGACACCTATCGCACCATGATAACCGATTTTTTTGCGCCCGCTCTTCATGGTATTGGTGTGAACTAGGTTGGTGCAACTTGCCACACGTCTCATGCCACAATCGATTTATTGCGTCAAACGTTTGATGGCCGCCGGATGTAACTTAATGGTTAAGAGAGTTTCGCATCACGTCGCGGTCTCGAGTTCGATTCCCGCCGTTGACCAAAAATTAACATGCAACCGAATGACATAAAAACGCGTTTGTGTGTAAAAACATTCGCTGGGCTGACAACCTTATGGTTCATAAGGTCTCAGTTGAGACGCGGTAAGGACCGTTTACGGCCTCTTTAGATTATTATTGATGGCCGTTTCATTCACCGAAATGGTGATGTCAATTGGCCGGCAAGATGCTGCGATATAACGCCATTGGACTATTTTAACTCGAAAAAATGCTCAAAAATTGGTCCAATCGAATGAAGTACTGTGAGGGCAGTCGCGGCAACCACATAAATGAAAACAAAAAAAAGTAATTTGGCAAAATTTCAAACCGGTTTTGTTTTATTCCATTATTAAATTTAAACATATAAATGTCCCAACCTTTATATGAGGAGACGGAAAAACTACTTCTGGAGGTAGAACGGAGAGCAGCACCAGGTCAATTCTGAGGAAGGAAAACAACAAGCAAAAGAGAAACGATAATATAATGAATATTAGATCATAAATGATTTTATAGATGAAGGCAAAGATCTTGCGAATGAACAGTCTGAACCCTGTGAATGAAATAGACTCCTTTAGGTTGTGTTTCCGGAAACTTTCTGAAATCCGAAATATTAAATCCAAAACTGTTTATAGAAGGATGCCAATAAGGATCGAGAGGTGTTATTGTATCATCAAGCTTAAATTCCCAGTATTCCGTAAATTAGTTGGTACGGCCGTTCGCAGAGCATGGAATAGTAAAAAAACAAAGAAATGAATTTTAAATATCAATGAAACGAGCTTGATTGGATAGAAAGTTTTATGGCATTAATGTTTAAATATGCGTTTGGCCAAAAAAGCGCCACCGCTGCCGCGTACAAGGTTCAATCTGGAACACCAATTTGCGGTCGTATTTCACCAATAACTCTTCGAATGTTGATTTCCAGGTATTCATTCAATTGGCTCTGGTTTATCGATGTAGACAAGTGACTTTACACAACCCCAAAGAAAATTATCCAATGGGGTTAAACTACACGATCTTAGTGGCCAAATAATTAGACCATTTCGCGAAATTATTCTTTCATCAAAAGTTTCTTTGAGTAAATCATTTGTAGCGCGTACTGCATGGCATACGGCCCCGTCCTGTTGGAACCACATGTCACGAAAATAAAAGCCAGCTAATCGAGGTACGAAAAATTTTCTAATCATGTCCCTATACCGCTCACCATTGACAGTAACATTCTGACCATCATTGTTTTTGAAGACATATGGACCAATGGCTCCAACATCCCATAAAGCGCACCTAACATTAATTTTCTGTGGATGTAATAGTGTTTCGACAAAAGCTGGTGAATGATCCCCACTCCAAATGCGACTATTCTGCTAGTTGAAGAACACAACCCTAGTTGCTGAGGACGGCGACGAAATTCAGCGGCTACAGCTTCTTCAGTCCACACTATTCGGCGTCTCACGGGATGCACATTATCATTAAGAATAAACGTGGGCAGAAAACAATCTAATGTTATTCCTTAAGAACCGCTCTGAAGAACAATCATGTACGCCATAAAATGGACGAAGTGCACGATAAGTTTGACGAACAGAACAAAACGCAACTATCAGCTGTTAAATGGGTAGTCAAATAAAGCAGTGCTGCCAACTCAAAGTTCCAGATTTCGGATTGCCAACAAAGAAGCTAGTAACATCGATTTCTTTACCGATTGGATATCTATGGCGGCTTCGTTTTTCGCTAATTGTCGCAAGGTCTACACTGCTAAGTAGGTTCTCGCTGCAATAGTGTTATAAGTGACAGTTGTAAATTTTTATTCTTACAGATTCTATCCAGGAGCCTTTCTCCATAAAATCCTTCTGATCATGATTTGACGAAACATTTTTTTCTAAATCTGCTATCTTTTCAGTTCCATCGTGAAAGTATGCCAAGAAAGTCCTGTTGGACCATTTAGCATTACTTCATTTAACGATGTTCTTGTGGATGTTTTTGCTGACCTTTCAGTTTTTGAAGACAGCATGGTGAGGAAGATAGTTATTAGTGCGGATCATTTTTATGTATGCTTTCAGTTTTCTTCATTTGTCCTAAAGCTTCGTATACGAATACTATGAATTGTTCATACCAAGAACCCTGAATTGGCGTTAGAAATTCACGGTTCTTAGTGAGACATTTTACGATTTGGAGTAGTCGAGCGATGGCTGATTTTCTTAACTGCCCGAGTGGGCTTTTTTCGTTGGTTATCAATCTCTGTCGTGGTTATAACCATAGGCTGATTTTGTCTGTCGCTTAAGTGAACCTTTTATTATATTCGGTATTATAATTTAACCGTAATAATCTACCCAAATAATATGTCACCGTTGGACCGGGTTTAGAACGTTGGTCCACTTTTTTCTTTTAACTTCAAGATCAAAGTAAAGTACTTTGATCTGAAACTTAGAAGAAGACTGCGGAGCAATAGTTAGCAGTGCGGCTTCTGTTCGATCCATTCCAGCCATTATAGTTATGGATGTGTCTTGGAAGCCTGGATCAATTATAATACGAACCAAATGTCTCCAAATTTGTCAGTTTACAGTTAACCAGAGTACGTCTAACAAGTCATTTACGTGACTAATAGATTCCTATTCTGTTATGGAAGGAAACTCCAACCTGACTATATTGCAAGAACTGGAATGCAGCTCATAGTTCGGCAAGCTACTGTTTTCGCGCATTTACTCTATAATTCTACACGAGAGATTATATGCTGATTAATCATAGTGACTCCTGAGGATCTCTCCTCAAATTACACCTCGTCTCAATTTTACGAACCATTAAAAGGTATTGGTGTACATTCTAGGTGGTCAGCCCAACGAATGCTTCCACATACACAATCGCATTTTATATCATCCGGAGCATGTTAACCATTAATTTATAAACAGTGACCTTGGAAAAATAATAGAGAGTGCAAAAAGTGTGTTGAAATTTCTGAGTCAACTCAATAGAATATAATCGGACAGCGTAGTTAAGCTCTTGCGAGGTTAAGCTCTGGTTTAGTGACATAAATTTTTATTGCATATTTCTAAGACTTTTTTTCAATAAAGGCCTACTGACAAACGCTATGTGAATCGATCAAAAAAAGCGATAAACTCATTTGACCCATAAACCCTTTCAGGGTTAAGAAATAGTTTTTTTGGCCAAGAGTTCTGCCAAAACAAAGTGATCTAAAGACCATTGATCTCGTTGGCTGCGTGCTGACTACATCAGATGAACCGCTTATAGGAATTTATTTAATGCATCGCTTATTATGGTTCTCGTGATTCTGATTCCTTTCAAAACCTGAAGGTCATTTCAAGGTGATAAAATGATATTCATCACTTGAATGAAAGTATCAAAACACTGTCCACACACTTATCTAGTGACAAAGCTTCGTGAAAAATAAAAGGGAACGGTGTTGAATAATGCTAGCAATTGTAAATGAATCGAACAGTCGTTGAATCAACGCAGAAACGTTTAACATGACGCCTAAAGCCGAATTGTAGATTGTATAGCTAGTCAAGTATCATGGAAGCGGGTATAGTCCCGACATGTTCGAAACTAAAATGAGTGATATTTCCTCTAGTGTTGAGTGAAGCTTAAAATTATCGGTGAAAAACTATTGCCCATATGCCATGAAATATTTGGACGAAACATTTGTACTCCAATTGTGTTCCTTGATCAGTCGTTATATCAAGTAGAACGCCGAATCATGATAAGTTGGAAATGTTCAATCTGAACATATTGGTCATGCAAAAAGCTTCGGGCCTTCGGTTTAAATAAACAACACACGTAAGTAAATAAGAATATTCATTGGGCGGTATAGGTGATCCTACGATGTCCAATTTGATATATTTTCTGATCAACCTATAATGGGATTTTATATGGCTCTGTGGCTCAGTCATCAATATATGAGCTGTACGGATACCTGTAGGATAAGAAATGTTATGTAAAATGTTCAATATCGTTTTATTTCGTAACCAGGTTATTAGTTTGCTTTTTCTGCTTCAATGATTGTGTCTTAATCGTAGTCATTCTCTACTGTGGCTATTTTGGTTGTGAGGAAAAGCTGAATATTCGTAGAAAATAGACTTATGTAATCCAAGGGGAGTGGTTTGGATTGCGTTCAATTTTAGACTGAGTTGCTCTTGTCTGTTGGTCGGTGTAATATTTGAATAGTCCCCAACGCTCGTTGTTGTACTGCGAACCCGTTGACCATTTTCCATTCCCTAGTTGTCTCGTTCAATTTTGCATCGTTTTGCGGATCTACTACATATTTATTTGGGCCAAGCCTTTTGAGTGCGAGAGAATTGGTAAAAACGTTTCAGTAAGTTTTGGAATAAATCGATGGTAATACTTTACGATGCCAACGAATTGATTGTTGTTGGGACCTGAGAGTTCCGCAATTTTAATAATTTCTGATTAATGTTGAAAATCACTTCTGGCTCAGGAAATCAGTTGAATATGAACTTTCCAAAGGGAGAATGTGTTGGTCTATGTTTTTCGATGCCACATATGATTGTCGTCAATATATATGAATACGATTTATATAACGCAAGACTTCGTAACCCAAATGACGTTCGTGTGTATTCTAAGGTGCCATGAATGGTGTTTACTCCACCATTATCTTTCTTGACCATATGAACCCGACAAGAACAGAAGATTTCGATGGTTGGTAAAATTTTAATTCCACCATGTGCTGGAACTCCCTCAATGACAATATTTTGCACCACTGAATGGCGGATTGAAAAATTATAATTAGGCTCTGCTCTTAGAGAAGCATATACTTCCTCAGTAGAGTGCCAATGCTGTTGGCATTATCTATGTTGCCAAATTTACTTAATCATTTTGCGCCGATGATTGGACGATTTACTGATACAAGTACTAATGCATATATGAGCAAAAGATCGAGTTAGTCCGTTGTCGAATTGCAATTGGCGGCGGATCGTACTAAAAGAGTTGTAAGAACATCGTTTTCAGCATTTTCTTGCGTTGCGCGGAGCAGTTTAGCCTAGAGCCGTGATATAACTCTGGCGGGTTTTATTCTTGGTAGGTGGAACGTACTGGTCGTGTTAGTTGTGTGTCTCGAGAGCCACTTGCTCAGACTTTGATGGGATTGTTATTCTATTGAACTCTGGCCTTTTCCTTGTTCAGAACTTACACACTCAAGCGAATGGAAGTACTACAACATATATAAAGGTTAAATTTTCCACAGAAAGAACATCTTGAGCAGGTTTGAAGGTTGATTCGCGAGGACGGAAATTTTTACCCTAGCTATTTGTATTAATGCTGTGAAGTTAGAAGCTTATAGGTTATTGCTCAAAAAGTTGGCTTGACACATGTCATTTTTGTATTTAATTCAATTTCGATTTGCGCTTGGACTGTTGTGACCAAACATTTCTATATAGAAAATATTCTATATAGAATGACGCCTACACTATTCGACGGAATGGAGAAAGATCCATCACTGCAGGTGAACGTTATCATTGACATTTCGGTAAGTTTTGCGAATAAATTTTAATTTTTGAAATTTTTATTTATATGAATATTTCTTTCAGTTACCTCGCCAGTGGTGAAAATATGGTATCAATTGGGCGGGTCGGCTTTCCTTTGGGTAAAAATACAACGTCCATTATAATACGAGATACTTGCCAGCACTTGTAACTGTTTTTATCGTGCCTAACGAATCATTATGGAAGAAAATCAACGATGATTTTGATAACCAGTGGTTCTATCTACCGCAACTACAAGCATAGCCGACGAATACGCGACGAAAATCATAAATTTATTATAGTTGATATTGGGGCACCGGATCATGTTGGTGACAGCAACATATTTCGAAGAAGCAATTTTGGTAGATCAATAATATGCTGTGGGACTGAGCTGAGTTTACCTCCGCCACAAAAAATTCGGAACAGTGAAACAACGGAATATCCATAAGTTTTTATTGGGGATGAGGCATTTCCGTTGCTGCCAAATTTGATGCGACCTTATCCTGGCCGAAACACTGGTGTGCTGCCACCCGAAAAACAGGTGTACAATTATCAACTGTCTCGAGCCCGGAGAGTAATTGAAAATTTGTTTGCAAGTAGATGGGGAATATACCGGCGCCCCATTGAATTTAGCAAAATCACGGTTCTAGCAATAATAGAAGCTACCGTTGTTCTTCACAATTGGCTACGTGAGAAGAAGCTTAAAGAATACGGCAGTCCCGATTTACTCGATAGCTATAACGCTCAAGGAATTCAATTTCAATTAAATTAATAAATCTTGTCTGCTTCTCTTAGGTCCATTTATAAAAGTTTGCTCCAGCTCGCTTCGTTGTTGGTGCCTCCATCACAGGTGCAATCATGGCTGGTGTGGCTCTGTGGTAGATTTACTTTAAAAGAGGAGATTACGTCTGAACATTCAAAATCATCCATGATCTTCTCTGCCATTTCGTCATACAAATTTTGCAAGAATGTATTTTTACCAATTTCATTTGAGGTACCTATTTGGTTTGAGTAGCTGCTTGAACAAACAAAACTTTCAAATAATCTAAGACCCTGATGAGCCATAAATGTTTTACATTGGATGGCCCAGCGCCGGCACTGCCACTTTTCGGTATTTTGCCACTTTCAATTTTTACTAGGGGTTGGGGTGCGCTTTAATAGGGTAGGAGTTGATCGTCTACAGCCATGATTTTGTGGTCTATATTCCAACTTTGCAACTATGTAGAGACCACCAAATGTGTCTAGTATACCTCCACGTGGTAACTCCCGGGCAACGTTAAAAAAAACGGCTAAATACTATAGATGCGAGTGGATTACACTATAAATATACGATATGCAATGAGTAAAACAGAAGGAAATAATACCCTAGGTGGTACACCAATGGAAACATTGGGAAATCCACTCTCCGATGAGACTGGCTCTAAGGATTCTGGGGAGGGCCAATCCTTGCATACACAAAACAACAAGAATATGGAAATAATAAGCAGACCGTTCGAAAGACGAGGAAGGGTTACTAGGTCTCCTCAAAAAACTTTTAATTTCGCATTTGAAAATACTAATATGGAACATTTCCAAAATAATATGGGTGCAGCAGCTGCACCCCAACAAGCAGGTATAACAACCACACATAATAATACTGAAACACCTTGTCTTAAACGTTTTGACACAGAACAAGAGCAAATGTTATACAACCAATGGCAAAAAGTAACAGAAGAGAAAAATCAGCAAAGCATTATTATTCTCAATTTACAACAACAAATTAACGAACTTAAAAAAGAAATGCCATTAATGAAGCAGAATCAGAATATCATATCTAATGTCGAATATGGTAAATGTCAAACCGAATCATCAATGATACAGAACCAAGACACTAATTCTAAAACCAATAAAAAAGTTGAATATCAAACTGATGAGGAAGACTTAGCTAAAGTAACCGAATAGATTCGTGCTAAGTCTAGAAAAAATAAAAAGAGAAGGTTAAATAATACACCGTCACCACCACAAAAACCACAAACATTGGATCAAAACACTCCTCCTCAAAAGGTTGAGACAAATGTGAAAAAAGATAAAAAAAATACCTCCCCCACCACCTATTATAGTAGATGATGTTAAAAACTATCACGCGTTCTACGATATAATTAAGGCGAGTGTTCCAGAAGAATCATTCATCACAAAATTGATGAGTCAAAATAAGCATCAATGTATGAGATGCATATAAAAACGTAGTGAAAACTCTGACCGAAGGCGCATTTATCTTTCACACGTATGAAAATAAACAAGAAAGACCCATCAGAGTCATGGTAAGGAACTTACATCATACATGTAACCCAGAACGAGTTAAAGAGGAATTATCATCAAAACAATTTAAAATAATCAGTGTAATGAACAAAATTAGCTGGAGAAATAAAAAGAAGCTAGACATGTTCGTACTAACATTCAGCAGTGACGAAAATATAACTAAAACTTATAAGATCACTAGTTTATTGGGCTGCAAAGTGGAAATTCAACCACTTAGAAAGTCTAACCTAATTCCGCAGTGCAAAAGATGTCAAGCATATTGACACACGCAAAAATATTGTGGCAAACTTCCAAGGTGTGTTAAATGTGCTGGACACCATCTAACTGGTGAATGCGACAATCCGCAAGTTAATTTAAAGTGTGTACACTGTGGTCAAGGTCATCCTGCTAATTATTGAGGATGTATTGTTCCAAAGGAAATGCAGAAAATTAAAAATCAAAGCTCAAATGTATGGTCTGACAAATCGGTATGAGAAGTAGACAGAACAGAATAACGGGCAACCTTTTAGCCGCCAATTAAGAACTGAAGGTGTTACATATGCCGAAGCAACTAGAAGTGCAGTCAATAAACCCCAGCAAAAATTGATAGATGTTGACATCAGTCAAACATTACAAGATATTCTCATAAAATTAACTAAATTTGATGAGAGGCTACAAAAATTGGAAGAAAAAGCATTGTGAGCTAAACCCAAATTAATACAGAAATGAACAGCACAATGAAAATCATGTCATGGAATGCTAATGGTTTGCTCCGACATCAGCACGAGCTACAAGCAGTCCTCGATATTGAGAATATAGATGTGTGTCTTATTTTGGAAACACATTTGACTAAACAATCCTTCATTACATTTAAAGGTTATTGTGTTTATCATGCTATTCATCCAGATAATTCAGCAAGAGGAGAAAGCGCAGTCATCATTAAAAAAAATATCCAACATTTTGAAGAAGCAAAGTATGAAAAAGAAGAAATTCAGGCCACAGTTGTTTATATAAAAACTAACAACGTTCCTATTGTTGTGGCAGGATTGTACTGTCCACCAAGACATTCTATTAAAAATAAACAATATTCAGAGTTTTTCAAACGGCTCGGAAAAGGTTCATCATAGGCGGTGACTTCAATGCGAAGAATACTCACATGCGTTCTAGATTGACAACAACTAAAGGAAAAGAATTACTAATCGCTATTAAAGAAAATGAATGTGAATCCATTTCAACAGGAAAACCAACATATTGGCCAACTGACCCAGGAAAAATACCTGACCTACTCGATTTTTTTATAACCAAAAATATTTCTAATAATTTTATGAAAGTCGAAGAGAGCCAAGATAGAGCTCAGACCATTCTCCAATAGTTTTAACTCTAAGCGAGTATATCATCCAAAAAGGGAATAATTCAGCATTAACTAACAAATACACGGACTGGAAAAGTTTCAAAGTACACCTCGAACAAAGAATACTTTTGAAAGTTCCTTTAAAAACTATAGCCCAACTGGACAAAGAAGTAGAATAGGATATTCAGCAATCAGCATGGAAAAGTACTCCAGAAATCAAATCAAGGTTATAAGGAATATATTTCAACCTCATGAATGTCAATTGCGAGAAACATTTGATGAAAACATAATTCAAATACACGATGATGTTACACCTACGTCGTCCAAAGAAGTAGCAAACGAAATTAAAAACAATTTAAACTTAAAGAAAGCACCCGGGTTTGATTTGATTACCGGAGAAATAATAAAACAGATACCGAGAAAAGCTACGGTGAAGTTAACTTATATTATAAATGCTTCATTCAGATTAAAATATGTGCCAAAACTTTGGAAAGTAGATGAGGTTATCATGATTCCTAAACCAGGAAAACATCTAATAACATCATATATGCCTATATCGTTGCTGCCGATAATGTCTAAGCTCTTTGAAAAGTTACTTTTAAAAAGACTCAAACTAATAATTGAAAGAAATAACCTAATTCCGAATCACCAATTTGGTTTTCGCAGTGAGCACTCAACTATTGACCAAGTCCATAGAATATTATTGAGAAGACATTAGAAGAGAGAAAAGTTTGTTCTGCAGTATTCCTTGATGTAGCACAGGCCTTTGACAAGGTTTGGCATGAAGATTTAATCTACAAGCTCAAACTAATCCTACCTAAACAGTACAGCATAGTACTGGAATCATATATAACAGAAAGATATATCAGACTTAAGCAAGAAGATGTATACTCTGAGTTAAAAGAAATAAAAGCAGGAGTTCCACAAGGAAGTATACATGGGCCACTTCTGTATTTATTATACACCCGAGATGTTCCAATCCCACACAACAATACGATTGCCACTTTCGCCGATGACACAGCCATCATGGCAGTAGGTGACAACAACTCACATACAACAGAGAAATTGCAAGCCGCCATAGATCAAGTATTGAACTGGACAAAAAAATAGCGCATAAAATTAAATGAAACTAAATCTGTCCACGTCGATTTTACGAACAAGAGATTAGTATACAAACCAGTATATTTAAACAACCAAGAAATACCGCATGCAAACACTGCTAAATATCTTGGTATGACATTAGACGTTAAGCTTCGCTGGAAGGCTCATGTAAAAAAGAAAAGAAATGAGAGGGGTTTAAAATACAATAAAATGTATTGGTTACTGGGGAGAAATTCTCATCTATCAATCCCTAATAAGGTTCTGCTATATAAGCAAATATTGAAACCTGTTTGAACTTACGGTATACAGCTGTGGGGCTGTACTAAGCAGATCAACATAGATATTATCCAACGGTTCCAAAACCAGGTGTTAAGAAACATCGTGAATGCACCATGGTTTGTCAGAAATATATAGACATACACAAAGATTTGGGCATAGACCCCATCAAAACTGAAATTATGAAATTTGCTAGAAGTCACGAACAACGACTGCTGCATCATGTCAACATAGAGGCTATCCAGCTACTGGATAATAAAGATTTATTAAGAAGGCTAAAAAAAGTAAAGCCTTTTGAGTTAGTGTAAAATCGATTAACATAAATGTATCTAGCGCACAACAAAAGCGCGATTAAATAACAAATATCATGTAATAAGGAGTACATCGATGGATGAACCCTTAAATTTCAGTAAAATGTAATAGTTTAAGTTTGAATAAAATTGCTTATTAGTCTAAGACTAGATTGTAATTAAAAAGAAATAATAAAGAAAAATTATTTAAAAAAAAAAAAAAAAATTTTACTAATTTTCATCCATACTTTTTGGCTTAAGCAGCCATTTTTGAAGTCAGTGGTTTTAATTTGTTCAATCAGTTTGAAATCTGATTCACGATCAATTATCTAAAAACAAACAAATATAGTTTCAACTATAATTTATTCTTAATTAAGGAATATAACATATTTATAATTACGGCAAAATTTCAAATAAATAAAATAAAAATAAAATTTAAATAAAATGAACCGCCGATGACGTAAAATAAAATAACCGCCAAGAAATAGATGTAGCTGACAAATTTATAATGAGCATAATAGTTACTTAATTAATTTTTTTTCTCATAAATAATTGGCATGCTTGTCGAATATTTTGCTCAAAGATAACTATTGCTAAAGGTTGATTTGCGAGGACGGAAACTTTTACCCTAACTATTTTGACCTAACCAAAACCAATTAAAATAATTATAGAGTAAAATAAAACTCCCCTTTTTAGCCGTGGGTGAGTAAAAAAATAATTATCTTTGAGCAAAATATCCGACAAGCATGCCAATTATTTATGAAAAAATAGATTAAATTAAGCAACAACTGTGCCCATTATAATTTTGATAGCTATATGTTTTGGCGGTTATTTCATTTTACGTCATTGGCGGTTCAGTTTATTTTTGTGTGTAGCGCTGTCATTTATTAGAAAATTTTGACGTAAGTATAATCAAAGCCCTCTTGGTATAATTTATTCAAAATAATGTTATATTCTTAATAAAGTGAATAAATTTAATTGATTGAAACACGGAAAAATGTCAATCAAAATAAAATAATCGCACAAAATCACAATATTTGTATAAAGAAATAAATATTTGGTCACAACAGTCCAATCGCAAATCGAAATCCAATTAAATAAAAAAATGACAAGTGTCAAGCCAACTATAGACCAATTTTTGAGCAATAATCTATTAGTTTCTAACTTCACACCATTAATACAAATAGTAGTCGCGAATCAACCTTTAACTCAACCAAGGCTAAAAAGAGGAGGTTCCTTTTGTTGTATAATTATTTTAATTGGTTTAGGTTAGGTCAAAATAGCTAGGTCCGTCCTCGCGAATCAACCTTGATTGCCATTAGTGCTGCAGATATCCAGCAAATCGTTTACATTAGAAATCCAATCGAGATTCTAATGTTCCTCCACCGCAAATTCCCTTAAATATTATAACTATTTCATATAACCATTAGCATGGCAGAGCCTTTCACAATGTGAGGCTACAAGAAACAGTAAATAATTGCCATTTTCTTGCGTTGTTTGATTCATTTTAACCTCGAGCCGTAAAATTACTCTGGTGAGTACCATTCTTGGTAGATGAAACATACTAGTCGTGCTAATGTAAATAATTCATAGATACCTTATGGATCTAGACAGAGCCTTTCACAATATGAGACTCACATTGTGATAGACTCTGTCTATAACCATAAGGTATCTCGCCTTTAGGAGCCACTGCAATACCCCTGATTTCGATGTTTATCCACCCAATTATTTGTTAAATTAAACTTTTTGGTTGACGAAATTCTTCAAAAGCACAATCAAATTGACAAACCCAAAATCAACGTAAACATCGTCCAATCTACTTGTTGATCTGGTAACAACCAGAATAATAGATTTTGTTTCGACCATCCTTGTGTGTGTCACATTGTCTTACATTGTTGTTGTGTTTTAGTTTGGATAACTAACTAACTGACAATCCAATTAAGTTAGAATTTTTAACTTTACCTTTTTCGGTGTGCTTACTGCATATACATACGAGTATACTGTTGGTCAACGAGAATCCGAAACATTTTCTCGTCTGTTTTATGTATAATTTGATATCGTTACAATACTGTACACCACGAATCAAAATATCTTATCCGGTACAGTGTATTGTATATATAAATGAGAAGATGTTGCAAACGGACTGCCTTGAGAGTGCAAATTTATGCTAGATACCAACAAAACAACTATCAAACAATGAATTTTTTTTATTTGTGCGATGTCATTAAAAATTCTTAAATGTCGATGAATAAAAATTTATAGACACTGACGATGGCAATGAAAACAAACAAGACGGGGTGAAAAGGGTGTGAAATTTAATGATCAGACTTTAGCATCGCATAGTATTATTTTCTTCTTCTTCTTTTTCTGCTCCTTGTGTTTGATATACTTTTTTGCCGCACCCCACAATCGTTGCTATATATTGGAAGTTGGGAAATAAAATCAAAACGATTTGTTTGCAATTAACACACAAATGAGAAATAAATAATTGTATCAACCCTTCGAGTGATTCTCAGATCGTTATTTTATTTTTTTATGCAACGATTTCTTATCGAATTTCTTGTATTTTAATGGTCGAATAAAAGATTTAATTTCATTTTGAAACTTATCGCTCTTTCTGTGTATTTATAAACAATGAGTGCTGGCGTATAATGAGTTTGTCATCCGATTTGTATAATTGTCCAAAAGTTAAACAAGCTTTTGGCGTCACATTAAGAACAGGAAATCTCACAAACCAGGGAGAGTAGGCTCATTCGAATGATTATATCTATTCAACATACGAGCAGTTGTGAGTACGAGCATCATTCTAGTACGAGTGAAATAATCTGTATGGCCACTTGGAACTTCTGTCCTAATAATCAGAAAAATAAAATAAGATTTTCACATGTAGTCTTATACAACTTAGTCTGCAACAACTTGTTAATACTCGAACAGTTACAAAATTATAATTCTCAACAAATAGGCGGCACTTGGTGAACTCGAAACATTTAACGTCTCAAATATGACACATAGTGGTGAAGCTATTTGACAAACTGACAACCTTGTGGAATACACGAAACATCTGGGAAGGACAATCATGCAGCAACCAACTAATTTAAATTTTTCAAAGATTAGCGAAGATTACGATCAATTGTGTACACCTATACACCTGACTGTTGATCTACTCAAAAACATACACACGTACAATGTATCAAATGGCTATACCACGTTAGAATTCTTCAACAATATTAATGGTAAGTCGTCATTTTTGGTATTGTTTGTATGGACCAGTTGCCATAAACAAAATATAATTAGAACCAGTGTCACAATATAGTCGATAGGTAGGCTAAAGCAAGCAAATTTGCACATTATTGATCACTTAATTCTAGATAAAGACCGCAAAACGATACCCTGCGTATATGCTAAGAGAGTTGGTTGATTTTCGTACCATTCGAATAAAGTTTCCCAAAATTTTGTTTAGGCTCGAATGGTGACATCTCTTACCAGACGTCTACTTTCAGTCCCAAAATCTGTTTGTTCCTCATTCCCAAGAGTTCCAAGGTCATCTATTGATCCTTAAAGAGCAATCGTGATCAAAAGCAGTGGAGTCTATGAGAAGAGTATGAAGGACAGGGGCACAAGAAGTGCCCTACAGTTTCTTCTTCTCCTCCATTACACTGTTCGGGGTTTGCAATATTCCGAATTCTTAAGAGAAAATAACGTCACCGAAAAGATCTGTTATAGAAGGGATGTAGATACGACGATCTATGCTATTAATCTCCTTTGCAGAGAGTGCTACTTTCAAAATTGCAGCAAGTTTTGCCTAAAAGTCAGTAGCGTGTACCTTCCAAAGAGGATAGACGATGTCACCTCAGCTTTGAGCATTATAACGCAGCACCAGCCAGAAAACAATATACTGACCCAGTATAGCTCATCATTAAGTCACCGGTTCAATCCAGTTTAAGTCCCATAAATTCATTGTCTCTGCCTCGCAAGCGAGCGGTTGTTTGCGCTATCAACTTTCTGATGCATAGATCAAACGGCATAGATCTGCAGTAGATGTGGTCTGCAAAACTCCCGGAATACACAGACAAAGAAGTCTTTCAATGTTGTTTAAAGGTAGTCATTTCCAGTGTTGAACAGTATATTGAGTGATAAAATCGTCTCGTGCAGCTTGGAACGTTCTTGAAGCAAGACCGTTGCGGAATCAAACAAGTTATATCAGTAGATTGTCGTCTTCAATGTTTGTTATATGATTATTTTATCGTCAAAAGAGGAAGTTATGGGACTGCGATTGTATGGCATGTTGCGAAAATAAAAGTGAAGTGTTAGCAGCAAAAATTTGCTCTGAATTGAACCCAGATTGATTTCGATCACTATATGCCATGTCTCCCCGGTTATATATGTGCCACCATTGCCGGAGCAGTTTAAAACTGGCTACTACGATTACTACAAGAAGCAATCAAATAGCTGGTATAAACCTGGCCATAAAGTGGTATCCACATTTTTGATGAATAAATGTGTTCCTTATAATTGAAGCGACCTTGAGATGGATTACTAGTGCTATATGAGACAACACTTCACCTTGTATTTACATTTCCCAATTCCCAAAAACATTAAATGCGCATTTATATATCATCAAAAGGCGCCTTCAATTGATGAGTTACAGCATTGCCACATAAATTATTCTGATATGACATTCATCTGTAATTCGCAAGAACTATATTACAACACGACTCACGCCATGTACGCAAATTATACAACACAGATGTATGTGTCTAGCCCCACATGTTATTCAATGACTCCATCAGGTTACTCAACATTCTGTCGAAATCACGATAAAGATTTAAGAACACAAGATGCCTCAATAGACTCAATGGTTGGTTGATTTTTTAACGAATCAACAGCTCCCTGTGGTCTATCAATGCCCTCTTTTTTGACATTCCAGAGAAACTTAATCCAGTTCTTTCAAATTGGGCTTCCCTAGGCATAATTATTTTATGACAGCAAGGAAATTATTTGTGTGAGAGGTTTGTGGAAAAGACTACGGATTGGAAGGAGCGGTTGATATTAGATTACCACAAGAGAGTAAAATTTCACTTACTTTCTTCAATCTATAAACGAACTCAACCATTCTTCAATTGGCTGATGACTTTCACGGCATGTGATCGAGCTTTCGAGATCGAGTGGATTAGGTAATCAATTTTTGCTGATCCATGCATGCCAGAACGGATTAATTTACGCGTGAATAAGAGAAAATGTTGTATGGCTTTTCCAAGTGAGAATGGATGATCGTGGATGATTGATGGTGAACCCGCTTCATTTGGATAATATGATCATATTCGCCAAAATCCATAAAATAGAGCCAGCTGTTCCTCCTGAATATGTTAAGAATAAATTATAGCATAAGTATAATGAATGCCGAATAATTTGGGATTATGGAAGGAATCAAGTTGACAATGAATGGCGGAAGAAGGAGAGTTATTTTATTATCCGACTCTCAAACCGCCAGAGTAATAAGAGAAATGAATAATGTTTATTTGATTGTAAGGAAGAAAGTATGCCATTAGCATTTGAAATGATATCAGCCAAATGGCCGCCACGTTTACGCTTGCAGCACATGTCCTCGATAACCTCACGAATTCCTTCTCCCTTTCGTTACTACTGGTACTCATTTGTACCAATAGATGGTCAAACTGTTCTCTTCTCTCCAAAATACATTAAAATTGATTTATTTGTGTACCGGCTCGGTTTATATGGAAATTATAACTGTAATTCTCACTTCTCTTTACAACATTTATTTATAGTGTTAGTTAGTTGCGTGTTAAATGCGACAGGGTCAACAAGTGTCCTTGTTTTTGCTAATTTTTTAGTGGTTTTACGTGATTTTTAGTGATGGTACGTTTATGTACCAGTAGTGTTTATGAATGGTACGCATGTGTACCAACAGTTTCACCTGCAAAACATTAAACTTACCTTTTTTTAGTCATGCGGCCAAAAATATGAACTGAAGAAGAGCTACGGCAAATATTGAATCTTTTAAGAGCAGTGATAATTACGTGCCACCCAAGATCATTTCATCCCTGCTGCATGGGAACCTGCTTATGATAGTTCTGCGGCTAACAATGCCGATTTAGAACAAAATAGAACAGACCTTGGAGTTGGGTTCCATGCACTACCAAAAGTTACCGGGACATCAACATACGCAGAGCAGACTTTATCTTCAGCTGAAACATTATGTCTAGCCTTACCATCCTCAGTACCAGTGAACACGATTTGGTCTCCACCATATAGTGATTTTAGACCAAAAATGAGTATTAGCCAAAATCGATCATGCAAAATTACCTCAAACATTAGACTTGATTCACCTACTGAAATTTTTCATAAAATATTTCCTCGGGCTTTATATATTTATATACCTCAATGCCCTAACGAGCGAATAAAATATTTCAAAAAGTCTCATCCCAAGTCTAGCTGTAAACGAGACACTGATGCCGGAGAAATAGAAATGGTAATTGGATGTATGCTCGTGATGTGTTACTACCGATTGTCAAATTTTAGCAGTTATTGGTCTCAGCGATTTTAACATCTATACACTGGCAGAGAACAGCAAACCATGGAAGACACTTTAGGTGAGAGAGTAGTTAATAAATTAATGAGTACTGTCCTAGAACCAGATGTCACATTTTGCTTCGAAAGATTTTTTACTTCTGTGTTCCTACTCGAAAGTATATATTATCCTACTGTGGGTATTTGTATGGCAAATCGGAAAAATTGGCCCAATTTATCAGGGAAGTTACAACGGGGTGAATCAAAATAAAAAGAAGAGACACTAAAGAAGTAATGGTTCTAAGTAACTGCCATATTGATGCTTTGACAACGGTAACGAAAACCATCAAAGATGGATCAAAACATCCAATCTCATGTCCAGAAATGGTTAGTTTCTATCGCCAAATAATGGGTGATGTAGATTTAGCAGATCAGTTGTGTAGCATATACGAATATGATCGCAAATCAACCAAATGGTGGTAAAAAGCTTTCTATCGCTTAGTTATGCTGAGTGTCGTGAACGCGTCGATTATTTATGGCGAAAACAGAAGGAAAAAATCCCAACTACTAGACTTCATTTCAGATCTAGCAGAAATGCTTATAGACGAAGGCAGAAAACCAGCCAACATCAAACGATCAAACCAAAGTGGGAGAATTTTGTTTTATTTGTTTCCAAAATACTATTGGTACAATAGTGTATCACTTAAAAATACGACTGGTACATATATGTAATCCTGCCAAATTTTCAGGAAATTTTGATCCCAAACTAGATTTAGGACTTTAGAAGGATAATGTTTCATAGTACGATAAGAAAAGTTTCGGAAAATGCAACATTCGAAAGCCGTAACGAAAGGGTTAAGGTTTTGAATCGATTGTGGAGCATTGGCATAGACCTTATATTACACGTGGCCCCAAAATAGTCTAAAGGTGTTACATCATAAGCACCTCTACGAGAAATACCACAGTCCGGAAAGATTTTTTGCAATATTGCGACGGGTTCGTTGCTTATGTGGTACATAGCGCCCTCTTGCTGAAAATAAACTTCATCTTTATCAATATCTTCCAATTTCGGCCATAAATAATCATTATTTATAGATTGGTAGTGCAATCTATTCACCGTACTAGTGCGTTACGGTGAATAAACTCATTTTCGAGAAAGTAAGTTCCAATCATACCGCCAGCTCAAAAACCGCACAAAACATAGTGATACGTTGAGAATAGAGAGGGTTTTCAAAAATCAATTTTGGATTTTCTGAGCCCCAAATGCGGCAATTTTGCTTATTAACGTAGCCTCCGAGGTACAATGCCGGTTATGGTAATCGACCGACTTTATGTCTTTTTATCGAATACTTGTTCCTGAGCGACGCACACGGATTCTATTCTTCACATTATTAACTTGTTCCAATCGCCCAAATTGTTTCATCAGTTTCACCATTGCCGGCCAAAAGAGTGCTTCACGACGACCAAAAAATTCTTTTTATTTTGCAAACTGTGAAACTTTTCACCATTTAGTGATTTCAGTGAATTTTTAATAATTAATACGTTGTCGAAGTAATGGTACACATTTATAAGCTGCCTAAATAGCAAACAATACGAACGAAAAACCCTTACAATTTCTTTTAGCATCATCACCCTGTAAAAAAAAAAATTAAAATATGAGCTTTTAATATTTCATTTCATTCTTCAACTTTTAATTAACAGAAAGTGGTTCATTAAAGCTTTTGTTCATTATACATACATTTTGTCTGTATATATGGCCCCCATATATCTATACCCATCCTCATATTTTGTTTATGTTATGAGCTAGATACGAGCAAGAGTGTATGTGTGTGTGCATTATAAAAAGCTACGATATGTCGAATCTCGACAAATCAATTTCAAATTTTAATTATGACAAAAAGCTTTACTATTATATAAATTATTAATAATAAACTAATTAGTTTGTTGTGTTGGCGTCGATTGTTGCTGCCTCGTTGCCGTACATATATACATACGAGTATGTACATAAACATATGGCATGTATATAGAATGTGGATATGCTATTATTATGATTAGTAATGTATTCAGCTGTACATAATCCATTTTCTTTATCAAATTAAATTTTTTTCCAATTAAGAAAATTAAATTTATTTTTATAGTGCTGGTAGGGTTGGAACAAAAAATTACGATGAATATTATATAGTCTAGTCAAGCAAAACTAGTGAGTTTTTGATTCGAGACTAATATTCTAAATTATTTTATCTTGGCGAGAGATAAGTTTATTTGACTGGGAATGTGATGCAAACGAATCTCTAAACATGTATACTAACGTGATGGGAAGGAGCATTGGGTAAGAAAATCTAATCTTACATGTATATCTTTTAATACCTTTTATGTACAACATTTTATCTGGTCAATAAACTAAATTACCTTAACTGTAATTTAATTACATTAAAAGATTTACGTCTGTGATGGTTTTTCATTTTTTTTTTCACCTAAACACTGACCAATGTAGATTTATATGACATCCGATTGTTTGCATGAAAGTTTTTCTCAGATCTCGCTTTAGTGGCATATTGTTGTTTTAAAACTGGATACAATTTCCGATGGAGTGATAAAGTCTTACACTTATTGATGTTCAGGCTATAACAAGATTTGACTTACACTATTTCGCTTAATTGTCAATGTCCTCTTGAATGTCCTCAAAACAATATAACCGTTCTAGTGCTTGCTAATGGCTAATAGAGCCAAACGCCCTGACAAAGTCTGTGTACACCACGTTAACTTGTTTGTGAGTTTCAATAACTTTGATTGCGCTGCTGGTGAATTCAATAAGGTTTGTAAATGTTGAGCTCTTTGGTATGAGGCCATGTTGTTACGGTGAAACATGTCG
Source organism: Tipula lateralis (assembly GCA_963932295.1). Classification (NCBI taxonomy): domain Eukaryota; kingdom Metazoa; phylum Arthropoda; class Insecta; order Diptera; family Tipulidae; genus Tipula; species Tipula lateralis. Next base: position 157,146,758 of record OZ010736.1, on the reverse strand, counting down.
AGGCACCATTTCTTTGAAGGAATTACATATTACAAGGTCAAATAATTTGGGTATAGATGGAATCGACGTTATACCCCTATAACATGATACATCACTTCTATCCCCAGTTTTGAACAATGGGGCTATTCTGGTCCATCTTACATTTTTAAGAAACTCTCCCAATCTCAGTGACTGATTGAACAGCATGCAAAGTGGTAGTTCCAAACTAGTGAAATCTTTCAAAAAAGAATCGGTTATTTGGTCAGAACCGTGCCAAATGTTTTCAGAGCCTTGTTTCTGTCTTCTATTCTGATATATGATATGTGATACCTCAATATACAGGTTGTCTTCTCTAGCATGGTGGAGAAATAATACTTATGAACGTCTTCCTACGTAAAGACAGACAAACATGTTGAATTTGGCTTGCTCGTCCGATGGTATTCCTTCTTTGACTGTCTTTTTTTATTATCTCTAATTTGTTTTGGGGCTCAAGGCTCTCCCTACTTGTTCGCGGTTCACTTATTTACGTACGGCTATAGGTCCGATTTTCCTTACCATCTGCACATTGCATAGCTCCATGCCAGACTAAAGTGCTGGCATGGAAGATGGGTCGGCCCATGAGTTCTGGTACCTCCCACTCCAACTGCCGCAGTTTTAACTACTGTGCCACCTGGGTAGTTTAACACAACCATACATATACTAGTTTGTAGTTTCCTCGCATGATGATATTACTGAATTGATAAGACCCAGCTCAGAAAGTGCTCAACAGTTTATGACTCCCTAATCACTGCTCGCACTTTGCATTGTTCCGAATTTCCATTCGGGAGATGTCATAAATCAAAGACCAGTGACAACACTCAGCAAGATCTCGAAAGTACGTCTGTCATAGTTTAAGTGGAAATGGAACATTTTTCCAAAGAAAATTTTGAATAAGCGACTTGCGATAATTTCATTAAAGTGATTCTCGATGTCTCCCTTAAGTGATAACAACGTCACACTAGAGCTCGCTCGAGGTTTCTCAAAACTTATCAACAAATTAACACTTTTTTTTCCAAGGTAGTTATGGTTTGCCCAATGGGTTTCAAGTCAGAGAGGTAGGATGAGTTGTTGTAGTCCAATTTGAAACTTTCAGTGATAATCTCTTTCAGAGTCCCTAAAGTATTCGTAAGCATTCCAAAGTATTCGTAAGCATGTGGACAGTTACCTGAATTACCTTGATATTAAGTGAACCTAGTTTTGTAAGACCTGCACACCTTCAGATCCAAAGATCTAGCAACAACTGACATCCAGCTAATCTATAAAACTATACCCAGATCGATAGATACTTAATTTCTGAAGAGCACGGAAAGATAGGATCTCCTTTTTTGGGAGACTAACAATTTTCAAAGTCTTTCGCATTGTGAAATTATCTAGCTATAATTAACTGATACGCCCTGATTACGACACAAGTTATCATTTATATAAATCGCCATATAATCCTGACAGTAAAATCCGTTGTTATTTAGTTGGACTAACAGTGAGTTGACCACTAGACAACACAGAAGAGGAGACAAAACACTATACCTTGAAGACGTAGTCGATTGACTATAAGTCGGTATAGTAATTCTCCTTGACTGAAACATGTCTTCCGACTGTGGCATAAGGTCGAAACATTCTGACTTTGTCATATGGTTTTTCATCTTTCGAGATGAACATTAATCTGACCTTCTTCGACCACTTTAAAATGTATTCCAGGTCAAAACTTGCTCTAAAGATATGTGAAACATAATGACAACACCTTTCTTTATAGGAGACTAGAAATATCCTGCCTGGTTCTGATGTTTCAGATTTTAAGAATGAATTAATCATCAAATTGTTTGCGAGTTGGTGTCCGATGACCGTATTTAGATCTTTCCTTGAGGGAAAATGAGTTACATTAACAGGCTTCGGGACTCAAGTGGTTTCCCTCTGGTTTGGTATTTCGACTTCCTTTTTAATGCTTTTTCACTATATACGAATACATATCTATAATGTACTCTTATTTATTATGGTGGATCTAGTGCTCTTCGGCCTACTAAGAGGACAACCCTTCCCATAGGAGCTAATTAGTGATTTTTCAAGAACGTTAGCTGCTGTTTCCCAATTTGTGTGTCTGGTTTTCCTTAACTCTCCAATTTCAGGTTAATTATCACTTGGAAAAAAAGGAGGAACTATTATGTTAAGAGAAAGAGTTACCTTATCTGAGTTTCTTCAGTTTAGCATCCAAGTGAAAAACAATAAGATTACATTAAACAAGTTTAATGTCATTATTTTTCATTCTTGAGGATGCCAGAAAGGTTGACTTATTTAGGTAGAGATCACAAGAATCTCACGAGTCTGTTCCTTTGCTTTAACATCAACTATTGTGAAGTCACTTCTACAGATTTCATTCAGTAGTGTATATTTATATATCACTGCTAACATAAACACCGGGTCTAGGAATCACATATGCCTAGACCCTGTGTTTATGTTAGCAGTGATATCTGTAAAAAGCCTGAGATTATGGGAAAGGTCCTCATATTTTTAAACCTCAGATTTTTAACCATGGAGAAATGATGAGTTTTGATTCGCAGGCCAAATAAGAATATGTGAAGGTTCCTGAATCGAACCTGGAACTTGCAACTAGCAAGTGTTGAATTGTTGATTTGCAGTAGCTGCTATTTGGTTTTATTTTCTTGTAATCGGACTCAAATTACAATTCCAGATATTAGACTCTGAGTATCATATTTCATTACCGGGATAGTCGAAAAAAATCAATGGTCTATAAATTAATACTATGTGCTATAGGTAAAACAAGCTATGTTGAACTTCCAAGCAGTAATCGATCGAATATTTCAGCTCTGCTTCCGAATGAGAAAAGTCAACATTTCGATCAAGTCTCTGATGAACTCAAACTGCTATTAAGTCATGGTACAATCATTTAATGCTCGAGATGTCCCAGTTGCGAGATCGCGTGTCAATTACTCTTTGCATTATCAGTATGTTTCATTTCAGTGATTTTCTCTTCAATTCTCGTTTGCTAGGTTATCAGCAAATCTAGCCCAATACCTAGATACATGTCTTCTGATGAATGTGGGATGGCGTGATCTCTAGTTTTTGGGAGACTAAATTTTCAAATTTTCACAATGTCTTATTTTCACAATGTCACAATGTCTTATAGTGACAAGTATAGTGACCTACATATTTTCACAGTCATTTTAAATTTTTAATAAAATCTTGTATAGAAAACTGAAGCTCCGAATCATATTAAAAGTTAGCAGTTCAAATTCAACGAGCTGTTTGAAACTTCCAACGAGCGCCTAGATGCCGATCAACTCTCGATGGATTTAAACCCAACATAAAGTCATTTTATATTAATTGAGGGTTCGAGATATCCAAGTCGTGAGAACAGTAGCTACAAGAAAAAACTAAGCTGCTCTTACTAGGAGGAGAGCTAAATGGCGTAATGATGGTAAGTTAAGGTCTTAAAAGTTATATATACTCAACAATCGTATCACTTTTGTGATTTCTTGTGATGCTTACTCGATTAACTGTCTTGTATACTTCCATGAAGTACACATTGAGTGAATATTTTCTGAATATCACAACATTATAAAGGACTGTTTGACATTTACTATCAATACACTCTAGCATAATCGTTCTGAGCAGAATACTCTAAAAATATAATATGATGATGACTACAACACGCCGAAGGAATGAGCGTACTGAAGTGAATATTACCACTGTTTCGAAAATGTGAATGAGTTCTGTCCGTCCCCTATGTGGAGAATTTCAAGGGATTTCTTGTTGCTATGGAAAAACCACCAGTGCTGTAAAATTGGCTTACAATTGGCCGTCCTATATAAGCTGATAATACAGAGTGCTGATCATAGCTGTTACAGGATATAAATGAACGGGAGATTTGGCATTGCCCGATAAGTACTGAAATCTATAATTACCGGTTGTTTGTTTGGCTGGGGCAGCTCTGGCTATGATTTCTATCCCGTCCAATTTCCTGACACTAACTGGGACAATAAGCGATACCGTGCTTATAGATTAGGTAACAAAAGGCCGTGATTGCGAAAAATAGGAGAGGTCGGAAGTAAACAATCATGTGCGAAAAAACAAAAGAGACAAAAATAAAATAAAATGGTGAAGAACGAGATCACACGAAAATTGGGCGTAAGAAATTGGACAGTGAAAAAGATTTGGTTAGGCATCATGCTAGGCATCATCTTAGCACTAGGACTGGCCTAGTGCTAAGTGGTTATAAGCGATGATGTCCAGTGAAAACGAATATCTTTAAGAATATGTGATGGGAACAAGAGGGAACGCGGAAGCAGCAGGTAGCAAATACTGAGCAAGCACTGTTAAAAATTCTCCTATTGTGAAAAGGGACGAAGTCAAGATTAGTGCCACTTTATTAATCTAATCACCAAATTCCCGTGTAGCAATTGTTTCCTTTAAAGCTCCATGATTACATCCAGTCCGTTATCAACTGTGGTCTTTGGCTGGGTGTAACAATGAAGCTTATAATTTGTTCCCAAATGTAGATCTTCTTCCTTGTTCCTCCAATGGGCCTTTTAATTGGATAAATAAAGCAGAAAGTGATCTTTTGGGAAAAACTTGTGCGTACGTTACAGGATGTGAGATAACTTCGAGCATTCGAGAAAAGATACGTGTATATATAGCATGGCCCAAAACGTTCCGTTCATAATTAAATATAAATTATTGATATTGTGCTTGTGACGGGCTCTCCCGTGGTTGGACATTCCACATTCTCTTGTCTTATTCCAATATCAATGGATAAGTGAAATCCGATCGAGATTGAATTTTTATGATTGAGTTTGTATTTGAAAAGATTGAATAAACGTGAAAATATGACACAAAAACAACCAGCTAACCAAATTTTTACCGGTTAAGTAAGCAAACAGCTTTTTCATGTTACCTTCGATGTTTTTCTCCTCTCCCTCAACTAACAAAATTTGTATAAAGGACACACTTCTATCAGCGAGCATTCATCAACCGAGTGTCATGCATCCATTCAGAAACCTACAGAAAGTCACTCGCTATTCCAATGTAATGACTTTCATACACTAGATGCAAAAGGACGCAGAGAGTTTGCGAAACGTGATAATCGTAGTTTTAACTGCCTAAGTAGTAAACCCCCCAATTTTTAAGTGCCCTTCTAGGTTGAAGATGTCAAAAGTGTGGAATAAAACACAATTCCCTGCTACATTAGGATGAAGAACTTGAAAGGACAAAGGAAACGGCCGAAGTAAGCCCTTTTTTCCGCATAATATATCAACAATCTTACCCAATGCGATTATGAAGGTTTTCGATTCTTCAGACAAGTTAATACCTTGTCGTGCTTTTTTGAACTCAGGTTCTCAATCTAGTTTCATCACTGAATCTTGCGTGCAGCGTCTTCGCATTAAGAAGTGAAATACTTGCAACCTGGTGAGTGGGTTGGGTCAGGCAGGTTCTCTAACTTAGCGATGATTAGTAACACTAAACATACAACCCTAGTTAACTGAAGAACTAAAGGTTGAACTACAATACAAGCCAGTTGCCACAGCGAAACTTAAATATTAGAAGAATTAACTCTTTGAAGGACATCCAGTTAGCCGATTCGTATTTTCACAAAAGGAGTGAGAGCGACATTCTCATTGCGGCGTGGATAAATTTTTTGATAAACTTCAAGATGGTCACAATACGGTCTTTGGATGGTTAAATGCGAGTGAAGAGGAGAACATGAGACGTGACCACTGAAAGTAGAACAGAGAAGCGTTCTGCATCCAATGGAACAACTCAAAATTGTGCAATCAATAAACAGGACTTTCATCTACAAGGCACCTGCTATCACTCTCATATCGTTGCTACAACCGGTATTCTCGAAAGAGATGAGAGACAGTAGAGCAAAGTTACTCCGTCTTTCGTTCTGTCGGTAACATTGTACGATCTTATTAACTTACAAACCCCGAGGCCTAGTGTGGATATTGTTCATCTCTAGACGTGTATCTCACAACCCAAGCAATACTTCTTCAAACGATTCTGTGAAACCATCTGTAGTTGTTCGACAGCTCGAAATAAATTTTAATCGTTCGGATAAACTAACATATACACACACACACATGTATATATAAGCAAACACTATAAACCCCAACTAAAAAATTTGTTATTCAATCTACTTGAACTGAACATGGAAAAAAAAACTAACAGCACATTTACTAAATTACAGATTAAACAGTTTATTCTCCCCATATGGTTAATTTGGCAATTTATCCAGCCATTTTATTAAGCATCAGCATCATTATTATCCTCATTATCATTATCACTATTATCATACTAAGCATATATGTACATACTCACACACCATTTATTTAATTTTCCACTTTTCATTTTTTTTTGTTGCCCCACTTGAAACAATTTTTCCACCCAAAACAAAACAAAATAAAAAAATACCGAACGAACAAAAAGGTACAGAGAGATCCAGTTAAGCTTTTTTTTTTATATGTTTCATCGCTTTAAACAAGCTTTTTGTTGCTTTGTATTTCTTTTCGGTTTTAATTTTCAAAATGACGTTAATTAAATGATAATGAATATAAAATCAAACCGTCTACGTATATAGGGGTGGGCGGGTGTTCACATATGGGGTTGAAATGATGTACAAAAGTTTATCAGTATGTGTGTGTAGTATGGCTCGAGGATGGGATTAACGTAATAAATCATACAACTAAATACATAGATAAATACTAGTTAGTGATAAGCTCGGTTCCGTGTTTGGGTGGGAAAACAATTCACCCCTCAATTTTCTATGTAAATTAGGAGACTGTTATTGTAAACCAAATCAGTTGGTTAGTTAATATTTAAGTTATTGGCAAATGATTTGGAATAACTGATTTCTGATTTCTTACCTTCACGACCAAATCTTTAATGTTCATTGGGTTACGCTAGAGGGTGGGTAGATAAAACGATGTGCTGTCCAAATGTCAAATTTACTTAAGCTTAATCCCAATGAAGTAATAAATTTTTGATTAAATATTGAAACCAGCCAACAACAAAACTTCACTTTAACACATTGCGAAGGCGGGGTGGGAAAACGAGCCGAAGATACATAAGTACATATACACTCCGAATACAATGGAAATGATGGAAAACAAACAAAATATAAATGTGGAAAACTCGCTGTGTGTGAGCATAATTAAAAATTCAATAGGATTAGATGGAAATTTAAACAGAAATGTGCTTTCATTTCAAATAAAATGGTAAACAATTTACGGCAACGGAATTCTGTTTTGGTTTGTGAGATGTATACTACCTCCATCCGTTTTCATGATCTGGTGTTATAAATAGTCCTAAAGCAAGAATTGATTCTAAAGGTTGAATTTGATAAGCAAACATATCAAATTTTTGAGTTGTTATGTAGATTCACCAACTATATGCATCTCATCGGCCAATCAACTCATCAATCAGTGAAATCGATATACTTACACCATAAGTCGTACTAATCTGTATCTTGCACCATATACTTATGGCCCTAACATTAGCTCTTGGTTCAAGTTTAACATTAAAACGATAAATATTAACGGTATTGGCATAGTTTAGATGCGGTTGCCTCATCGGCCAATCATCTCATCAATTGTGTGTCGATGTTGTTAAATGATGAAATGCTGGATCTATATGTCTCTGATCTTAACGATTTGGTCAGAGCCAGGCATACACTATAAGAAACGGGACCAGCCAATTCGGGCCGGATGAATAATCGAATTGCTATCTATACATCAAAGAATCTAGAGAATCAGAATTTGTTGTTGAAGATGGTGTGATGCGATTTTACCATTGGATGGTGGAAGGTTCATTTACTCTTTCAAAGTTTTTCTAGAACTTGTGTAAAACCGTAAACGCTCGTCACTGGAAAAAGCCTTCACAAAAAGCCAATGAAGCTTCTGATGACCTTGCTCGCTAAGATGCTGATACTATGCTCTCATTGGACCGGAATTCGTGAGTGGAGTCACCAAAGCACATTATAATGTATCAGTAATGGTCTGAATAAAATACTGGCACAAAATTTTCGGTCTGCAACAGGCAAAAATATTTATTTTTTATCAATCGATATAAAGAATTTCTCGTATTTGACACACTTGATTTAAGACTGCTTGCCTTCATGGCTTGTTCATGGGTAGTATTTCATTAAGATACCATATTTATACATGGACCTATGAACAACGGATAGATGAAGCTTTTGCAAAAAGGAAGTGAATCTACAAAACATATACTGTGCCATTGTGTGGCTTTTTTCCACCAGTAACTTCAACATCTAAACGGGAGAACTTTGAGCTCCAATAAAGTGTTGCAAACACCACCCAAAGGTATTATTTAGTTCATTGAGCGCTCTACTATCGATTGGGAAGTTTAATTAACGAGGGATTTAAAGCACAAGATTCTTATCGATTGAAGTGCTTGTGCCGATTACGCTCATATGTCGTCCCCCAAAAAACGCGTTAAGGGTTCAATGTGTTTGGAAATGACCTGGGATTATGTGGTAGACTCTATTGTCTCTATAGAGACTCTATTGACTCTATTGTCTCTATTCTCTAATATCACGTCACATATTCTAGTTGTGTACAACATTCTAAATAGTTGGTTTATATTCGAAAGGATTAGGTACATATTGTTTTTTCAGCGGTCTTTACAACCCGTGTCTTCAATCCGACCCCATCGGTTTCGATCACGAGCCTTCTCTTCATGCTGTTGTTAGCAATTAGAAGATGTCACAATTCTTTCTACGACGTGGAGCCATCGTCGCCGACAGTGACCTCTTCGCCTACCGAAAGGTGATTCACCTCTACCCGATGGTCCTAAAGGGTGGTTAAATTTTAAGGGCCTATGTTGATTTTGAATAAAACACAAATTATCTAGGAAATAACTGTCAATTCGTTTTATTATGATAATATGGTATATGGTTCAATTATGTATGGAACAATCGGCCATATGGCCGCCGCGACCTCGGCGGCACACCTCTACCCGATGGTCCTGTGGGGCAGGTTGCACTGTCCTGTTGAAACCACATATCGTTCACATCCATATTTTCCAATTCGGGCTTTAAAAAGTTCGTTATCATCTCACGATAGCGATGATAGCGATGAAAAAACACGGCCCGATGTTGCCGCCAGCCCGTAAACCGCACCAAACCTTTGTGGGTGCATTGGTTTTTTGACAATCACTCTTGGATTGTGATTCGCCCAAATTCGGTAATTCTGCTTATTGACACTGAGGTGGAAATGTGCCTCACCACTGAAGATGATTTTCTTCGAAAATTGATTATCCACTGTTGCCATTTCTTGCCTCCATTCTGACTATTGACGATGTTAGGAATGATCAAAAGGCTTTAGTTCTTGAGTCAATTGCACCTTATAAGCGCGTAAATGCAAGTCTTCATGCATAATGTTCATCAACGACGAGCGTGAGAGGTGCAATTGTTGGGCACGACGATGAATTGAGGTGGAAGTCTCTTCAGTCACACTATCGCGAACATCAGCAATATTTTTTCCAATTTTTGCACGATTTTTCCGATTGTACGCACATTTGGACGGTTAAATTGATCGAAAAAATAACAAAGTGCACGATATGTATTTTGAGTTGAACGCCCATTTTCATAATATGCCTGAATAACTTTAACGCGTTGCTCGATTGTCTATCTTTCCATGGTTCAAATTTAGTTAGTCTGAAATTGAGAAATGTCACCCTTTATAAAGATCGCTGTATGATTCAGTTTGGATCAGCACGCAAAACGTGACCGAGCCAGCGAACTCTTTGTCCTTTGATTTTATGTACTATATCAAGAATCCGCATTAAATTCTTCATCTCGTGATTGTAAGAACTCGGTATATGTGTCATCGAAGTCATGTTTTGGGCCATTTTTTTTTTTTGAGTGGCTGCTACCGCACACTTAGACCGGCGATGATAAGTTGTGATATCACTATATGAACGACTATCGGTCCGATTTAAGTAGAACCACTCGGGCATTGCATAGCTCCATGTCAGCGTACAGGATTGATATGGACAATGGGACGGCCCATGGATTCTCACTTCAATAGGGATCTAGATGTGTTTATGCACATCATCGATCGCCCAAACAATCGATGGTGAAAAACCCATTTCTGCATCTGGTCCCTATCGGGATTCGAAACGCTTTAACCACTGCTCTACTATACCTGGGCAGTGGTTTGGGTCATATATCACTCACATGATCCTTTTTTTGAAGCTATCTTTGTACTCATCCGTCAAGATTCAACTCTCACATCCATACAACTCTGTACAATTTCTTCTAATCTGCATTTGCAAGATATTTGGATTTCAGAAGTGGACGTAGAGAATATAAAGTCTGATTTCTAGGGACAAGACGAATGAGAAATCCTGGATACTTGAAACTCAATGTGTGGTGACCACTACTGTTATCAATTGCATCTTGGTCTCGAAAACCAGAGATGAGAAATTTGGTTTCACTTTTAATTAATTGCAAAACTGTCACTGGCTGGATCCATGGATCGACACAACAAAAATGCACAATACAGACACTCTCCCAAAGCTCTTGTTCTACATTTTCTTTTTGCTTGTCCCCTACATGGCTCCAAATTTCCATACAAGTTTGTATAGTTTATTGTTCCCACAAAGATTTTGTTCCCAGGAAGATAAGTACTCAAATTACAGAAGAGGCTGAACTGTAAGCTCTTGTTCACCAAAAACGCGAAAAGCTCCCACACTATATAGTTTATAATTATTTATACCAACTCAAATTAATTAAATTCATTTATAGGGAACGTGCAATTTAAACATTCCCCCACATCTCCTCGTTGCGTATATCGTAACCTCAAAACCTTTTGTATATATATTCCTAATTGTTTCCAACTTAACAACCAAAACACCAGCAAAAAACCTGACGAATAAACTTCTTTAATTAAACATGAAAAAAATGCGAGAATGACTGAAGGGTAAACTATATGTACATACGGGGGGGTTGAGACGGCGATGGTGGTGTTACAAAGCCATACACAGATATGGGATTTATATATAGAGAGATGATACGAAAACACCCAATTAAAAATTAACTGACCCTTAAAAATAAAATTATAAATTCCAGAGAAAATAAATTCATTGAAATAGGTTTTTTGTTGTTGTTGTTGTTAAGGTTTTAAAGCTCATTCCCTATATGTACACATAACGGTATATACCTACATGTATGTTCATTATGTCCATATATAGCATATAATGGATACCTAACCGTATGTGTTGTTTACTATGTATAAATATTGCATTAAGTTTTATTATATTACGGGCACAGAAGCAACATTTTCAATGGAAGAAAAATTAAATTAAAATAAATTTATTTTTACTTTGAATAATTGGGACAATAGGGGTTGGGGTGGGGGTTAATGGATGATTTTATATGAATATAAGAAATAATATAGTTTGACTTATCTGAACTGACGTTCAAACCAATATGGATACTTTAAGTATGGAGTTCTAGAAACTCTTGGGACCGATAATTGTCCCATATCAGCCTTTATCGTGGCAAGGTCGATTGGTCACCCCATAAGTACTATTGAGACAACTTTTCATGACAATTATATATCGAGTAATGATATCAATTTTAATCAAACCAGTCACGCAAGACAGTCCAACATAAATATCAACTGCCATGAAAAACAAAGTGAGCGAAAATAGCACAGGATACATCGGGATGGAAAACTCCTGAGAAACATAACCATTTTCTATTTCCTATGATCTGTCAGTTACACTATTCGATGTTCCTGAGACAACGCACCGGTCGAAGTACCGAAAATATCGCAGCTGTAAGTTTATTCGTTCAAAATGAGCCAAATCAGTCGATTCCAGGCCGTTCACAGGAATTTCGCACATTGTGGCTAACACCTTTTTTTAATGTTTTTTTCAGACCATTTTTTTAGACGTGCGCGTTCGCAAACAAAAGAGTTGACTTCTATTTTGTCATCTCCCCTTGCTTTTCTTCCACCCCCCAACTTAGCAGGCAAATTAATTGTTTTTGGGCGCCAGCCTGCGTGCACGAATGTGGCTAGCTCTGTTTGGTTGACTAGAGACCTTTGGGCTGGGTGTAACAATTGGGTTAAGATATGGGTTTGTTACACTTAAGAACTGGAAAAAAGGATGAAAATAGCATTAACCTGTTATGCACTCGTACAGTTTCCAATCTCCTTTTACCACCTGTGTTCCTTGTACTATGGATGACCAACAAGCACTGCTTGTGCACTGCGGTTGCACAAGCACTGCGGTTGCTTGCGTTCCGCTTGACGATAACGCCTTGATCCCCGTGGTTTAAGACACGACCTAGTTCCACCTCGACGTGGTATTCCTCTTTCAAGACGTGATTCAGCAGTTGATTCAGCACTCGTTCCTTTTTTTATTTATTGCCACTATTTCACTTGTTGATTCCTCAATTCCTCTTTAGATACCTTGTTTCGATCGTATCGCCTCGCAACAATCAAGCAAAAATCCCTTCTCTGTCCACACGCATCACCTTATATAAATTTTTTTTGTATCGAACTGTACATCGGGCAATAAGTCATCCTCTTCGCGTTCCTTCCGCCATCTACATTCTAGCACAAAATTCAGCTACGAGGTATCCCCGACCAACCGGACAACAGGTATGTAGCTTTTGTTTGACCTATTTATGTTTGATTTTAATATTTCCATTTTTATTTCAGACCCCGTTTCATGTTGGTCCATTCAGACAATTGTAGATGCTCTTCACCTAAAGATAGCTGTATCATTCGAAAAAGGAGGAAAAGTGATTCCAAAACATGCTCGTGGTGGTCGAATACAATAGCTAAATAGAACATGTGTTCTGAACCTGGAATGAATTTCAGCCCAATATCTCAATTTTTAAATACAAAACTGTTGTGTCCTTATTGAAAACCCCATTACTTAATGGTTTCTCTATCTTGTCCCATTTCTTAACTTGTATTTCGCATTATTCCAAAATCCGTAAGGATTACCCTGTTTCGTCTAGTGCAGATCGTTACAAGAGCGGAGGATTTGCTATCCATGTAACACTTATAGAGCTCACTCGGAATCCATAAAAGTGGATGTTGCACCTGCTCGGAACAAAATTCTCAGCCGAAATATTTTCTTTCATACCTAGGCTATCCATTAAAACTGCATGTACAAACAGTCCGGCTGGTTATCTGTACGTCATAGAATAAATTTACAGCATACTGGATTATCGGATAAGATTATTATTCTCTGCCAGAGAAAAAGAATGGAGTTAGACTTAATAGTGGTCTAAAACAGTGCTTCGACACTATTTTGCCCGAAGGTACATGTGTAGTTATGTGACCGGATAATATAAGCTTCACACAGCTCCATACTCAAAAGTGCTAGATTATAGTTATCTTAGATTTGATGGAAAAGCTCGGTTTACAGATCACGATGCCTAATTACCACTATATATTAGTTTTCATTTGCATGAGATCAAAAGTGCATCCGGACTACATGATAAATACCAGTATTATGGTAAAGTAATCGATTTCATCTTATGCAGTACACAGTGATAGAAGTTGTCGTTAAGTTGGAGCCCCAGTAGGTAAGGCTCCAGCTTAAGCGAGTTTTTGACCTATAGTCATGACACTTAACCTTTAGAAGTATGGTCTCTACACCATGTTCCTCAGCTATAAAGATTTAGGCAAAGAAATTCGTGTTGGTCATATGGGCTGACTTTTCATACTTCGGTTTCATTCGGTAGTATCCTGACCTCTTAGCACGTATGTTTTCTAATTTGTTAGTATATATTGTTAAGACGGTTCGGACAACTTACTGTACTCATCACTTGGAATGGCGTAGTTGCTGTTATCAAGCATGCACAAAGTATGGTGTTTTGTGATGGTTCTGTCCCACGAATTTATGGATTTAGGCCGCATGGCTGTACTTGATCCCATTTATTTCATCAATATTACTAGGGGAGTGAGATGAAAGAGAACCTCCAACCACAGTCTGATTAGGTGTGCTCCTAAGTGTCCTACAAATGGAGGCTGTTCTCTTGACTTTCATCCGAATGCGACTAAATAGCAATAAAGCGAACTAGTAACACCATCCGCCATAGGCAACCAATATGAAACAATGAACATGCAAGTCTAATAATATTCCATTAATGACCAGAGAGAGAGAGAGAGAGAGAGAGAGAGAGAGAGAGAGAGAGAGAGAGAGAGAGAGAGAGAGAGAGAGAGAAACGACAATGTCTTTGTAAAGGATCCTCTCTGATAAGCTTCAATAATGATACTACATTTTAATGGATGAACCAATACCAGAGTGACACGTATATATATGTACACTCAAACAGCTTCTTAACACTTGATTACCATGATGTAGTTGTGGGTGTGAACCAGAAGTTTCCACAAATTTGCGTATCGCCCACCAGCGCAAACTGGGCCGAATCAAGATGTGTTGATGACTCTCAAGGCTGAGTATAAAACGAAATGTCCTGGTATAAAAAGAAATTCTCAGTTTCGACCGTCGTATTGGAACTGTATTGGAACCCTTTCTGCACAGATGAAATATAAATTTAAAATATAGTGTTCGGCTCTCTTCAAATTCAGAAACTATTGCTGCAGAGACATTGGTCATTGGAGAAAGTATAAAAAGCAAAAATACATCGACCGTAATGCCTGATCTACAGAGTGGGCAACATTGTTCCACAAGCAACAATGTGTTCTATATTTACACGTAAAGGCCTCAACTAACATTCTGTTCAAAATTAAGATAGGTATCATTATGAGACCTAAACCTGTGAAAAGATGAGCGAGTGAGGAAGCATAATAATGAATACGAAAAAGTGGAATTTTTGGAATTCTCCTGGAAGTTAATGCCAATTGGGAATGAAAGTGTGATATACTCTAATTTTACCCAAATTACACTTTCCCTAATATATTTTATATCGGAGTTGTGCCAACTGTTAATACAATGAACAGACATAATGTAATGGACACACAATTAAATTTGGAACTAAATTTATTAAGAAACCCGATTTACAGAAGCACTACTGGAATCGGTTCCTTAACGACCTGCTTTAGCACTGTAACAAATTAATGTTGTGTGTTGTTTGTTCGTTTAAAAGTTTGCTGGATAATCTGATTGGCGATAAATAGTTTCAAGCGATGTAAATTGACATATGACTGCCATGGCTCGAAGTTGTATTCAAAGGCAGTCTAGAACTCATATTCCTATGACAGGCAGAAGTAAACGTTTTAATTATACCTATGGCAAAAGAAATCTCTCACTGCAATCCCAAATAACTAAGTTTTTTAATTTATTTTAAAATCGTTAGAGAAGGCGATAAAAGCTCGTATACGAGGCTTGATTAAGCCAGAAAAGTAAAGAACTCTCAATACGGGTACTGTTATAGAAGCTTTGTGATAAGAAATATTCACTCCTTAGGACTTATTGAGAAGTTTGTTGAACACAATCAATGGCATAGTGGACTTCAGATTTATGGAGGCTGCCGTGGGTCGCTTTACTCCTATGGCCACCATATATAGTGTTAAAGTAATTTTATTCTCGATTGTTCTCTTGAGGGCTTCAAATAACTTTTAAGTACTCTAAGTACTCAGACATAGCTCAAAAAACTGTACGTCTTCCATTCTATATGGTGGACTATATGTACATTTATGGTAGCTGTCCTGGGTTGCTACACTCCTATAGACCACTCTATATGGAGTTAAAGTAATTTTATATAAATATATTTTAAGTGATCCAAAGACTCAGGTAAAGCTCAAAACCCTACAACTAACTTTCTATATGGTGGACTAAACGTTACTTTGAGGAAGCTGGCCTGGGTCGCTTCACTCCTATGTGCCACCCTACATAGTGTTAGAGTCGTTTTATCCTTGATTATTCTCTTAAGGGCTTTTAATATATTTTAAGTACTCTAAAGACTCAGGCTCAAAGCTCTAAAATTTTGTATATGGTAGATTCTGTATATGGTAGATAAAACGTAAATTTATATGGAAGCTGTTCTGGATCACTTCACTCATATAGGTCATTCTATATGGAGTTAAAGTAATTTTATCCTCGATTGTTCTCTTTAAGGTTCCAAATATCTTTTTAGTACTCCAAAGATTCAGGTAAAGCTCAAAACTCTACAACTATCATTCTATATATTGGACTAAAGGGAAATTTTCGGAAGTTTTCTTGGGTCGGTTCACTCTTATGCCAACCTACAAAAGGTTAAAGTGGTTTTATCCTCGTTTATTCTCTTGAGGGCTTCAAATAACTTTTAAGTACTCCAAAGACTTTGGAATAGCTCAAAACTCTTCGACTCCCATTCATCGTACTTCTATACTATGCTCCACTCTTTTTTTTCAAACGACCCAGCTTAAATAAATATTAAATAAATAAATAATTAAATTATTCTTAAATTAAATAGAGCTATTATGATATAGTTGCATAAATTTTTAATTAATTTCGACTATTATTTTAGTGCACAACAAAAAATAATTTAATTTCTATCATTGTTATTACTACTACACTACACGATTACTGTTAAAACTAATGTAATTGTTTTTTTGTCTTGTTGTTGCTGTTGTTTAGAAAATTTAAAAGCTTTGTGTACTCATACACTACTCTCGAATAGTATATCGTACCTATTCCAAAGCACTTTTCGAGAGACAGTTTTTGAAATTTTTTTCGACAAAACAAAATTTAGAATAATTAAATAAATAAAATTTTAAAAACTAAAAATAATTAATTTATTTAAATAACAAAATTTATTTTATACTGTACAGATGTGGGTATTTTGTACAGGGTGACTAAGATTAGTGTTAATTAAAGGCTTTTCAAACAAACAACATCTCAACACATGAATGATGAAACCTGATTACGTCAACGACTGCATCGTATAGGGCAGTTGAAACTAATGACTGCTGTGCTGGCCATGTTTAGAGAGTATTCTAAAGCGTGGGAGGTCTTCAAGGGGTTTATATTCCTGATTAATCAGGAAGAGTATATACAATCTTCTCGCGGTGACTATATTGGATAACTATAGCGCTACACCTAGGCTATATGAAATATGTGGAGTCTGAATATCATGCGATCACCACTTTCAAGAAGGATAATACACACAAAGTAACGTGTGTTGATAATGAGACGAAAACGACCCACGGGAGTAGACTCAAAAAGAGACATTTGCTCCTTTAGCGAGCTTGGCTGGGAAAAGGAACCGTTTTGATGATACCACGCAGCTCCAGATAAAAACCCAAAAATGAGACAGTTCACGGAAAGATTTCATATCTAAGCACTTAAGGGACAAAATAAACTTCTCCTCGAATGTATCCCAGAGAAAGTATTGGAGCATGAACATAAAGCTTTGAAATCAAAATTTAAATGGTATATATAGGTTTTTGGTACGGTGACTAAAGACAAGTATATTTGAAGCACAAACTCAACTCATCAAAGTACAACGCATAGCTTGCGTTGGTATTACTGGATGAATGCGAACATGTCTGACTACAACTATATGGAGACCCGTTAAGATTGCCTCCACTTCATCTACATATCAAACAGCACGCGGTCTTAAATGCAATCCACAACCTAGCAACCCCAAGTAAAGGGAGGTGATACCGGTATTTAAAACAGAAATGCATTCATTAGACTTCTGGTCTGGTTAGATCTAAATAGTGCAAGGAGTTATATTCTATCGGAACGGAATGAAGCATTAATGCTGTATATATATATATATATATATATATATATATATATATATATATATATATATATATATATATATATATATATATACATATATATATATATATATATATATATATATATATATATATATATATATATATATATATATATATATATATATATATATATATATATATATATTTAAATATATATATATATATATATATATATATATATATATATATATATATATATATATATATATATATATATATATATATATATATATATATATATATATATATATATATACATATATATATATATATGGTACTGTTAAGACGTTAAGATATCACTTTGAGATTAAGATGCCACTTTGAAAAAATCAAACAGTTTTATATAAACAGCATAGCTCCTGCCTAGTTTAAAAAAAGTTCTCTTCCACATCACCTATAACTTATCAGAATTCGCACCGAACACCTTACCAAAGAAATAAATACATTTCCAAATTGTTATGTGGTAAACGATTTTGAGTTTTCCCATCGAACATCAATTCAGGTTTACGAGAATTTCTTTTCAATTTCTAACTAACCCAATTACCGTTGATCGTGAAAGGGGATTTCAATGTTTTATTTCCTCAAGTCTCGCACGTATTTGCATGTACTATATATACATTCGTTAGTGTTAAGCAAAATTGTTATTTGAAGCAAATCCGTTGTGCGATATACGAAAATTACCTTGATGTATATACGAAAAATAATGATGTGAGGCATTTTGACGTATAAACACAATCCACACTCTAACGACATATAGTTAACTTTACTGGTTTTCTGTTTTAATTTTAATTGATTTTCACTTAAATTTCACACGACATGCTATATACAGTTGGATGTATTCTTTCTGGTCACAACTAATGTGATACTGCCTGATTTTCAATTAAACCCCTTTTTCTTTTATTTATGATTGTGGTTTTTATCAGTTTTCTCGAATTTTTCCAATCCTCATCGCAAAATTTAAATTTTGTTGGCATATTTATTCGCGAGATAATGGTCACTCTCTAGAATAGTAAGACAGTCATTCATAACATATTTTCCACGCACCCTGCAGTTTTACACAATTCGATTAACTAGTGAATAGATTGTATTGTATCATTTTGTTCATAATGTAATCTTCCTGAACGGTAACGACGGTATAATATTATGAAATATACGTTCCACTTCTGGAATATTATATAGGTAATAATGGTATATTATATAGATTTTGGATCATTGGCTCAATGTGAAAAGCTAAATTAAATCATTAGTTTGACAGCTACTAAATTACGAGTATTTTTACATATAAACATTACATAAAAATAAATTAAGTACCACAAACAAAAATAATGATAAAAAACCTGAATAGGTCCCACAATTGTACTTTACAGACAATATCTCCACCAAAAACAGAATTGCCTTCTTAGGGAAGGAAGCTAAGTTCCAGGAACTAAGAATGTCTACTTTCAAAAAAACAAATTGATTGAAAGTTCTACAAAGCAACAACACTTAAATTAAATTAAATTCTACCAATAAAGTTTCTAAAATTAAAATTAATTAGATTTTAAGAATAACGAATTATGGTGATTGAATTAATTAGATTGTGGAACATTCGGTTTAAATTTTAAAAATGGAGAAATAAATTCCACAGAGATCAAAAAACATAAAGAACAAATTATGTTCCACATGAACAATAAGTGACAAACGATAAGTTATAAGCCCATTTTTTCGAACCGAGTCGATAAAAAAAATAACCAGATTTTTTTATTATATGTCGCAAAAGATACCAACATGGTTAACCTTTTCGCGGAATGAATACCTTGTGGTACCTAATTTACTATTTTATTCATAAATTTTGACAATCAATTTAGATTTGTTTTGCAGCAAGCGATAGGAAATGAATCACTTTGGTAAACGCTTGTTTCACAAAATTAGGTTCCACAAACAAGGATTCGCTTTTCAAAAAGATAACTTATTCGAGTTACCTATTTATAAATTAAAATGATGAAAAAAGCTTATTTTCAATCTTTTCTGAATGTTTAACTGTTGTTCAAACTGACTCCGGAATTACTAGATTAATTGGCGCCATCTTATATAAAGCAACAAACCCTATAAAATTGATTGTAAAATATTGCGACAGTCATTTATCATTTAATTGTTTTCGCAAGAAAGAAAGGGAAAATAGTCACTTTAAGCAATTTCTTATTTGAATTTGTTAGCTTCCACAAATCTGTGTTCGATTGGAAAATACAACGACAAAAATTTAAGTTCCACAAATTTATTTTTCACATAATGAACAATTTAATTACAGAAAGTACCACCACTAGCGATCTAGTTTCACAAAAAGGAATGATAAAGGAGCACTTCACTTATTTTCCGACATTTGATTTCTCTTTTTTTGTTTTTGACACAAGTCTTATTCTGACAGAAGTAATTGTCAAAAGTTATATTAATCAATTTTGATTGGATACTTTTGCATAAAAAACTAGATCAAAAATTAAAGCAAGAAAGAAATGGAAATACGTAACCTTGGGAAGTGAACTATTTTGATAATTTAAGTTCCACAAATAAGTATTTGGTTAGAAACTGCCTAATGCTGTTTCTGAAATAAACAAATATCAGAGCCTAAGTTATTCAAATTAGTATTTTGGTACGACAACTTATGTCTATTTCTTTTTGACAGAGAAAGCTTAATTGATTCTCAAAATGAATAGATAAAATAATTTTTAATCTAGTCGTCAAGCAAAATATAAAAATGTGCAATCATTTCGGGTCATAACCAGAATACTTATGTTACGTTCCACAAATAAGTATTCGTTTCGGAAAGAGTCTAATAATAATTCCAAAACGATTACTTATTTGTGGAACCTAACTTTCGATCCTGATCCAGTGACTTATTTTCTATCACTGACTTGCAAAAAATAGTTATTTGACTGTCAAAATTTATTTGTTTGTAATAATTTTTTGATAATCTATCTGTCAAAATATATCTCCTGTCAAAAAAAGTAAGTGCAATCAATTTGAGACGGTGCTAAATAAGTTAATAAGTCGCCTGTAAGTATTAGTTAAGAAAACAACCTAAGTATCCTGGCAATAAGTAAATAAGTTTCAAACAAGTATCGAAAAATAAATCTTCTCACAAGAATACTTATTTGAATAAGTTAGGTTCCACAAATAAGTATTCGGTTGGAAAACGGATTAAGGCTCTGTTTCTTAAACGAAAATTTATTTGTGGAATCTAACTTACTCACATAAGTATCCTGGCGTGGTAACTAATTATTATCTCGTTCCTGAAAAAATTAATTGACTGTCAAAATAAATGGTTAAATATTGTTGTTATAATTTTTTAAAAAATTGTATATGTCAAAATAAAATGTTTATCAAAATATCAATCCAATCATTTCGAATGTGTTTCTTTATTCATTTGATACGGCAGCAAATAAGTAAATTAGTATTAGTCTAAGAAAGAACCAATCGAATTAGTTATTAATTTGTGGAATCTAACTTGGTGAAATAAGTAGTCTAATCTGAATGTCATACTTTGTTTGCCATCAGTTTTAGCATAATAAAACTTCCGAGTGATCTGGTTAGAACGGAAGATTACCTGACAAAACACATACAAGACAAACGCAATGAGATATGTAACATTGACAGAAAATAGCATTTGGTAAATAATGTGGATTGCAACTCAGATACGTGTACTGACTATAATTTTTGGTTGTTAGACCCAAAATCTAATTTGCCACACTTAATTGGTGATGTAGAACAATCAGTGAGATTGGAGATAAACTTCTAAGCAGACTTCTAAGACTTGTTGGTCTAGGCATTGTGAGAGCTAAGCAGACTATTCCCAATCTGGTTCTTGAGATGGTTGTGGGTCTGATAAAGATTGATCTTTGGATCAAAAGACTGTGCAGCGCAAACAGCCACTCGCCTAGAAAACGCAGAGACAATCAAATTAGCGCTTCTGGGCATTGACAAATTAAAATCGAAAGGCACACATAGGAATACAACAGACCATCCTGTTGTATTCCTATGTGTGCTTTTCGGTTTTAATTTGTCAATGCCCAGAAGTGCTAATTTGATTGTCTCTGCGTTTTCTAGGCTGCGGTTACCTCTTCGTTGACGGTATGATGATCTTGCTGGATATTCTCACGGAACATTGTTATCTGAAAAATCTCATGCTTCAAATAAAAATTCAGAGCAACGTAAACTGCAAATAGTATGAGGGAGGAGAAAAAGAAACTGTTGAGCACTTTTTGTGCTCCTGTAATTCATAATCTCTCCGTAGACTGCACTGCTTTGGATCACGATTCCTATGTCAGGATCAACTAACGGTCTTGACGATACCGGACATCTTGGGCTTGATGCGAAGAACAAACAGATTTCGGGACTGAGCGTGAAAGTCTGGAAGGGGATGCAGTGGCGTAACTACAAATTTTTGGCCTCCCCGCATAACTTAATGTAGGCCCTTAGACTATCCTCCCTCCACCTTGCATATCCTTTCCTCCAGAGTAATAAAAGTCAATTTAGAAAAAGATCGTTCCACTGTTGCGACTATTACAGGTAACGTAATAAACAATAATAAACATGTCAATACGTAAACATGAAATACTGGCAACTTTTAGGTATGCATTAAAAACCGGATTTTTTTTTTATTTGAGCCTTTATTGTGGAAAAATGTCACAAGATTTTTTATCCAAAGTATTGCCCATCACTACCCACAACTTTTTCCCATCTTTCTGGTAATTTATGGATTCCATCCCAGAAAAACTGCGACGGCTTTGCGGTCAAAAACGAATCAAGCCAATTTTCAATACCTTGAAGTGAAGCGTATTCTGGGTAGGGCATTCTGTATGAATCGAAAAAGGTGGTAGTCGGAAGGTGCAAGGTCTGGGCTATAACGCGGGTGAGGCAGAATTTCCCATCCGTTATTCTCGTAATATTTGACCGTCACCGCAATGTGTGGCCGAGCGTTATAGTTGTGGAAAATAATTGACTCATAAATGATCGCATACGTGAGAGCCCCGTGAATATTCGGCTTCAGTGTCGATGGGCCTGCCTCGTCTTTCTTGGGATACGCTTTTTTGCGCTTGAGATTATCGTAATGGATCCATTTTTCATCGCCAGTGACAATACGATGCAAAAACAACATCTTTTTGTGGCGTTCGAGCAGCATTTCGAACATGCAAAATCGTCTTTCCAAACTTCTCTTGGCTTCAACTCGTATGTCACCCAATTTCCCATCTTTTTTGGATGAATCCCAAGGTTTTCAAACGTCTGAATATTGTTGCTTGATCAATTTCCAATGATTCTACAAGTTCTTCTTGCGTTTGACATTCAGCTTATAACTTTTTCGGTTGACCAGGATGCTCTTTGTCCTTAATGTCAAAATCACTACTTTTGAAGCGATTAAACCACACAAAGCACTGTGTTTTTGCAAGACCATGCTCAACATACAAATCCACGAGCAAACTATGACTTTCAGCTACAGTTTTGTTTGCGAAGCAGTGACTCAACAAAACTTCCCGCAAATGCTGTTTTTTTCGTAAATTTGATAAATGATTATGGATTGTGGACATCAATACAAAAATACAAAATAATCAATACACAAATATAACAAAGACCACGGGACCGCGTTGCAGCGGGCCCCCTATCGTTGCGGGCCCCCCTGCAGCGTGGGGTTTGCGCCCTTGTAGCTACGCCACTGAGGGGATGTCACAATGGACCAATTGAGCATGATTAACGGGGGAAATATATAGGGGCGGAAAGAAAATAGGATTTTTCAAATAAATAGCCAATCGGCCCTTTTATTACTCTTGTCATCACAAACCCACCGTATTCCGAGACATAGTTTTTTACACAAAGCAACACTTAAACATCTGTAGTAGACAACACTACCCTTCTAACCAATAAGGAGTGAGCAAATGTTTGAAACTTATAGGACGATATTGACGAACCTTTGGTACCGTATTATGATTACATAGCGCCGAACAGATAATTGACGCATACTTATACAAGTCAAGTAAACGAGAATTAACCTATTTATGTATTATGAACTGTTTGTTTGGATAATAGTCAGAGAGAGAGAGAGAGAGAGAGAGAGAGAGAGAGAGAGAGAGAGAGAGAGAGAGCTCACGACACGGATTAGGCTCACTCACCTTTAATATTCCCCTTAGCAAATAGAGCTTATTCTGCTCTTGCTCGAATCCACGAATTCTTCCGAGGTTCTACTACCTGCCAATATCGTTCACTTTTCTGGTTCCTTATTTTCTGCAGTCGTTGGGACTAACTATGTGGATTCTGCATAAATTTTCAGATTTATTCAGATTATCAAATTTAATACAGTTTTTTATACGAACATCAAACCTTGACCTTTTGGAAGTCATATATTTGTACCAGCTTCAAAACAATCATTTCCAACCACTTCTTCTTTTTATCAGCCTCCTTGCTATAATTTATGTACTATTCCTACCGGTGGTTTCATACTCCTGACCCGTTCGACTTTTATAAATTTTATTAAGCCCCCTTGAACAAAATATAGATTATGTGGCCTTGAACGAAGTGTATTTTGCACACCACTTCAACTGAAACTGATTTGATTTACTACGAGATGCACTGTTGTTGTTGTTTTGTGAAAAACAGAAGTGAAAAATTATCTTTTTGCAACTATAGAGTTGAAATTGTTGGTACGACTGATTTTGATTTATTTATTATTTAGCATATATACAGATGAGAGTACATAGAAATGGAATTTAGAATGGGTTCGTTTCGTTTCTAAGTGGTACGTAAACAAAAAAAAATTTTAGTCAGTTTTTTACACCCACACTGTATGAATCTGAATATGGAACTAAAATTAATTCTTCGTTGGTTTCTTCCACTGTTCCTAATCTGTACCGATCCGTTCAATATTCACATGTGCATGAACGAATTTAAATTTAAACACACGTAACATATTATCAATAATAAACCATTAAGGATTATAAGCCAATAAATGTAATCCCTTTTCAAAATCAATTAAACGAACGAAAAAAAAATTGTTTATAAGCCAGATGTGCTTTCATTGAAAAGTTAATTGTGTATATGGAGCTTCAGTATTTTTGATTGAATTTCGCCTCTCATATATGTGTACTTGTCTCGTAATTGCATGTTCCCATATGTCCATGGAATGGAAACTACTTACTCTCGACAGTAATAGGATAATACGTGATAAAGCTTTTTGTGATAAGCTTTTTTCATAGAAAATTTAATTTCAATTAAAATACAAACGACAATAAACTGAGCACTCACACAAATGCATATAATAAAACAATAATGCCCATTAGTTGGCACACAACACCAACAACTAAATGATAACAATGATAATGAAGAAGAACAAGTGAACAATCATATTTTAATGAATATAAGTTTGTTGAGTATGGTATCCTCGTCTGTACAGAACTCGACATATACAAATCTATGTATGTATATGTTCTCAGTCATACAACATATACTCGTCCTATGTATATGTGCTTTTATGCATACTCGGATAAATGTGTACAACATATATTGATAAACCTATCTACATACAATGGGAATATAAATTGAATAGATGCTATAATTATGGTACTTTATGTTCTCTCTGTTCACCTATATTTATGTCTATAGTATGTAGATTATAAATCATTTAACAGTTTGATTATGTTTGCAATA
The DNA here is from genome assembly GCA_963932295.1 of Tipula lateralis. NCBI lineage: Eukaryota > Metazoa > Arthropoda > Insecta > Diptera > Tipulidae > Tipula > Tipula lateralis. Next base: position 157,121,340 of record OZ010736.1, on the reverse strand, counting down.
CAACATATTATATGATGATGAACAGATTTATAATTCGCAGATTATATTGATTTGGACCCAAAGTCTTTGAAGATGATGAATCCTGGTGATAGTCAAAAAACTGCGTAGTTTTGCAAACCTACAGATTTCGAAACAAAAATGTTGCCTTGCTTGTGTGACCATATATACTATTTGAGCTCGTGAGCACTTAACATCTATTTACATAATTGTTCGAGCAGCTTTTATCTGCGAACATGCCATAATTCGATTTGCGTTCTGTAATCAGTCGTGATTGTGTCAGTTGCACCTCACATGCTTTGCAACACAATAAATTATATTATAATGCACAGAATTATAATCCCAGACTACTTCGAAGATGACGAATCCTGGTGATTTGATATTTCTCAGATATTCGCGATTAAGCTAAAGTCGTGCAAAATGTATTTACCAAACGTCCACTTAAATCATAAAGAGTGAATGTCTCTTTATGTACGTCTTTAAATGAGGAAAGCGATAGACCTGTGTAAATCTGATTGGATCACTAGACTGACGAAAAAAAAAAACAGATACCGCCGAAACCAATGACCCCCACTTATGAACCCGTACACGAGAAAGAAGACCAGCACGTGGAACGTTATCACGTTATCCCATGCATGAAAGAGTGTCGGCTGGTTCTTGTCTGGGACATTATTTGATCACTGCAACGCTATAATGGAAATGATCGGGACAAAGACGATTCTACCTAGGAAGATTCCGTCCAAATCGGTCAGTCATTGATCAATTGTCTGATGATTTTTTCTAAGTACTACAAAACATCTATATCTCGCAGTTTACAGCTTTTGGTGGTAGGTTCGACGTTATTTTTGGCATTACGTACACCGTAATGTCGATTGTGAATCGGATATCAGTGCGCAGGATCTCAGCAAAAGCGATGATACTCATCTTGAATTGCAAGCTTTTCCGCCATTTAATGTGTTAATGTTGAATCTAGCATTAGCCCGTGAAATGTTTAACCTGTTTCCGCAATACGCAATAGTGATGTATGATCTTGTTGATGCGGAGGCGAGCATCGCGCGACAAAGCTGCCAGTTACCATATTTGTCGAGTATTTCTACTTTAGCCATCGATAATAATGCATCAGCACCTACGCCTTGGTGTGAGGAATGTAGACTTTGAACGGGATCTGCGTCGATATCTTTAGTCTTTTTACATATCGCGAACACCGTAGAAACACTTTGGTTTGCGTTGGTTTCGTCTCAAACGAACAACTTTGCGCGATTGGACTAGTGAAACGCACTATGACCTTCTGCCAAACAATTGAAGCACCTGGCACTTTCACTTAGATATTGTCTGCGTTCTTCTAACTTCAATTCAATAAACTTGGGGCAATCAGACAAACGATGTTGTGTTGGTTGGTACAATATGAACAATTCGGTAATGATTTCACTTCAGAGTGAAAACTTTCCACAGGAGCGCTGGGTCTGGATTGGTACTTATTAGGTTGGTGTTTGAGGCCTTCAAGTGAGTTTATTCGGTTACTCAGGAACTTGAGAAAATCTTCAATGTTTGGAAACTTTTCTTCCGACGACTCCTGTCGCCATAGTTGCAACGTGACTTCATCTAGCTTCTTCTCTGCTAGGAGCACCAACCAAACAATCTTTTGATTCGACGTTTGACCCTAAAGCCGCTAATGATTTGTTGAGGGTTTGCTGATTTGCGGTTGCTTTAGGTATGTCTCGATGAACTCATTTACTATGACGCGCTTTTTGTCGTATCGTTTGACCAGTTTTTGAAAAGCCTCTATATAGCTAGCTTCATCTACCCGAAAGGGTCTTACTAAGGTTTCGGCCGGACGTCGCAACTGGCCCACCAAGTTCTGAAATTTTTGTGCTGGTGATAAGCTTGTGTTTTCATGTATGGTACTTTTAACAGGTCGTGAAATGACTGCCATTCGAGAAACCAGATAGCGCTTCAGATAGCGGTTGAGAATCCCAACACTCTTCGTGCCACAAATCTTTTTAAAATAGCTAAAAATGCATCGGTATAGTTCGGTAAATAGCTAAAAATGCATCGCTGCCTTAACCGCCAAGCACACAAACACCTCACATATGCCTCCGTCAGGATGGAATTTCGATGTTGCGACATTTTAATATAAATAGGTCCTAAATAATCAACACCAGTATTGGGAAACGGTCTTTGTTTTATTGCATCTTTCCGCTGGTAAGTCTTCCATCATTTGGGGCCGTTGAGTATGTCGATATCGAATGCAGGTAACTCATGCTTTGATATGAGCCTTAATCATACCTCTTGCGCCAAATATCCAATACTTTTGTCTTAGTATGCTCATCATCAGTATGTTGCCTGCGTGTAAATTGCAAGATGAACTTCATTAATAATTAGGCGGCGCCACCTTACTTTTTGAACATATAAGACGACAAATCACTTCTCCATTTTCATAAGTAAAGCGAAGATATACTACACAGCCATATTCTACTTCCGACGAGTCACAGAACCCATGCAATTATATCGAGGTTGGGTTTGCTGCTGTTTTTATTGAACTTCTTGATATTTGAATTTTTTGTAGATGAAAAAAATGAGTGTAAACCTTACTCCATTGACATACTATATTTTCTGACGCTTCTTGATCTCAATCAATCTTCGGTAGCCAAAGTTTTTTCAAAAATATTTTGAAATTAATAATGATACGTGATAACCATTCCAACGGGTCATAAGGTTTTGAACTTTCTGACAACATTTTGCGTTTTGTCCATATCTCGTATTCCTTCAAATTGCTAATTTTGAAGGTAAACGTGTACTACCTGGATACCACATTATGCCTTATAGTGTGTTGGTACTTATCATCAGGACTAATTTGACTTCCATTTACGTGATCTAAGCCCCGCGGTACTTTAACTGTTCATTTGTCTCATTACGCCATAGAACCAATTGATAATTTGTATCAGCTGGGTCCACGAGTATTTGTCGATACATTTTTTCAATATTGGCATTGATTGCTACAATGTGTTGCCGAAATTTGAGTAGAATGGGTACTAGATCTGCTGGTAGTTTTCGTCCTGTATGTAAACAATCGTTTAGTGAAATCGTGTTTGAAGTTTTGCATGAGGCATTCACCCGTAACTTTGTGGTAGTACCCTCCTTGTAGATGCCATGATGATTCATAAAATACCTTTGATTGTGCTCTGTATTGCGTTCTTTGGATCTGCTAAGTCTAGTTGCCAAATTTCATTATCTATCGAAATTGGTACCATGGTTGCTGGAAGAGTTGACAATATCTTTTCTAGTATAAGTGCGGTCATAGATTTATTGTACCGTGGTGTCACTCGTGATTGAATAACTAGATTTGTTTTTCCTCTCGTTATACCACCTAAAGCGATGCTAGGCCACATATGGAAATTTGGGCATATTTTCGCTTTAGAGCTATTCGTTGAACACAGGCTTCTGTGATGAAAGTAGATTGCGATCCCGCATCTAGTTGGTCGCTATTTGATTGAACATATATATCAATGCGGTGGGCAGCAACGTACTGAGAGTTGATTGTAGTTTTTGGTTAATTGATTCATGGGAACTTTGATCTGTTGCTGTTGAAGCCGTTGGTGCATGAACGATTCAAATGCTGTCTTGAAAATCTGTTATTGTACGTAAACTTGTTGATGGAAGTTCTCCATGCAATAAGGTATAGTGAGGCTGTTGACAAATTAAACATTGATCTCGTGAAAAACATTGCGTTTGTTTGTGGCCTAAGCGCAGACAGTTAGAACAGCAATTAGAACTATCTTCAAGTTCCCTTCGGTTTTCAGTATTCATCGACTTAAATACTGGGCATTTGTACAATAAATGATCTGGTATGGTAGGTTTTAATTGGTTTTGGACCAGTTGCTCTTGTCATCGCCATACATGATTCTAACGCATCACACTTGGTATTTAAAAACTTTATGAACTTTGTTTCAACTTCATTCGTTACGTTAATTAACCGACTATAATTGGTCGATAGGGTGAATCTAGCGCTATCTAATAATAATTAATGTTTTATATTTTTGTACATCATAGTCAGTGTTGTTTGACATCTTGCGAACGTCGCACCGAACATTTTAATAAAATACAAATTAAAATACATACAGTCCACTACCATTCTTTTGCTGTCTATCAACTGGCCATTAACACGGTCCTTCGAGCCGGATTGCCAATTTCGGCTAATTAATAAACCAGAACGAGATTGTTTATCATCCATTAGTATCCATCATTACTAATATTGAACATCATTTAACACTTTATTTCGGTTATAAGTATAATTTTTATTTGCAAAACTAAGTTTACCGTGCTTCCAACACCGTTATTAATAAGTGTATTGTGAAACCGTGAAATATAAAAAAAATAAATAAAGTCAAACAGTGAATCCGGTTATCTCAATAAGTGGGTCAAATCTTCAAATTACCGCACTGAAGCCTTTGAGTACAACTACAATATGTCGGCCAAAATTTCCGAGCTAAAAACGAGACGCGCTGTGATATTATCTACCTTAACTAAAACACAAACGTTCATTAATAGTGCTGTTATTAATCCTGAGGAGGTTTCGCTTGAAGATATAGATGTAAGGACTCAAAAGTTAGATGAAGGATGGAATGAGTTTATCGCAATTGAAGCAGATTTATTAGCCATAGCTACGACTGAGAAATCTAAGATGGACGAATACGAAGAAAAATACTTTAAGGTTAAATCACAGTTATTGCGGGAATGGAGATTGCGTACACCCACGCTAAAGTCAAGTTCAACAAATCGCCCCGATCTGAATGCTACCATTGATAATTTAGTTCAAAAAACCACGATTTTAGAAAGCGCAGTGCTGCATCAAAACGACTTAAAACTACCACGTGCACATATCGAGATCTTTTACGGTGATTACCACAAATGGTCAAGTTTCAAGGACGCCTTCATAACGTACATTGATAATAAACCTAACATTCCAAACGTTCATAAATTGCAATTGTTACGAAATTATCTGGGTGGTGAACCAAAAAATATTATATGCAGTTATAAAAGCACTGATGCCAGCTATAAGGAAGCTTGGAACAAACTGGTAGAGAGATATGACCGAGTAAGAAACGTGGTTAATTCATTGGTCAAACAATTCATGGATGAGCCAACGTTACATCAATTTTCAGTAAAAGGCTTAAGGCGTATCACCGACAACGTCGATTCACTCATACGAAACTTAGACGGTTTAGGGCCAGAAGCTCAAGGTCGTGACCCTTGGCTCTTGCACATTGTTCTCAGCAAGATGGATGCTGAGACCCGACAATCATGGTCCAACGAATCCTATGATAATAATCATCCTACATTTGAACAATTTCTGCAGTCTCTCAACAAACGCTGTTCAATTATTGAAGAATCAAGACCGGTTACCACCGCTGTAAAAAGAACAACGTCTGGTGTTAAGTCCTTTCATACGTCAGTGTTTCCAAAATGTGTGTGTTGTGATAAAGACCACTCTATTTATCGATGCATGAAGTTCAAGCAATTCAACGTACAAACTCGAAGGTCATTTGTATTAGACAACGCTCTCTGTTTCAATTGTTTGGGCTCCGGTCACCAAGCCGACAATTGTGCTTCAACTTCTAAATGCCGAACCTGCAGTGAACCACATCACACCTTATTACATTTTTATAAATTAAATCCAAGCTCATATCCTCACTCATCGCCATCTTTAATCAGAAACAAGGATAGCAATGGATTGAGCATAAAAGGTCCTAGTTCAGCAAGCAACGCTGCGGCTATCAACACATCATCAGTTAATCAATCGACTAATAAATCAGATTTGATGTCACCCAACGCAACAGCTTTATTGGTACCGTCATCATCGTCTGAGTCGTCATGCCATCCTGTGTATGTAGCAGCAATAGCTCCGAACGCATCAATTGAGGCACATGTAACTACTTCTACTCAGGTCATTTCGCTTCTACCAACTGCAATAATTCAAGTTCGAAACTCGACAAACCAACTTGTTCCTGCTCGAGTTCTCTTGGATTCCGGATCTACATCAACCTTGATATCGGAATCATGCACACAACGCCTTGGATTGAAAAGATTCAAAGTTAATGTAAAGATAATTTGACTTGCATCCATCAATGCAGGATCCATTCGGTATGCTACTAAATTAATATTTTGTTCACGGTTCAACAATTCTATTATGCATGAAGCAACAGCTTTAGTTTTACCAAAAATCACATCAATGCTTCCGGCTTCACATCTTAACATGTCGAAGTATAAACAACTATCGACCCTCCCACTTGCTGATCCAACATTTTACTGCCCTAAATACATCGACATTCTAGTGGGCGCTGATTTGTTCTTCAAATTGTTAAGACCAGAGTCGAAACAGTTGGATGAAGGGTTATATCTTCGTAATAGTAGTCTTGGCTGGATTATTGCTGGTCGTTTTCAAGCATCAACTCAAGACCCCGAGGAAAAGGTAACCGTTTCGGTGACAAACCTGCATACGCGACTAGAAGACGAGCTACATCGTTTCTGGGAGCTAGAGGACATACCTCAATCATCCCAACCCATCCAAGATGAGTCAGCAGAGATACATTATAAGCAAAATACCAAACTCGCCGTTGATAATCACTACATGGTGTCATTGCCATTTAAACGCGAGAAACCCAATCTATAGGAGAATCCTTTACTACTGCCAAAAATCGACTGTTGGCGATGGAGAGAAGGTTTAATCGTGACCATGAACTGGGTCATGAATATAGAAAGTTCATGGCTGAATATATCGCGTTGGGTCACATGAGTCTTGTGCCATCAGATGAAACCTATGTATCCACTTCAAAACATTTTTATCTTCCACATCATGGTGTTTGGAAAAAATCTAGCACTACCACTAAATTACGAGTGGTATTTGATGGATCATCCAAAACTTCCACGGGATTATCCTTAAATGACGAGCTGCAAACAGGAACCAAACTCCAATCTGAGTTAATTTATATCTTAATCCATTTCAGAAAGTTTGCTGTTGCCTTAGTCGCTGATGCCGAGAAAATGTACAGGCAGATATGGATCACGCCACAAGATCGCGATTTCCAGCGTATTCTATGGAGAAACAGTCCTGACGAAAGCATAGGACATTTTCGTCTCAATACGGTGACATACGGCACCTCGTGCGCCTCTTTCTTGGCAATTCGTACATTGCAGCAGATTGCTGATGAATTCCGCAGTGTTTCTCCTAGAGCATCAATCATAGTCAGACGCGATTTTTATGTTGACGATCTGTTATCTGGTGCGGACTCATTGAGTGAAGCAAAAACCATAACCAAGGAAATATCAAATCTTCTGAGCCTTGGTGGGTTTCGATTAAGGAAATGGATATCAAATCGACCTGAAATATTCCAAGATATTCCGGAACAAGACGTTGAAGCTGTTGACATCAGCGACGAAACATCAATGATTAAAACCTTAGGAATAGTTTGGAATCCAGTTACAGACAACTTTTGCTTTAGTATCACTGGATTACCACCTAAAACAGCAGCTACGAAACGATCTTTACTATCTGAATCCGCCAGTATCTTCGATTCGTTAGGTTGGTTGTCACCCACCACCATAGCAATCAAAATCATTTTCCAATCGTTATGGGCAAGGAAGCTAGGGTGGGATGACCCTTTACCAGTTGATATTGGCGATCAATGGACAAATATACGGGATAGCTTTCATTATTTATCTGACATCAGAATCCCGCGATATTTGTGTACATCATCAACGAAGGAAGTGGAGCTGCATTGTTTTTCCGATGCATCTGAAAAAGCTTATGCTGCTGTAATTTACACACGTACAGTTGACGAGGGCGGAACTATCAAGGTGAGGCTCGTTGCAGCTAAAACGAAGGTTGCCCCAATTAAGCAAGTCAGCTTACCAAAATTGGAGTTGTGCGCCGCGCAACTGCTTGTCAAGCTCCTCAAGGTCGTCAAATCATCGTTGCAGTTAAACAATATCAAGATATTTGGCTGGACTGATTCCACAATCGTCCTTTCCTGGTTATCAGACATTCCCAGGCGGTGGAAAACATTCATCGCTAACAGAACTTCCATCATCATAGAAGAGCTGCCACGAAGTCAATGGAATTATGTGCCAACTAAATTAAACCCGGCAGACTGTGCTTCAAGAGGGATTGCACCAGGAGCGTTAGCGCAGTTTCAGCTATGGTGGAGTGGACCAAGATTCTTATATGAAACTGCATCCGGATGGCCAGTCCAACCCACACTACGCACTGAATCTTCACTCTTAGAAGAGCGCAGAGTATTACATGTAGCTAATGACGAACCATCAGTCCTTGACAAGTTATTCAATGACATTTCTTCATTGGTTAAAATATACAAAATCTTGACTATTATGCTTTCTTGGAAGAATATCAAGAACATAACTAATCGTTCTTTGTTTTGTTCCGTAGTAAATTTAAAAAAGGCTTAGAACATCTGCATACTTTGGTCACAACGTAAGGTATTTGGAGAAGAAATCGCACAGCTTAAGGCACATCGACAGCTGTCAAGGAAAAATCAACTTTTATCGCTAGCTCCGTTTGTTGACTCTAACGGTATCTTACGTGTTGGGGGGGCGCATTGAAGAATCCAGCGTCTCATATAATGCAAAGCATCCAATCATCCTGCACAAGAGCAGCATTTTCACCGAAATGTTAGTAAAGTCACTGCACGAGATTCATTTGCATCCTAGTTCTCATCTGTTGTTGTATATTCTACGACAAAACTATTGGATTATTGGTGGGAATCAGCTCATTAAAAAGACTTCAAATGGATGTGTGTCATGCTATCGGTACAAGCAAGTCCAATCCACACAACAAATGGGTAAATTGCCAGCCGTTCGAATCAAGGAAGCACGGCCATTTTTAGCTACTGGTGTTGATTTTGCCGGTCCGGTTTTAGTTTCCACACGAAAAGGTAGAGGAGCAAGTTCAACGAAGGCATACATAGCAGTTTTCGTGTGTCTTACTGTAAAGGCGTTGCATTTAGAGCTTGTGAGTGATCTCACCTCCGATGCATTCATTGCCGCCTTACGACGTTTTATAGCAAGACGGGGGAATCCAGCAAACATCTACTGCGACAACGGTTCGAATTTTGTTGGTGCACAGCGAAAGATTCATCATTGGTATGACGTACTCAATAAGCATCAACCAGAAATCAACAACTTTCTAGCGGGAAACCAAATTACTTGGCACTTCATTCCACCTGAATCTCCTCACTTCGGCGGTATATGGGAGGCGTCGGTTAAGTCTGTGAAGGGTCATCTAAAACGAGTGATTGGAGAATCTAGACTTACGTTTGAGGAGTATGCAACCCTGCTGTCTCAAATTGAAGCAGTTTTGAACTCTCGCCCGCTAAATCCATTGGAACATCAAGATAACTCAGGATACGATTTTTTGACACCAGGCCATTTTTTGCTAGGAGGACCCCCAACAATCTTCGCTGAATGTGGTCTTGAGATTAAGTTGACCCTTAACCAAAGATGGCAATTAATTCAAGATATGCTGAATGGGTTTTGGCGTCGTTGGCACAACGAGTATCTAACGAGCTTACAACAACGAACGAAGTGGCAGATGAAGCGCCAGAATTATAAGATCAACGATCTTGTATTGTTACGTGACACAAATCAACCCCCAGCCAGTTGGAGAAGAGGTCGCATCACGGAGATATATCCTGGTTCAGATGGGTTAGTCCGAGTGGTCAACGTTAAAACTGAGAGAGGGACTTACAAACGACCGATTTGTAAAATCTGTCCGTTATTTATATCTTAATAATATCACCAATTGTACTTAGAAGTAGTGCATGATTCAGCTTTTCTTTAATGGATGAAAAAGGAATTTCGATTAGAAGATGTAATCTTTTCCATCCATCAACGGGGGGAGTATGTTTCAACTTCATTCGTTACGTTAATTAACCGACTATAATTGGTCGATAGGGTGAATCTAGCGCTATCTAATAATAATTAATGTTTTATATTTTTGTACATCATAGTCAGTGTTGTTTGACATCTTGCGAACGTCGCACCGAACATTTTAATAAAATACAAATTAAAATACATACAGTCCACTACCATTCTTTTGCTGTCTATCAACTGGCCATTAACAAACTTGTCAGAGGAGGGGAATGCTTCCTGTTCTGATTATTTGCCCAAATCTGTTTTCTTTCCGCATATAACTTGTTAACTAAAAGATGCACTAATGAGCGTAGACCCCGAATTACTTCATCAGAAGTCATTACTTCATTGGAGTCAAGTGCCACGCGAGGGACGAAGAGACATCAATCGTTTGCAACACAAGCAATCGCAAACAAGAAGAGAACACGTAGAAAAACGTGTCAGAAATCAGGGAACATTCAAAGAGCCAAATTCCAATTGCAACGCCCAGTCCGAAGGTTCCCAGTACCGAAACGAGCTAACAACATTCAAATCTGTCTGCTAATTGGGGCGGTTAGGAAAGGGCAAGTTAAATCACGTATTATAGTGTCTAAATTGAACAACATTTGATTTATTGTATACACGCGTGCACGTAGAGGGTATCAATTCCCGATTTTATTTTGTTCACGAGAAATTGGAATTTTAAAATTTATTTTTTGGTTTACCGGGGATTCCCGAGAGCTGGAAAATTTTATTTCTCAAACAAATATAAAAACTTACATCAACTACAGAGTTTCATCGGACTAGGCACATACCATTGACGATTTGTGCTAGGAATTGCCAACATCGCAAGGAGTTTCAACGAGCTGACACAGAATAACAAGCCATTCCAATGGAGTGATGAACACGAGGAAGCATTCAACGAACTGAAGTAGCGATTATGTACAGCTCCATTGCTTTCGTATCCGGCTCCGAATAAACGTTTTATTCTTGATACGGATGTAAGTCATTATGGCTTAGGATGAGTGTTGTCACAAGAGATCGATGGACAGGAACGTGGCATCGCATAATATTATCAAAGTCAGTACGCAACTAGTGTAACAAGAAGAGAATTGTTGGCCATAGTGGAATGTGTAGAACATTTTCGAAAATACCGCTATGACTATCGTTTCTGCTAAGAACGGATCATGGCGCCTGGACATGGCTACTGAAGTTTAAAAATTGGGTAGTTTTGTCTACGAAATTCAACATCTGAAGGGAAACGCTCATGGAAATGCGGATACATTGTCAAGGCGACCATGTCGAGTGGATTGTAAACATTGCGGACGGGTAAAAAACAACGAAAACATCGTCGACATCAGACTAACGAAGTTGTTGCCTGCTGATGAATGGACCAAGGATGTTATCTACAAAGAGCAACGTAAGGATCCAGATTTGGTAGTCATTACTAAATTCATGGAGGAAGAACGTCATCCATGGAGCGGTATTTCGGATAAAGGCCCCTAACAGGGCTTATTGGGTCCAATGGGCTAGTTTAATTATGAAAGACGGAAGCCTAAATCGAACATGGGAGAGCTCCGATGGCACGATAAAGCAATCGTTGGTGGTAGTACCGAGGATCAGGATATAAAAATATTGGAGGAATACCACGGAAGGGCAAGCGGAGGCCATGTGTTGGTAGTTAGGGACTACTTCAGTAAATGGCCAAAGGTATACCCTATTGCAAATCAAGAAACAACCACAATCGCCAATGCAGTGATATACAATTGGATAAGCCGTTATGGGGTACCCATGGAACTGCATTCCGACCAACGGTGGAACTTTGAATCGGTTGTCTGCCAGGAGATGTGCCAACTACTAGGAATTAATAAAACACGGACAACACCTTTTCACACACAATCTGATGGCATGCTGAAGCGTTTAAATGCCACATTGGAAGAGTTTATATAGCCAAAACAGTTGACAAAAACCAGCGGAATTAGGATCAAGGTATTCCATTGAACTTAATGGCCTATCGATTTGCGGTGCATAACACAACAGGAATCACACCAGCGACAATACTTTTCGGCAACAATTTAAGACAGCCAGTCGATCTCAAATTTGGAGCGGTTCGTTCCATCATCAGCTTAATGTGGACAAGTATGTGTGGACAACTTGAAAGAGGAGATCAACAACAAACACGGATTTGTCAGAGAGAAAATGAAATTGTGATGGGACCGAACAAAGGCTCGAAACGACGCATGAGCAAATATCACAGAAATTACAACTCGGCTAAATCGTATTTAATTCTTTCCCGGGAATAAATTTTAATTTTCCCGGGAAACAGGAAATGTAAAACATCCAAAATTCCCGGGAATTCCCGGGCGGGAAATCCCGGGAAGAACCCTCTACGCGCACGTCAAAGAAGTCATTGCAGCTCGTGATCACTTAAAATCAATGTGGTTCGTATTCCTATATGGTAACACTATAATTTGTAGCTTTTAACTGTCGGCTTACGGCATGATCGAATGCTTTCAGCGTTCGATCATGCCGTAAGCCGTAAGCTCGGTGAAAAGTATCAATTCAATTTGTGTTCCGTAATCAGTCGTGACCTTGAAAAGACAGCCGATAGATAATTATGGATAAATGTGATGACGATAGTTGCAGCCAGATCTGAAGCGTGCACCGGGAACATCTGCTAGTGAGATCTGCCCTATATGTTGAACAAATGTTTTACCTACTGTAGTTTACCAAAATATTATGAAGCCACTAATTCAATTTATTTCCAATTATTGATGAATGCGATACTCATGACAAACCTTATCGAAATGATAAGACTATCGCGAATTGTTTGTGTATGTGTGGTCGTAAATTACAAATGTTTGTATTAAATATATATTAGACAGTTGTAGCTTAGCTTTCGCCTTGTAAATACAGTGAAATCAATATACGAGTACATAGTTAAGGCAGCAATGAGGTAAATAGAAAGATCTAGAATTATTTTGGTGGTTTGTCGAACTAAAAAATTGAAATTGTTTGTGTATAGCTTTGTGGGTGTTTACGAGAACATTGGAAATCCGGCGAAGCGAATAGCCCTGATCACTACAGACTATACAAAAGAGGATCCTTATTATGAGCGCATGGAAGTGGACGTCACAAACATTAAAACCTTGTTGGGTAAATTAGGTTTCTTGGAGCAAAATATTCTTCACATCCATAACGAAGCGGAAAACGTTATACGCAAAGAAGCAACCGATAAATTAACGCCTGACGAAGGTGATGATGTTGACGGCTACATAATAATGTTTAATTTAACATACAAATCACCATCGAATAATGTTCGTACTAAGCAATGGTGGTATCGTAATGGATTTACACGAGAAATATTTTTGGTTAACAATATTTGCCAATGGGCGGGGAAGCCCAAATTAATCTTCAATCAAAATCCATTGCTAGACAATATTGGAACGCAGAAAAGTGTTTCGGACATGACAGATGGTCACGCTGATGAGACATTCGATATGCCAATCGATATCGATATATTCGAATCGTTTTCAAATGATGGCGCTGAAGATTCGTACGGGGATGCGAACGGTTCGTTTTATATACAAGCAGTGTGCGAAACGATAAACCAACACATTGACAGTGGAGACATTAGGGAAAGGTGTATTAATCGTATTATGTGTGATGTTCATAAAAAAATTGAAGAAAAGGTTGGTCAGGCTGGTTCACAGACACCGTTTACTAAGAGTACATTCTGCAAAAAATTTGTATTTCCTTCTTAATAAAATAAATTTTTGATTTGAACAACCGAGCGATGTCTTTGATTTCGCAACATGTGATATTACCATTTACATGTGTGAATGGAAACACTTTGGGCGAATCGCGCAAGGAGGCTGCCTGTTCCCTTGTAAATAGCTCAATGTTAGCTCAACGGGCAGTTCACTCTGGGTGTGGGTATTCGAATTAATATATACATTCATAGGTGTTTGGTGTATCGTTCCTCCTGAAAATAATTAGGCCTAACCTCATGTTGTCGGTTGTAACGACATTTCAGTTTACTAAAGTTTTGGTTTTAACAGGTATCCAGCACTATATGGATTAGTATCGCCACGTATAAAGGTTTTGTGTGCGTGTCACCCACATAAGCTCGAATAGAAGCCAAAATGAAACGATTATTCGCTGCTTTTTAGACTGTATTATCTCAAGGGCACATTTCATTTCAAACTACCTCTGAATAGTTCAGAGTACAAAAACAAAAATATTTGGTTTGCTGTCCACTTATTAAGGGCCTCTAAGAAAACGAATTTTTATTGTCTTTGGACAACCTCGAATAAGATCGTATATGAAGTCTCTATATATTTTAAGCCAAAGTCGTTCAACCAAAGCCAAAGATTCGGACATAACAAACTATGAGTCACTATATATAGTCTCTTGCTTAATTCACCGCGACTACAGAGGCTAGTCGGATGATGATTGATGCTTGTGGGGTTCAAGACATATAATAATATACTTATCTTGGTCTCCTGTAAAGAACAAACTGATTACGCTGACAGACTTTGAAGTATATAAATAGAATAGCAGCAAGACATTCTTGTTCTGTAATGGTACAATTCTCCAGTGCACCACTAAGTTGTAGGGGGCTGAAAATATAGAATTGCTGATATCTACTCTGGATCTGCTCTCTACCTACTTGGGACCTGGCTACTGCCCTACGACGTCTACTTGGATATAAATAGTTTTAATGAAAACGTACGACTATTTTACATGGCCACTAATAACTAGTAATTACCCCCAAATAGTGTCCAAAGATAGAAATTTGTGACATTTTAGAAAATTTATTAGAAATTACAGATAACAGTCGTAAATTTTAATTTCTAATAATATTTATGCGAATGCATGGTGGCGGGTAGGAATGCTGGGCCAAACAGTATAATATTCTTTATTGTTTACAGTGAGATTTTGGTCGCTATAGATAGAATTGTTAGGGGGTATGTATGCTTCCACTATGATTTATCGTTATAGAAGTATTCTGGAGATTTAGGTACAATGGCGAATTTTTTTGTTGTAACGTAGATAATTAAATGATAAAAAGAACCACATTCCATAATTATACATATATGATTGTATCCAGAAACATAACTATGTTTCCAGAAAATCGCCTTCGGGACTGAGTTTACCATTCAAACTAAAAAAGGTGGATTTTACATGGTATTTTGCGCCATGCAACTACCAAACCATGCTAAGGTGTACAAAGGAATTATTTACGAGATTCCAAAATAAAATAATTTAATGTGGAACGTGTGGTTATGCTGTGTATTGTATTACACCAAAAGCTACGAGTGGGTTGTTCTCACTCTTAATTAATTTTTGGCCATTCCTATCCAAATTGATAAAATATATAGCAGTGATTTTCAATCCAATGTTCCAGGCTTTGCATAGGAGATCTTCCGAAAAAGCAGAAACTTCAAGAAGAGGTGATGCAAGAAATGGATAAACCATGAAAGCATGGAACAATGATAAATAAATGACTCTTTTGTGGAAGAAGTAAGGCACTTCAAAGAACACCACCATCAACTCAACAGCCAGAGAGCACCACACTGATGTGTGAACTTCACAATGAGCCAACTACTGATTTAGTAGTGGAAAACTTAACTACTACTGCAGATTGAAGTATAAACCCTTTATCACTATTAGAACTTAAAAATATTTCCAATATTATCCGAGAGACGCCGTCAACTCAAGATAAAATGCTAGCAATATGCATTACAATGTAGTTAATATCAAAATTATCAAAATAGGAATTACAATGTAATTAATATGGAGAAGGAACTCCAACCCAGACAAAATAAAGTAGATCGAAATAAAAAGAGAAGATTCTGCAAAACCCCATCTCCAGAGGTATCTATATACCGCAAGTAAATGAAATATACCAAAACAACCAATACAGGCAATCGAATAAAAAGGACAGTACGCTCTATAATATGGAATATCATACCTGCCAGCTCAAAAGTGAAAGATGGTACAGAGTTGTAATACGAAATTTACCTTCGTCCACTGATCGCGAAGAGATCAAAGCGGCGATCGAGGACCTTAAAGTAACCAGCATTATTAACATAAATAAAAAGTTGGAAGTTAATAATGAGAAATTTTTTTAAGACATGTCCCATTGTCATGCAGACCTGTTGCAGGTGGAAAACAATAAGGACATATACGAAATCAAGAACTTACTGTATTGTAAGGTGACTTTTGACTCACCTAAAAAGGTATACCTCAGTGTACAAATTACCAACAGTTAGGACACACGATGAACTTCCGCAAACGACTAGCCAAATGTGTTAAATATCCATCAAACCGATGTAAAATCCACGAAATGTAATACCAACTTGTGCATTGTGTCGAGAAAAATTCTTCCAGCTATGTACAAAGGATGACAGGTGTATCAGAAAAAGTTAAATGCTCAACTACCAAGAAAAACAACAGTAGTAGAGCGCCTAAAGCTAAAGCTAAACTAACAATATGATACTATTAAAGAGGGGGTCTCCCACGCCCAGGTGACCAAAACCTTAAACAACAATCTAATTCAAGAAATCAGGCAGAGACCTGTGGTGAACGAGCCAATCATTAGTAATATAGTGAAAATGCTCACCGAATTTCAGGCAGAAATGAGACATAATTTTGTGCCAGCTTACTAATAGGGTGGATAAACTGGAAGATAGTTTCAAGCCACCAATAACAAACCGCTAAAACAAACGATGATAATGCAACGTCCCTACGTATAATTACCTGGAATTATAATGGGCTTATGCAAGAGCCCAAGAATTAGATTTTTTCCTAAAAACCAACATCATAGATGTAGCTTTAATATCAAAGACACACTTTACAGAGAAAAACGTTATCAAAATTACGGGATCCCAATGGTCGTATTCAAGGGGGGCAGCAATCTTAATGAAACGGTGGTGCGGAACTAAGTTTAAGGGGCGATTACTGCCCCACCAAGACATAATATCATATGAAATCAAGATGTCAACATTTTTAATAAACTTGGACGAAGGTTTATTTATTATAGGAGGTGACTACAACGTGAAATATACTGCGTGGGGATCTCGACTCATACCTCCAGGAAAAGGAAAATAACTCCTTAGTGCAACTGGCTTAAAGACATCAACAAGGTTCCTGATTTGATTGACTTATACATCTCGAAAGGAGTAACCCCAAGTAACCTTGAAGTCGAATGCATTGGCAACCTTACTTTCCGATCATCTGAATACATTAGACATAAAAAAGAAAATCTTACTAATAAACTGATTAGGAAATATTTAGAGAGACACTGGATAATCTAATTGAGATAAATGGTAGTCTGAAAACTTAACAAGAATGACAGGCTAAATATTTTATTAACTGAATGCGTGAAGCAGTTAAACTATACATCCGTATTTTGCGAGAAATGCATAGAGGAGATTAAATACCCCTTGGCGATTCAAGAACTGATAAAAGAAAGGTGTAGGAAAAGACACATATGGCAAAGGTCCTGAATGGACTAGGTCCTGAAGCGGACAAAAATTATTCCCTTTGGAAAACAAAAAAAGATACATGAGGCCGACAAACCAAGTGCTTTAAGGAACAAAAACGAAAATTGGCTGCGACGTAATGAAGAAAAAGTAGAACATTTTACACAACATCTGGCTGGCATCAATATTTCAACAACACGACATACAATCTACTATTGATTCTTAACCAACTGATAGATCTCCATCAAGTATGAGAAGTGTCACCCCACTAGAAATTGCACAAAAACATATAT